>CAWUFW010006752.1:600000-1104133 GCA_963921515.1 Calotriton arnoldi | reverse complement strand
CGCGAGGTTATAATGCGCTTAAGAGTATATGGTCAGGCTGCACTACAAACAGCATCAGAGAAGGGTCTCCGAACGCTGCAGAGGGGCCCTGCTCATGCAGGGGCACCCTCTCACATAGGAACCACGCACTCTGCCTTCAGGATTGATAAGGCCTGCCATAGGAGTGACTTATAGGTTTATATGTGTGTATGTATATAGTGATATAGGTAGCCTATATCACAGTAAGGAGTGCATGCACCACCTTACCCAGGCTGCAGTAGCAGACCTGTGGTGTCAGTTTGGATGGCCTTCCAGGGGTGGCACAATACATGCTGCAGCCCCTGGGAGGCCTCTGAGGTACCTATGCCCTGGGTACATAGTATACCATATACTAGGGACTTATAAGGGCACTCCAGATTCCAATCAGAGATGTGCCTAAGGCACATGGAAACCATTTTAGAGAGGAAGCAGCTAGGCTGGGGTTCTGATTAGCAGGGCCCCAGCCAGACTAAGGTCGAAAAACAGTGAAGCATCAGCAAAAAGTGGGGGTACCCATGTGAAGCAGATCCTACTCTCCTACAAGCGCGACTTTGGTTAACGCCGCCTATCGCTGGAAAATATCGCTGAGATAACACCCTATTACCAAGGTTTATCTCCATAGCGATAAAATTTCCAGCGATAGCGGCAAAATGTGAGAATATCGCTGGAAAAGCAGCGATATTCTCGCATTATCGCTAAGGTGGATTCAGCATTAGAATCCACCTCCTATACTTTAAACAGGTAAGTCATCCTCACTAGCAGGTGATAAAACCTAGCGATAAACTCGCTTAGCGCGAATTATTTTATCGCTTCGCCTGCCTTGCTAATAGGGGGTAGTGGGATTAGCAAATGTTTTCAGTCGCTTTTAGTAGGGAACGCCTTCCTTGCATGTCATTAGCGATAATTATCGCTGACATGCAAGGCGATGGAATACGCGGCCTCTAACGCCTGAAAGCTGTCGCTAACGCCTGTTAGCGACAGCTTGCTAATAGGGTGATAAAATTATCGCCGTTTTAGCGGCAAAAAGTGCCGCTAAAGCGGCGATAAAGCCCTTGATAATATGCCCCTCTATCTTTGATTCTTTACATGCAAAAATGCATATAGTCATCTCACAAAAGTGGAAATGAAAATACAGCAAGCAGTGAGAGAGGTGATGATTTTGGTGTCCTCCCTAACCTAGGGAGAGAACCAAGCACATGCATTGAACACAAAGAGCACATCATGCTGAACGATTCGGTGGTGGTCCCATCCTCCTAGGACCACCCCAAGCACAGTTATAGGCAAACATAAAATCCCAACCTAAGGCCCTGCAAAGCATTATGGGCCGATATTCTAGAGTGCAGTGAATATTATAGTATCCAATATCAAAACATACCTCAAGGGGCAGGCTCTGGGGCTCAGCTGAGAGCTAATACTATAATATTCACTGCACTCTAGAATCTCGCCCCATAATGCTTTGCTGGGCCTTTCGTTGGCATTGTATTTTTGCCCATAACTTTGCTTGGGGTGGTCCTAGGAGGATGGGACCACCTCCGAATCGTTCAGCATGACATGCTCTATGTGTTCAAGGCATCTGCTTGCCCACCCATAGGTTAAGGGTATCCCCAAAATCATCACCTCTCTCATTGCCTGGTATTTTTCAGAGTTCACTTTTGTGAATTGGTTATATGTTTTTTTTTTTGTGTGTGCATGTAAAGATAAAGTTGCTTTATCAAAGGGTTGTGGGTGCAGTAGCTAACTCTGCTACGTGGCGGAGTTGGAATTTATGCATGAATTTTGTGTTTTCAATGTAATGCTTAGTTAACAAATCTCTCCGCTAGCGGAGCGGAATTTATTGCCCATGGTTATCTGGTACAGTGCTGTCTGTGTCAGTCTCTGTGTGGTATAGAAGAGCCTCCTCCTGGTACAGTGCTCTGTGTCAGCGTCTGTGTGGTATAAAAGAGTCTCCTCCTGGTATAGTGCTCTGTCTGTGTGTTGTATAGTAGAGCCGCCTCCTGGTACACTGCTCTGTCTGTGTCAGCCTGTGTGTGGTATTGTACAGCCTCCTCCTGGTACAGTGCCCTGTCTATGTCAGCCTGTGTGTGGTATAGAAGAGCCTCCTCCTGGTACAGTGTCCTGTGTGTGTCAGCCCGTGTGTGGTATAGTAGAGCCTCCTCCTGGTACAGTGCTCTTTCTGTGTCCGCCTGTGTGTGGTATAGCGGACCCTCTTCCTGGTACAGTGCCCTGTCTGTCAGCCAGTGTGTGGTATTGCGGAGCCTCCTCCTAGTACAGTGCTCTGTCTGTGCCAGCCTGTGTGTGGTATAGAAGAGCCTTCTCCTGGTACATTGCCCTGTCTATGTCAGCCTGTGTGTGGAGTACATCACCCTCCTCCTGGTACAGTGCTCTGTCTGTGTCAGACTGTGTGTGGTATAGTAGAGCTTCCTCCTGGTACAGTGCTCTTTCGGTGTCCATTTGTGTGTGGTATAGAAGAGCCTCCTCCTGGTACAGTGCTCTGTCTGTGTCAGCCTGTGTGTGGTATAGAAGAGCCTCCTCCTGGTAAGTGTCCTATCTGTGTCAGCCTGTGTGTGGTATAGTAGATCCTCCTCCTGGTACAGTGCTCTCTCTGTGTCAGCCTGTGTGTGGTATTGTACAGCCTCCTACTGGTACAGTGCCCTGTCTATGTCAGCCTGTGTGTGGTATAGAAGAGCCTCCTCCTGGTACAGTGCTCTGTCTGTGTCAGCCTGTGTGTGGTATAGTACAGCCTCCTCCTGGTAAAGTGCTCTGTCTGCGTCAGCCTGTATGTGGCATAGTAGAGCCTCCTCCTGGTACAGTGCTCTGTCTGTGTCAACCTGTGTGTGGTATAGTAGAGCCTCCTCCTGGTACAGTGCTCTGTCTGTGTCAGCCTGTGTGTGGTATAGTAGAGCCTCCTCCTGGTACAATGCCCTGTCTATGTCAGCCTGTGTGTGGTATCACAGAGCCTCCTCCTGATACAGTGCTCTTTCGGTGTCCACATGTGTGTGGTATAGTAGAGCCTCCTCCTGGTACAGTGCTCTGTCTGTGTCAGCCTGTGTGTGGTATAGTACAGCCTCCTCCTGGTACAGTGCTCTGTCTGTGTCAGCCTGTGTGTGGTATAGAAGAGCCTCCTCCTGGTACAGCGCTGTCTGTGTCAGCCTGTGTGTGGTATAGAAGAGCCTCCTCCTGATACAGTGCTCTTTCGGTGTCCACCTGTGTGTGGTATAGTAGAGCCTCCTCCTGGTACAGTGCTCTGTCTGTGTCAGCCTGTGTGTGGTATAGAAGAGCCTCCTCCTGGTACAGTGCTCTGTCGGTGTCCACATGTGTGTGGTATAGCAGAGCCTTCTCCTGGTACAGTGCTCTGTCTGTGTCAGCCTGTGTGTGGTATAGAAGAGCCTCCTCCTGGTACAGTGCTCTGTCTGTGTCAGCCTGTGTGCGGTATAGAAGAGCCTCCTCCTGATACAGTGCTCTTTCGGTGTCCACATGTGTGTGGTGTAGTAGAGCCTCCTCCTGGTACAGTGCACTGTCTGTGTCAGCCTGTGTGTGGAGTACATCACTCTCCTCCTGGTACAGTGCTCTGTCTGTGTCAGCCTGTGTGTGGTATAGTACAGCCTCCTCCTGGTACAGTGCTCTGTCTGTGTCAGCCTGTGTGTGGTATAGAAGAGCCTCCTCCTGGAACAGTGCTCTGTCTGTGTCAGCCTGTGTGTGGTATAGTAGAGGCTCCTCCTGGGACAGTGCTCTGTCGGTGTCCACATGTGTGTGGTGTAGTAGAGCCTCCTCCTGGTACAGTGCTCTGTCTG
The DNA here is from genome assembly GCA_963921515.1 of Calotriton arnoldi. Classification (NCBI taxonomy): domain Eukaryota; kingdom Metazoa; phylum Chordata; class Amphibia; order Caudata; family Salamandridae; genus Calotriton; species Calotriton arnoldi. The sequence continues at coordinate 1,100,324 of CAWUFW010006752.1, read as the reverse complement.
TGTCAGCCTGTGTGTGGTATAGTAGAGCCTCCTCCTGGTACAGTGTCCTGTCTGTGTCGGCCTGTGTGTGTGGTATAGTAGAGCCTCCTCCTGGTACAGTGTTCTGTCTGTCCCAGCCTGTGTGTGGAGTACATCACTCTCCTCCTGGTACAGTGCTCTGTCTGTGTCAGCCTGTGTGTGGTTTAGTACAGCCTCCTCCTGGTACAGTGCTCTGTCTGTGTCAGCCTGTGTGTGGTATAGAAGAGCCTCCTCCTGGTACAGTGCTCTGTCTGTGTCAGCCTGTGTGTGGTATAGTAGAGCCTCCTCCTGGTACAGTGCTCTGTCTGTGTCAGCCTGTGTGTGGAATAGTACAGCCTCCTCCTGGTACAGTGCTCTGTCTGTGTCAGCCTGTGTGTGGTATAGTACAGCCTCCTCCTGGTACAGTGCTCTGTCTGTGTCAGCCTGTGTGTGGTATAGAAGAGCCTCCTCCTGGTACAGTGCTCTGTCTGTGTCAGCCTGTGTGTGGTATAGAAGAGCCTTCTCCTGATACAGTGCTCTTTCGGTGTCCACATGTGTGTGGTATAGTAGAGCCTCCTCCTGGTACAGTGCTCTGTCTGTGTCAGCCTGTGTGTGGTATAGTACAGCCTCCTCCTGGTACAGTGCTCTGTCTGTGTCAGCCTGTGTGTGGTATAGAAGAGCCTCCTCCTGGTACATTGCTCTGACTGTGTCAGCCTGTGTGTGGTATAGAAGAGCCTCCTCCTGATACAGTGCTCTTTCGGTGTCCACCTGTGTGTGGTATAGTAGAGCCTCCTCCTGGTACAGTGCTCTGTCTGTGTCAGCCTGTGTGTGGTATAGAAGAGCCTCCTCCTGGTACAGTGCTCTGTCGGTGTCCACGTGTGTGTGGTATAGCAGAGCCTCCTCCTGGTACAGTGCTCTGACTGTGTCAGCCTGTGTGTGGTATAGAAGAGCCTCCTCCTGATACAGTGCTCTGTCTGTGTCAGCCTGTGTGCGGTATAGAAGAGCCTCCTCCTGATACAGTGCTCTTTCGGTGTCCACATGTGTGTGGTATAGTAGAGCCTCTTCCTGGTACAGTGCTCTGTCGGTGTCCACCTGTGTGTGGTATAGTAGAGCCTCCTCCTGGTACAGTGCTCTGTCTGTGTCCACATGTGTGTGGTATAAAAGAGCCTCCTCCTGGTACAGTGCTCTGTCGGTGTCCACATGTGTGTGGTATAGTAGACCCTCATCCTGGTACAGTGCTCTGTCTGTGTCAGCCTGTGTGTGGTATAGTAGAGACTCCTCCTGGTACAGTGTCCTGTGTGTGTCAGCCTGTGTGTGGAGTACATCATAACCCTTCTGGTACAGTGCTCTGTCTGTGTCAGCCTGTGTGTGGTATAGTACAGCCTCCTCCTGGTACAGTGTTCTGTCTGTGTCAGCTTGTGTGTGGTATAGAAGAGCCTCCTCCTGGTACAGTGCGCTTTCTGTGTCAGCCTGTGTGTGGTATAGTAGAGCCTCCTCCTGGTACAGTGCTCCGTCGGTGTCCACATGTGTGTGGTATAGTAGAGCTTCCTCCTGGTACAGTGCTCTGTCTATGGCAGCCTGTGTGTGGTATAGTAGAGCCTCCTCCTGGTACAGTGCGCTGTCTGTGTCAGCCTGTGTGTGGTATAGAAGAGCCTCCTTCTGGTACAGTGCTCTGTCTGTGTCAGCCTGTGTGTGGTATAGTACAGCCTCCTCCTGGTACAGTGCTCTGTCTGTGTCAGCCTGTGTGTGGTATAGTAGAGCCTCCTCCTGGTACAGTGCTCTGTCTGTGTCAGGCTGTGTGTGGTATAGTAGAGCCTCCTCCTGGTACAGTGCTCTGTCGGTGTCCACATGTGTGTGGTATAGTAGAGCCTCCTCCTGGTACAGTGCTCTGTCTGTGTCAGCCTGTGTGTGGTATAGTAGAGCCTCCTCCTGGTTCAGTGCTCTGTCTGTGTCAGCCTGTGTGTGGTATAGTAGAGCCTCCTCCTGGTACAGTGCTCTGTCTGTGTCAGCCTGTGTGTGGTATAGTAGAGCCTCCTCCTGGTACAGTGCTCTGTCGGTGTCCACATGTGTGTGGTATAGTAGAGCCTCCTCCTGGTACAGTGCTCTGTCTGTGTCAGCCTGTGTGTGGTATAGAAGAGCCTCCTCCTGGTACAGTGCTCTGTCTGTGTCAGCCTGTGTGTGGTATAGTAGAGCCTCCTCCTGGTACAGTGCTTGGTCGGTGTCCACATGTGTGTGGTATATTAGTGCCTCCTCCTGGTACAGTGCTCTGTCTGTGTCAGCCTGTGTGTGGTATAGTAGAGCCTCCTCCAGGTACAGTGTCCTGTCTGTGTCGGCCTGTGTGTGGTATAGTACAGCCTCCTCCTGGTACAGTGCTCTGTCTGTGTCAGCCTGTGTGTGGTATAGAAGAGCCTCCTCCTGGTACAGTGCTCTGTCTGTGTCAGCCTGTGTGTGGTATAGAAGAGCCTCCTCCTGGTACAGTGCTCTGTCTGTGTCAGCCTGTGTGTGGTATAGAAGAGCATTCTCCTGATACAGTGCTCTTTCGGTGTCCACATGTGTGTGGTATAGTAGAGCCTCCTCCTGGTACAGTGCTCTGTCTGTGTCAGCCTGTGTGTGGTATTGTACAGCCTCCTCCTGGTACAGAGCTCTGTCTGTGTCAGCCTGTGTGTGGTATAGAAGAGCCTCCTCCTGGTACAGTGCTCTGTCTGTGTCAGCCTGTGTGTGGTATAGAAGAGCCTCCTCCTGGTACAGTGCTCTGTCGGTGTCCACATGTGTGTGGTATAGAAGAGCCTCCTCCTGGTTCAGTGCTCTGTCTGTGTCAGCCTGTGTGTGGTATAGTAGAGCCTCCTCCTGGTACAGTGCTCTGTCTGTGTCAGCCTGGGTGTGGTATAGTAGAGCCTCCTCCTGGTACAGTGCTCTGTGTGTGACAGCCTGTGTGTGGTATAGTAGAGCCTCCTCCTGGTACAGTGCTCTGTCTGTCCCAGCCTGTGTTTGGAGTGCATCACTCTCCTCCTGGTACAGTGCTCTGTCTGTCCCAGCCTGTTTGTGGAGTGCATCGCCCTCCTCTAGGTATAGTGCTCTCTCTGTGTGTAGTAAAGACAGCCCTAGATACCCTAAATCTTCCTTCAGATCTCCCCAACCCACTCTCAAAAACCCTCAACTTGCCCTCAGCGTGTTCATTCAACTCCTCCAATTGACTCTTAGGTATGACCAGCCATCCCTCAGCTTGTCTTCTGACACCATAGCTATGTGTAAACCACTCCTGTCTGCGCTCAGATACCCTGGGTGCGCCCTCCGACAGCTCTAGTGCGTCCTCAGACTCTGTGAGCACGGTCTCAGAGAACCCCATGCTGGACTCACAACATCTGCTAATTAAATGCTCTAAGTTGGCCTCAGACGCCCTTGTATTCGAGTCTTTACGGCCAATCCGATCCATCCAGCATGTCTTCAAGAGACCCACAGACTCATCAATCACCCCAGCTGTTCCTTTCACTCCCTCAGCTGGCCCTTGGAGATCCTCTGCCTTCAGGCAGTATAAGAAAGCCCTCAGTAGACCCATGTTTCATCCCCTGAAACCCTCACATCTTCAGAGCTCACCTCAACACACGACCAGTTGGTCTAGCCTTTAGACACCTTTATCTGGTCCCGAAGCACCCCTTTCATTGGCCTCCATACACCCTGGATCAGGTCCTTAACTGGTCATAAGTGACTGGTGGAAGTCTGCCCTTGCCCCTCCTCTAGTTACTCCACTGTGACCATGCTGTATTGGCCTATCACAGGCACTGCCCTGATGGGAAGTCCTCTTGTCAGCCCGATGCTGCCTCTGAAGGAGCCACCTTCTTCTCCCATCTTTGGTTTGCAAGCAGCACACCCTTCAGACTTCTCTTTTTCACCCAGTGTTTGTTTTTTCTCTGCAGCCCACTCCATCCTTCTACGAGAAGCCATCAGAAGACTCGCTTCTGCCTTGTCTTTTGGAAGTCCTCTCTGAGAAGAACCTGACACCCAAAGGTGAGGAAGACACCCCAGACTCTCAGCGTGGGAAGCTAACACAGAGCATGGCATGGCCGGTCACTGGCACCCTCCCTGAGGACCCCCCACTGTCAGAACCAGGCGTGCTGCGCAGCCTGCAGCAGGACTATGTGATCCTTGCTCCCAGTGGTACTTCCGCCGGACGCTACGAGAATGAATACAGCAACGGTGCCCTGGCCCACACCTTGAACCTTGGGGTGCTGCTCCTCAGTATCCCCAGAAACCTTACTGAGCCAATGGAGGATTCTCAGGATGGAAAGGACAGACACTACACCAGCTTCACCACGCCCTGGCCAGGGCAAGATGTCTACTGTGAGCGTGAGGTCTACCACGAGCGTGTGGCGCTCTGGGGAGTGTCTGACCCAGGAGAGCGGGAGGGCTGGACCCGGGAGCCCATGAACACGACGGACATCGCCAACCACTCCTACCTGCTGATGGCAGAGACCAGTAACTGGGGTCAATGATGGGGTCAGAGCCTAGGTGCAGGGAGAGGTGCAAATAAAGGGGGCAGGGATGGGATGAATGTCTGGTGTCAATGTCTGGGGTTAGAGTGCATTCAGTGCCAGGGTCACTTACTATTGGGTCTGGTGGCTTAGTGGACTAATGTGTCCACTGTAGAGGCCTGTATTCGACCTCATGGTCACAGGTTCAAATCCCGGAGGGTCCACTTAGCCTTTCATGCTTCTGAGATTGATAAAATGAGTACCGTTGGCTAACAATAAACATCTGTTATTCAGTGCCAAGAGGCCCCTCTGTGTGAACCTGCACTTTACAAATACACGTTATCTTATGCCGTTGACCAGGATCAATGCTTAGCATCAGCTTGTGGGTTTAGGGACTGGAGTCAGGGCCTAGGGTCAGAGAGAGCCGGAGGCTGGGGTCAGAGAGTGATGCGAATGAGTATGGCGAGGGACTATGATCATTGGTTAGGGCCATGCACTGGGATCAGGGGCTGGAGTCATTGCCTGGGGTAACAGTGGGTCAGTCACTGGAGTCAGTGCCTCAGGTCAGAGACTATAGTCAGTGCCTGGAGTCATCATTGACTGGAGTCAGTGCCAGGAGTCAGACAGCGTCAAAGACTGGGGTCAGTGCCTTAGGTGAGAGACTGGGGTCAATGCCTGGGATCAAAGATAGGCAGTGCCTGGAGTTAACGATGGGGCAGGTCCTGGAGTCACAGACTGTGGTTAGAGATGGCCAATGACTGGGGTCAGTGCCTCGGATCAGAGACTGGAGTCGGGGCCCAGGGTCAGTGAAAGTCAGTGCCTGGGGTCAGAGACTAAGGTCAGAGACTGGGGTCAGTGCCTCGGGTCAGTGACTGGAGTCAGTGCCTGAAGTCTGGAACGGGCAGGTCCTGGGGTCAGTAACTGGTAACAAGGACTCTGTTTAGGGACTGGAGTCAGTGTGTGAAGTCAGCGAAAGGCAGGTCCTGGGGTCACAGACTGGAGTCAGAGACCAGGTCAGTGTCTGGAGTTAGAGACAGGCAGGTCCTGGGGTCACAGACTGGAGTCAGTGACTGGAGTCAGAGACGGGCAGGACCTGGGGTCAGTGCCTGAAGTCAGCGACAGGCAGGTCGTGGGGTCACAGACTGGAGTCAGAGACGGGCAGGTCCTGGGGTCACGGACTGGAGTCAGAGATGGGCAGGTCCTGGGGTCAGTGCCTGGAGTCAGAGACCGGGTCAGTGCCTGAAGTCAACGACAGGCAGGTCCTGGGGTCACAGACTGGAGTCAGAGACAGGCAGGTCCTGGGGTCAGTGACTGGGGTCAGTGCCTGGAGTCAGAGACGGGCAGGTCCTGTGGTCACAGACTGGGGTCAGAGACGGGCAGGTCCTGTGGTCACAGACTGGAGTCAGAGACGGGCAGGTCCTGGGGTCACAGACTGGAGTCAGAGATGGGCAGGTCCTGGGGTTAGTGCCTTGGGTAGAGACCGGGTCAGTGACTGGGGTCAGTGCCTGGAGTCAGAGACCAGGTCAGTGCCTGGAGTCAGAGACAGGCAGGTCCTGGGGTCACAGACTGGAGTCAGTACCTGGAGTCAGAGACGGGCAGGTCCTGAGGTCAGTGCCTGAAGTCAGCGACAGGCAGGTCCTGGGGTCACGGACTGGAGTCAGTACCTGGAGTCAGAGACGGGCAGGTCCTGAGGTCAGTGCTTGAAGTCAGCGACAGGCAGGTCCTGGGGTCACGGACTGGAGTCAGTGACTGGAGTCAGACGGGCAGGTCCTGAGGTCAGTGCCTGAAGTCAGCGACAGGCAGGTCCTGGGCTCACAGACTGGAGTCAGTACCTGGAGTCAGAGACGGGCAGGTCCTGAGGTCAGTGCCTGAAGTCAGCGACAGGCAGGTCCTGGGGTCACGGGCTGGAGTCAGAGATGGTCAGGTCCTGGGGTCACAGACTGGAGTCAGTGATTGGAGTCAGAGATGGGCAGGACCTGAGGTCAGTGCCTGAAGTCAGCGACAGGCAGGTCCTGGGGTCACAGACTGGAGTCAGAGATGGGCAGGTCCTGGGGTCAGTCCCTAGGGTCAGAGACCAGGTCAGTGATTGGGGTCAGTACCTGGAGTCAGTGACAGGCAGGTCCTGGTGTCACAGACTGGAGTCAGAGACGGGCAGGTCCTGGGGTCAGTGCCTAGGGTCAGAGACCGGGTCAGTGATTGGGGTCAGTACCTGGAGTCAGAGACGGGCAGGTCCTGGGGTCACAGACTGGAGTCAGAGACGGGCAGGCCCTGGGGTCTCAGACTGGAGTCAGAGACGGGCAGGTCCTGGGGTCAGTGCCTTGGGTCAGAGACCAGGTCAGTGATTGGGGTCAGTAACTGGAGTCAGTGACAGGCAGGTCCTGGTGTCACAGACTGGAGTCAGAGACGGGCAGGTCCTGGGGTCAGTGCCTAGGGTCAGAGACCGGGTCAGTGATTGGGGTCAGTACCTGGAGTCAGAGACGGGCAGGTCCTGGGGTCACAGACTGGAGTCAGAGACGGGCAGGCCCTGGGGTCACGGACTGGAGTCAGAGATGGGCAGGTCCTGGGGTCAGTGCCTTGGGTCAGAGACAGTGTCATTGATTGGGGTCAGTACCTGGAGTCAGTGACAGGCAGGTCCTGGTGTCACAGACTGGAGTCAGAGACGGGTAGGTCCTGGGGCCAGTGCCTTGGGGTAGAGACCGGGTCAGTGACTGGGGTCAGTGCCTGGAGTCAGAGACGTGCAGGTCCTAAGATTATAGACTGCAGTCAGAGACTGGCTGGTCCTGGGGTCAGTGCCTGGAGTCAGAGACGGGCAGGTCCTGGGGCCGGTAACTGGGGACTCAGGTTAGGGACTGAGGTCAGCAGTCAGTATCAGGGACTAGGGTTAGGGATTGGAGTCAGTGAGGTCAGAAAACAGATTCAGGGTACAAGGTCATGAAAAAGTGTTAGCGTTTACCGTGTTTGAGGTCAAGGATTGGGGGGGAGGCCAACAACTAGGGCAGGGACAGTGTTCATTTCCTGTGGCCAGAGACTGGAGTCAGTGACATGATTCACAGACTGGCATCAGAGCCAAAGATCAGAGACCAGAGGCACTGACTGATCATAGACTCGGGCACTCACTGATTCCAGTGACGGTAATCAGTGACTAAGACAATAGAATGGTTTTAGTGACTGGTGACAGTGATTGTGATCAGTGGGGGCAGCGGGGACTGGAGTAATTGCTGAATGTCAGTGACTGGAACAGTAGTAGTTAGTATGGCTAGTAAGTCCAGCCGCTTCATGGACACTCTCACCTTCCCAGGTCCATGCATGAGTAGCTCATCCACTCCAGATTTTTTCTTTGCATTCAGTGTTTGTAGTCCAGTTTATTCCCATTATAAAACTATGACTTCAACTCCCAGAATGCAAAGGAAAAAACTAGACTGACTGAGATAAAAAGCATACACCTCAGAAACTTGAAAGATCTGAGAAATAAATCCTTGGAGCGCTGACTTCCTGGAATCACCAGTAGGGGACCTCTGTCTTCTCTCCAGACATATGAGACTGTATTGAGGCACACGTTCTAAAGCTGCAACCATAGGCTGCCGGGGCCGTGTGTGGCAAGTTAGGCCAGTCACTTTTTTTCTTAGAATTCTGGGACTTATTGTCTTATTTAACTAGTATAAAACCAGGACTAAACGTCCCAGAATTCTAAGAAGAAATTAGGCGTGGTCTAACTAATCACGCAAGGACCTGGGAAACTTGGCAGCTCTGTGAGACTGAAGTCCGCGAGACCCCATGTTCTGCTGGTAATGCATAGGTCACGTGCTCTTCAATCGCCAGTCAGCTATGGCCTATTCATATTGAACTTTCTTAGAACCATGGGAGTTGCAGTTTTTGATGGTTGAAGATGAATGATTTGTATTAGGGAGCACCGCCACACCTCTAGATCCTGACAATGTTTTATCCCCATTGCACGTGCCCTGGAGAAGTTGGAGGTTGGGAGAGGGGATTGGGAAGGCTTATTCCTCGATACATTCTAAAGACTCATCAGTGAGGAACCCATGATGGTAGCAGCAGAGGACAGAGTGCCACCTATGAGGAAGAGAGGTAGGCAGTTCAGGACTCACTGAAAGCCTCCAGATGAGAGCCAGTGTGGATTTATGACTCGAGAGATCCCTGAAGAGGAGACAATTATGTCTAGCTCTGTGTCTGACTGAACCCTCTGGATGAGACAGTTGTGTACAGTTCTCAGACGCACTGAAACCCTCTGGACATGAAAGTTGTGTACAGCCCTAGGACGCACTAAAACCCTCAGAGTGAGACAGTTGTGTACAGCTCTAGTACTCATCGAAACCCTCAGGATGAGATGGTTGTGTCAAGATCTACGACTCACGGAAACCCTCTGAACAAGAAAGTTGTGTTGATTTATTGATTGGGCAACTTATAAAGTGCGAACAAATACCCGAGGGTGTTAAGGCGCTGAAGAGGTTAGTCCCCAGGGAGCAAGAGCATCATCCCTATAATAGGAAAGAAAACCTTACAAGGCAAAAGGCCAGGTCTTCAGGGACTTACGGAAAGAGAGGTGAGCTCTAAAACCCTCTGGATGAGACAGTTCTGTACAACTCTACGACTCACTGAAACCCTCTGGACAAGAAAGTTGTGTACAGCACAAGGACTCATTAAAACCTTTTGGATAAGATAGTTGTGTGCAGATCTAGAACTCACTTCACCCCTCTGGATGAGACAGTTGTGTTTCTAGAGCTCTTTGATTCACTGAAATCCCCTGGAACAGAAAGTTGCGTCCAGCTCTAGGACTCAATAAATCCTCTAAGTGAGAAAGTTGTGTACAGCTCTGAGATTCACTGAAACCCTCTGGGCAAGAAAGTTGTGTACAGCTCTAGGACTCACTAAAACCCTCTGGGAGAGACAGTTGTGTACAGCTCTAGAACTCACTGAAACCCTCTGGACAAGAAAGATGTGTACAGCTCTCAGACTCACTTAAACCCTCTGGACAAGAAAGTTGTGTACAGCTCTAGGACTCACTAAACCCCTCTGGGAGAGACAGTTGTGTACAGCTCTAGGACTCACTGAAACCTTCGGACAAGAAAGATGTGTACAGCTCTCGGACTCACTTAAACCCTCTGGGCACAAACGTTCTGTACAGCTCTAGGACTCACAAAAAATCTGGTAAATACAGTTATGTACAGCTCTAGGACTCACTGAAATCCTCTGGATGAGAAATTTGTATACAGCTCTAGGACTCACTGAAACCCTCTGGATGAGAAACTTGTTTACAGCTGTAGGACTCACACCCTGTAGATGAGAAACTTGTGAACAGCTCTAGGACTCACACCATGTGGATGAGAAACTTGTGTACAGCTCTAGGACTAACTAAAACCCTCTGGATGACAAACTTGTGCACAGCTCTAGGACTCACTGAAAACCTCTCAGTGAGAAACTTGTGTACAGCTCTAGGACTCACTGAAACCCTCTGGATGACAAACTTGTGCACAGCTCTAGGACTCACTAAAAACCTCTTGGTGAGAAACTTGTGTACAGCTCTAGGACTCACTGAAACCCTCTGTGTGAGAAACTTGTGTACAACTCTAGGACTCACTGAAACCCTCTGGGTGAGAAACTTGAGTAAAGTTCTAAAACTCACTAAAACCCTCTGGGTGAGACAGTTGTGTACACCTACACCTCCAGGACTTACTGAATCCCTGCAGGGGAGACAGTTGTGTGCAAGCTTTAGCAGCCCATGAAGCCAGTTGGATGAGAGAGATGTGTACACTTAGAGGACTCACTGATAACCTTTGGAGGGGACGTGTGTGCATGTAAAACTGAGTTATTGATACAAACACCTCTCAAACACTCACACATACACAGCTTGTCATCGAATCCCTGTTGCTGGCTGTGCTGTCCAGCCTTCTAAGAAGTGAAGCGAACGCCCTACAAGGGAGTGTACTCCACCCAGCACTACACAAGTAAGCTGAGGCTCGCAACAGAGAAGATTCTCACAAAAGGTATAACCGGCTGGATCCCTCCCAGCTCTAGCCCTCAAAAAGGTTAGACTCAGGGCCACTGGGATTATGTGATTCTGCAGCTGTTGCTTTTTTTTTTTATATAATTATGCATTTGCCACATTTGCCACACACTCTATCATCTGCTGCATAATCTGCAGATTTTTACAAAAAAAAATGTGTTTGTAGCTCAAACAGATCAAAAGTTACTAAAAGAGTGGCCACATGTGTCTGCGCAGTGGAAAGCTGGCCGCAAAAGGCTGACTGCCCATCTTTCAACTGCTTATCTCTGTACTATTAAGGTGAAATATTTGCCCAGACAGTGTTACCATGTGCAAAAAAGACAAACTAAAGAAGTAATACTGTGGAACAATGTGCCCCATTACATTGCATAATCGGCCCTTTACTGACGCATAATTTAGTCAACCTTGCTGCATAGTGCACTTATGACAATCTGAAACATGGTGGCGCTGTTTGTAAAATTAAGAGACAAACACAACAAAAGTTGTTTATTGATTCAATATGCATTAAAAATGATTAATACCTGTCGCCAAAAACATACTTATAGCTTTGGGGGGGTTGGAATTTTCTGAATTGTCCCGCTTGTAGGAGTGTGATGGTTAGTAGTTGTGTTTTTACTGTAATTAGCAGTTCTGACAGCAGCAATGGACGGTGCAAGCGGAAGTGGCCTCCTGACGAGGGACTGGGACTTATTTTTTTTTTACAAATAAAGCACCGCTGCCGCATAATCTGGCCCTCCCCTTCCGCATAGTTCCAGTGACCCTGGTTATACTGCCGATGAAAAGGAAGATGTCAGGCTCTTGCTGACAGTACCATGGGTGACTAGGTGGGCAGGATGGAGTGCTGCTGCCACCTGGAGGCAGAGAGAAGAAGTGGTGCTGGTCACTAGGGCTGACTGTGGAGAGTGGTCTCACCTACCCATGGTGGGGGCTTGTGCAGGGCTTGGAGCTCATGTTTCTGTTCTGATTGTGACGGTCACGGGGCAGGGACTAGTGCAGCATGGCGGGGGCTGCAAACTCCTGGCCTCTGACAGATTGTCACAGGCCCTCTCGCTACAGCAGGTTGCCACGTGACCTCTGCAAGTCACCACAGAATGTATACCACTCTGCTTAGACACTTTTCATGTATGCCCTCACTTTAAAGACAGCTGTCACTTCTCATTAGCTGGAACATCCCCAACTTGGATGAGGCATTTTCAGCACTTAATTTTTCAAGATTCTTTTTGCTGTTTATTCACGTTAACACCATCAATGTGCTTGAAAGTTATACCAAAAACCCACCAGGGCACTGCTTGCTTGTAATAAAATATTATCCTTCACAATAAAGAATCTTTCTTCATTATAAATATTATTTATAAAGAATGTCTTTCTCCTCTTTTTCATGTTCAAGTATATTAATTCACATCTCCAGCCATGGCTATGCAACAATCTGCATTTACCTGTGCTTATGTGCGTGTATGTTAATTTAACTGGCGCTGGTGTTATGCAGAGCACTGAGGTCCATCAGAAAAAGTAAGCTGAGGTTGTAGGCAGATTGCTTGCTTGGCATGCAGCACAGTCTCTCACGGCTGAGTCTACACTCTGGTCCTGTTCAGGGAACCAAACTTTGCAGCAGAGTCTGCTCTTTGTTTTCACAACCCCCTGGTGCACCCCATGAGACAGCTGAACTGCTTGTTGTTTGAGGCTTCTGGGTAGAAGTAACCGCGGAGCTTGCATCAAACAGCCTTCTGTGGTTACAGAGAGTTCTTGCCTAACTTGGTCCAGGGCTTGTATTGTTGATCTGGCCACCTCGGTTCTTCAGGCGGAGTGGTTGTACAGGTCATTCCAGTCACTGGCCCACACTACAGGGATTGCCACCTGAAGGCAGTCATCCTGCTCCATGGCTGCTACTACGTCTGCTAGGGACATAGGTAACGGCTTGGACCTCTCGACCATCAATCGAACGTATTCTTTGGTGTCTTGCGCTTCCCTGGTTTATGTCAGGGTGGCCTCCCTGGCATGTCATGACAAAGTCTGCTAGGTTTTCGGGTGCCCAGCATGTACACTACTGCGAAAATGAATTCTTGCAGTTGCAGGATCCATTTTTAGATCTGTTGGGGTGGCTTCAACACCGATCCTTTAAAGAGTGGTATCAACAGCTTCTGGTCTGTATACACAATGAACAGATGTGCATAGAGGTAGACATAGAAATGGTAACACCCCCAGTGGATAGCGAAGGCCTCTCTCTCTATTTGTGAGTACCTCTGCTCTGTGGGTGTCAGGGTCTGGCTTGCGTAGGCGACAGGAGCCCATTTCCCACAGCTCTGAAGCTATTACAACACAGCCCCCAGTCTTGCAGGGCTCGCATCCTCCACCAGTTCCGACTGTTTTTTTGGGTCGAAGTATACCAGGGTCGTGTCGGTGGATAGAACATCCTTGGTGTTCTTGAAGCTAGTTCTTGCTCCTCACCCACACCCAGGGACTGGACACTTTTGTAAGCGCACATAGGGGCCGGGTCAGTTTCTGCATAAAACAGCCACAATACGTCGCCATCCCCAGGAAACTCTGGACCCCAGACACCGAAGTAAGGGCAGGCGCATCCTGAATGTCCTGCTCCTTTGTTGGGTCTGGTCCAGTGCCATTCTATGAAAACTGGTAGCCAAAAAAACTGATGCTTTGTTGCAGGAACTCTCGTTTCCCCAATGTAGTGTCAGGTCTTTGTCTCTGAGTCTCTGGAACACTATGCTGAGGTGAATGAGGTGGCTGTCGAGGGCCAGTGCATGCACCAAAATATTGTCACTCACATTTAGGATGCCCGTTAGGCCAGATAGTACGTCTCTTATAATGTTCTGGAAGACCTCAGCAGCACTCAAAATACCGAAATTCAGCCTGGTAAACTGGCGGAGACCAACGTGGGTCGACAATGTTATTATGGGGCGAGAGTACGGGGGGAAAGGAATCTGATGGTATCCTGACCTCAGGTCCATCCTGGAAAACCACTTCAACCCTGCCAACTCCCCAATGATGTCATCTATTGTGCGTGGGAGGTGGCGTTCTCACTTGATGGCCACATTCAGCACCCTCATGTCTACTCATGTTCGCACAGCGTCTGGCTGATTGGGCTTCTTGGCAACCACAATCGAGGAAACTCATGGGGTGGGGCCAGCAACTCCTTCGATTATGTCGGCATCTTCTAGGTGTCACAGTTCTTGTTCCACTTTGGGGTGGATGTGGAATGCCACCCATTGGTGGTGGAGGGCCACAGGCTTGGTCGACTTGTCAATATGAAATCTAACAGCAGGGCCTTTTAGGCATCTGATGCCTTCAAATAGTGGAGTGAACTCTCACAATTGACTGTCGATCGAACTGGCATGGACACCTAATGCAAAGCGTACTAAACCAAGTTCTTGGGCTGTTCTGCAGCTTATCAGAAAACTGCTGCCCTCATGTGATAGGTATACTTTGGCTTTCGTTATGGCATCATGGTGGGTGATTGTGGTGTAGAAAAGTCATGCGAGTCTTAGAGGATTTCTATTACCAAATGCATAGACATTGACTTAAGTGGGGTTTAACTTGGGTTGTGGAGGCAGTTAATTCTAGAGGTCAGCAGCCAGGAGATTGATTGAGGCCCCTTTGTCAATTAGAGCTGTGATTGCATGGTGTTGGATTTTGATGTTGCATGTGGGGGAGGGGTGGACCGAAAAGCCTTGAGGTTCTATTGTGTGCAACACATGAATGGTTTCTTGTTCATCATCGTCCATGTCACTTCACTCTGCTGTCTCAGATTGGGCGTCAACAGTGTGTACGTTTTGTGTGGTCTGGGAACTGGATGGCTTTGGGGTTGACTAGCAGACTTTGGTGAAATGATTCAGTTTGTCACAGGCTCCAGATTTTTTTCCTTGTGCTGGGCAATCACCCTGATAGGGGGGTGGCCCACCACACCATCTGCACGGTTGGTTGGACGGCATGGGTGCAAGCAACTCCGGCTTTGTCCTGCGAGACTCCTTGCTAGCATCATTAACAGGCTCTGTCTTGATAGGTTGCTAAAAAACTGTGTTCATGTGTGCTGCCTGTGCCTTGGAGAGCTCTTTGGGTCACCCCAGGGCGAGAATGTCTTTCATCTGCATGTTAGCCACCAGCAGGAGCTGCTATCTCAGCTTTACTGAGGCACACCCTTGAATGAATTGCGCCAGCTTTCACCTTTTGCGTTGGGCAGGGTGCATGTGCTAGCCAGTTCTCATAGCTGGGCATAGAAAGATCTACAGATTCATTGGGTTTCTGGTGTGCCTGCTGTAGGAGGAAAGGTTTGTAGTCTGGGTTTGCGAGTGGTTAAAAATGGGCAGTGATAGCATTCTTGAGTGTTGTATACGTGTGGGATGGATCAGCTTCCACAATTGTTTTAGAGATCTAATGCACATCGGCCCCACCCCGGTGGAGAAGTAGTGGCCGCTTCCTCTCATCTGCTTTGCCCCAGCTAGAAAGTAGGTCTCCAGCCATTCATCCCATGCTTTCCACGTAGCAGTCTGAGTTGGTGGCAGGCCTGTCACTGCAAAAGGTTCCAAAGCTGGGATGGATGCCATTTTCTTCAGGGTACCGGAGTTGGGGTGGGGCTGTCGTGCTGGGGCAGCAAAACACCCGCTGCTGCAGTCCTCGCAAGACGTACAACGTAGGGGTTTAAGACCAGCGAGGACGGTGAGGAGGAGAGACCAAGCGAGGAGGAAGGCAGCCCAGAGACGCCAGAGCAGGTAAGTGTTTTTTTTTAACTATTTTTCAGCGTGGGAGGGTGGAGCGGAGTGGAGGTTTTTTTAGCTCTGTGGAGCTCGGCGTAGTGGTACCCAGCGTACTCCGCCCAGGGTTATCAAATACTTGCTTTTATAAGAATAAGAGTATTTTATTTCTAACTCAACATATGCAAAGGAATGACAACATTCACAATGAATAACACAATCCCCTTGAGGTCAGGGCTCTAGTAGTTGTCAGGCAAATCTATGTCCCACCCTCTTTCTTATGACATGGTTGGGGATATTCCCCAGGGAATGCTTACTAGTAGGCCATACTCAAGAGTTCCCCTTTAACTCTTCAGCATTTAGTCAAAAATGTTCGGAGATGATGGGCTGCTCACTGATCACGCTGCAGCACCTGGTGGTGCAGGCTCTTTCTCCTGAGAGGCGCAGCGTGGGTCTTCCAGTTATTGGAGCAGCTCCCAGCTCGTGAAGTTGACCTTCCTTGGACTAGGGGAGGGGATCTTTCTTCAGCTCCTGACTGCAGCCCAGGGAGCGTTTAATGTCATTTAAAGCGTCCTCTGAGGACCTGGGGGGTTTGTCTAGGCTGTTCTCTATCTGTGTGGGCTCGACCCACCAAACGCAGCCTCAGTCCTTTCCTCAGGCAATGGCCCACAACTTCTTGGCAATGTTGGTACCGGCAGCCCCTCCTGGCATGGGCACAGACTTCACTGGTGCAAATGCCCCCACCACCCTGCTTATGAGTCTCAGTGCACTCACAGAAACAATTTTACCAGTGGCCCCTTCTGGCATATGGGGCACCACAGTGTGACGGTACAGGTTTGGCAAGTCATGCACAGCGCCATCTCATGACTCAGTCCATGGCAGCCCTCTCCTGGCACATCAGGGATGCTGAACCGACACTCCTGGACACGGGCTATGACCTGATCGGTGCACAGCCAGATCTTCACACCCCCGCACAGGGAGTCCTCATGGTAGGACTTACCACTGGACCTTGCTCCCTCCAATGCTCTCCTCTTCCTCACAGGGCACACTCATCTTGGCAAGCAGGCAGGCGATGGTGCTCTAGGCTCCAGGGCTGGTGGTCTTGGTTTTCCTTGGTGATATCCCTTCACCCAGCAGGGAAATCTGCAGGCCTTGACCCCAGTCCTAGTCACAGGCAGAAGTCTTGCAGAGCTTCCTTTTTTCACACAGCCCGTCTGGTTGCTTGGCAGATGACACATTTTGTGGTCTCCACTTCCCCTTCTCATAGTCCTTTTCCAGACACAAAATGTGATTTAGGGTCTGAGTCTTTGAGGCTTTATGTTGGGGGTTTGCTCTATTTGGTGCACTGTTCTCTGTTTCTTCTTTCCTCCTGAAATATGTCTGTCACAGCAGGCAAACCTCCGAAGCTGATTGGCCCACAACACAATTAATGGGGGTGACTAGAGTTCTCACCTAGATTTCAGCCACAGTGATATGTGCATAAAAAGGTTAATCCCAGGCTCCCAGCCCTACTCTTTATGATTCCCCTTATCAGCCTGATCTCCCTTCCTGAGATGTGTCCAGGACCCTTCCCTTGTGACCCCTCACTGAATCAAAGAGCAACCTTCTGAAGTGTAAAGAAAGGGTCCCTTCCTCCACTGTGTCCCACCCAGCTCACAGGAATGCAAAACACAAATCTGTCTGGGGGGATTGCTCTCCTCCTCATGTCTTCACCAGGCATGACTGCCAAAATGGAACCCAGGGTCCTCCATGTAATGTACCGTTTTAGGCACACTCAACTGTGTACATTCACAGCACACTTACAGCTCAGTAGTTACCTCCATGCATTGTACCACTACAGACACACATGCATTCAGCACACATTCAGTACTGTAGCCTTTCTGTATTGCACCAGGGTGTGCTTTTCACAAACACACACTGCCAGCACACACACTCATCATGTGCGCACTGAACAACACCTCACCTTTCATGTATTGTACTTCACAAAAGCACACATACACCAGGAACATGCTTCCATTGCACACGCATTGCACTGCACTACATCTTTCATGCCTTGTATTCCTCACAGGAATACAAACGTTCAGCTCATGCACTAGTCCCACATGTACTACACAGCACTGCTCTATCCCTGTACTGTACCCTTCCCAGGCACCCTTACATTCAGCGCAGAGTCACTACTCCTGCGCTACGCAGCACTCTACATCTACCTACTGTAGGCCAAGGGTGAGTTAAGCACAGAGCAGCTGAACTTTTAAAAAGGTGAGTGAAACTGTAGGCCTCACTCCAGTGACATAGGGTAAAAAGGACCTGTTCACTACTACTGATCACTGCACAGTATGCTGCCACCACGTCTCTTGTGCTGCTGCATCCCACCACTTGAGGGTAGTGCTTTGGGTGCCCCTCCCGGTCCAATGAGACCGCACTCCATGAGACAAGCCTATGTGTTTGCGCACACACATGATCCGTGTTCGCCAATGACAAAAAAGTCAGCATATGGAAACCAGACAACAGTACAGGTGGGCACTCATGGCAGGGGTACACGTCTTTAACCATGCAGAGGACTTTTTCCTCCGAACAATCTCTCCGTCACTTTCCCCCACAGGGTATAAGGGAGGAGTGCTGCATAGGATGTATATGGGCCATTGTAACAAGGGATAGATCATTGCTCAGGGACCTCCTTATTGGCTCTGGTACTCATCACCATATCTTCCTTCAGATTTCCCCATATATCATGCATGTGCTTCTAATTTGTTAGGAGAGTGTGGAAAACCTCCCCTGCCACTGTCTATCACATAGTTTCTGTGAGGGGACGAGTTTTACAGGGTAATATAGGGAGGGGCATGGCAGTGTATGTAGAGGAAAGGTGTAGGCAGCCAGGGTCCTTGCCATTTCACTGGATCATTGGCCTTTAACAAAGGGGTGGAGGAAAAGGCCCCCACTATTTTGAGGGTCTACCTTTATCTTATACCCTGTATTATATCTGGGGGAGGGCAGAGTAATAACATAGTCTGTGGTATCCCCCCAGAAAATGTTCTGTGGACATAAGGTGGGCAGTAGTCCACGAGGGAGGGGGTTCTCCTGGGGTAGTCACGAGGTGGGTAAAGTGTAGTTGACCATCCCTTCTGCATTGAGGAAACCTCCCCAGACTCTCAAACATTGCGGCCTTATCGTTCAGTTTACAGATGATCTGTTCGTATTGAGGAACTCTATGGAGATTAATGAGCCACTTATTGAACATGAGGCTTGTGGGTTGTCTCCAGTGATGTAATATACATACTTTGGTTGTGCCAGAGACATGGGAAACCAGCGATGAGTGTGGGAGTCTAGATTGGGTGCTACAGACATGCCATTGTTACATTTCCAGTAGCCATTCTGGGGCAAGAGTCATGCGGAGTGCAATTACTGTGAGGTCCAGTACCACTCACGGAGGATCCTGAAAGACAGAAATTTGAATTGTGATTGCCTGGGGGCTTAATCAATGTCAAGGGGCATTGTTACCCAGTCTTGGGGGCAGTATTTCTTGTTCAGGGTTGTCTCCATATCAATCTAGATAAACTAAGAGTGGGGCCAGAGTGTAGGGTTTTGATGTGGGCTCCATAGATAACTAGGACTTCTCCTCTGAACTGGCTCCAGAGCCACAGGTATTGCAGGATGGGCAACACGGGACCTCCACTAATGGGGGAGCCAAGCGCCGCGTGAAGGCAATGAGCTAGCTGATGATGTTTCCAATAATCTGACAAAAGGAGATCAATTTCCTCTCTGAACGCCTGGAACGTTTTGAAGGTGCCCCCTCGGAGCATCTGATCCACATGCTTCACCTCTTTTACATTCCATGAATCCAAATACAAAGGAGTGCTATCTATTTGCAACACTACATTGCACCACAATGGTGTCTTGTCATGTAGAAATAGAGCTATGCCTACCAATGTGTGTGTGGAGTTTCATGCCGTGTCAGTTGTGCCAAGGATTGAGTTTCCAGTTATGACCCGATGTGTACTGGAAAGGTAAACCAGAACTGATTTATGTGGGCCTCCCAGAAGATGTTGTTCAGTCCTAACCCATGTCGGAGTTTCCCTTGGATTGCACAGATAGGCAATAATTGTGATAGATGAAAGGCTAAGCTATAAGATGACAAGTCACCTCCTACCTTATTTGTAGGCACTTCCACAGTGTGTGCTGGCAGTAAACTGTGACTAGACCCGGGGTACACCATTATTCCTGGCCCAGAACTGAAGGTTGCTTATTAACCACATCTTCACTGGGGAGGGTGAAGCCTGTAGGAGTAAAACTGGAATGCAGGGACACAAGTCGAATAAGATGTAAAATCCAGATGACCAAGAACCAAGGGAACAGAGAGAAGGGCAAAAACCACAACGGTGTTGGGGTGGGAAAGTGAGGTGAGAATTGAATGTTTGTGAAGGAGTAGAAACAGCCACTGTTGCCAGACCCTTATGTCTGCACTTGGGTAAAACGTATACTGACACTGTCTCTAATGACCTGGAAGTGGTACTGGCTTTTGCCTGACCTTAAGTGTCTGGTGTATAATAACAGATCTGCTCTGACCCTGACCCGACTTGATCGCCACTTCTTACACACTTATACCATTATGTGTCCTCTCCTACCTCTTATTAGTGAGTGTCCCTAGTGTTTATATGCTGAACGCAAGCAACCCTTTATATGTACATACGGGGACCTGACTGCAAGTCTTGTGTGCCAAAAAGCTATGCTCTTGATCAATGGTTGTGAAATGAAAATATGCTGATGTCAAAGAAAGGAAGTATTGGGACACTTCTATTTATAAAGGCCCTAAAGAAGGACCCATAATCCTATCATTCAATTGTCCTTACAAATTCTTCTGCCGGACAACTTACTGAGCCATTGTTGTCAACTGAAGAGGCCAGGGTTACGGAAAATATCTTAATTCCCGATTTTGAGTGTTGATCTCCTTTGTGATAACCTTGCAAAACTGCATTTAATTCAGAAATGCATGTAGACTGTATCAATGAAACTATGGATGTTTTAAAGTATCTTTGACAGTGTTAATAGAAATATATACAGGGCTTTGAAGGATATTTAACCAGTCTTATACGTCTCTTTTATACTGAGATATGAACACAGGTAGGGGACCCTATGGATGGTCCAAAGTCTCAATAGACTCAGGTCTTGGATGGTCTAAGTCAGGCTTGCATCCTTGCTCCAGCACGCTTCAGCTTGCATACACCAGTCTTACCAGGTAAACTTAAGAAAAAAAACTCCCTCCCAGAATAGACATTAGAACTATTGCAGTATTTGTGTACAATTATGATATAAATAAATCACACACACCATTGAATTTGAAGGAGTTAAACGATGAAATTAGGGCAAACTCACAGGTAAATGGTTTTAGGAGAGTGAAATATAAAATTAATACTGTCCTCCGGAAGACACACAATAAAAAGGCACACATGCTCGTACGAGGCGACATTTATTGAAGAAAGAGCACACTTTAAGCATCTGGTAGCATCCTTAAGCATGGTTGAACATTTTCAGGGATATACCAGATCCCAATGTGATAAAGTTTGTTAAGATATTAAACAAAACATTAAGTTTTAGTAACGTGCATGTTTGTGAATGCACCAGTTTGTAAAGCATTATCATAGGACCACTGTGTACAATTACCCAGCATTCTAAGCAATAGAACAGGGACAGCATGTGAAATGGACCAGTGTGAAATTCTCCATCCAAGGTCAGTAGCTATCATACCCCAGCATGTAATGCACTAGTATGTAATGCACTATCTCCAGGTCAGCATCCTTAAAGCCCCAGTATGTAATGCACTATCCTATGCCGGCATTCATAATGATTCATCATGCAAAGTAACAATACAAGACCAGTTTCCGTAAAACCCCTATATTAAAAGTACTTTCCCAAAGTCAGTATCTTGCCCGTCTCACCAGTAGCCTTTGGGGGAGAGAGGAGGACCAGGACTACCGGTCCCAGGACCACTTGCGGCCGTCGCCGCCGCCAACGCCATTCTGTTCGCGCCTGGAGGCGCTTAAAGCAGCTCGCGGGCTCCCGCAGCGCGGGAAGCCCGTCTCACCAGTAGCCTTTGGGGGAGAGAGGAGGACCAGGAGGACCAGGACTACCGGTCCCAGGACCCCTTGCGGCCGTCGCTGCCGCCATTCTGTTCGCGCCTGGAGGCGCTTAAAGCAGCTCGCGGGCTCCCGTAGCGCGGGAAGCCCATCTCATCAGTAGCCTTTGGGGGAGAGAGGAGGACCAGGACTACCGGTCCCAGGACCCCTTGCGGCCATCACCGCCGCCAACGCCAGTCTGTTTGCGCCTGGAGGTGCTTAAAGCAGCTCGCGGGCTCCCGCAGCGTGGGACGCACGCGGGCGGAGCCCGGGACAAGGGCAGGCCCGTCTGCGCCCCTCAAAGCCTGGATAAGGCTGGGCTGGGCCTACTCCCTTAAGTCTGGTAAACTGACCGCTCTTTGAATGCTCCCCTCATCTGGACTTCGTCTATGTAAACCATTGGATTTGTGGGGAACTCCATTAAGCGGCACGTAAGACTTTAAACTTTATTACTGTATCTTGACTGAGTATTGCTGGATCATGGCTAAAGTAAAGCGTGTGGACGACAAGCAGAACACACCAAGGACTATGCAGAACTCAACCCTTGTTAATTTCTTAACACGAGCTGCAAAGGTTATAGACAAGGAAATACTCGTAGTCCAACGTCGTCTATCAATGGAGGGAGGTCCCGATACATGTTTGAATCAGGATTTAATAACTGATGGGCAAAACATTTTCACTGTTATTGAGAGTCATATTGCTGAACAATTAACCAATGACTTAGTTAACCCTGAACTATCCCCCCACCAACCTCAGATAGCTTCGGGAGGGAGTCCCCCTGCTAAACGAAAGAGAAAGCTTAAGCACACAGAGCCGCCATCTTTAGTAACTAATAGATCAAAGAAAAAACAGAGACAGTCCACTGTTGGTGATAGTAACAGGTTTGTCAAGGTACAATCAATTGAAACGAGTCCTGCTCACATGATATCGTCCCCTACATCATTATCTCAACATGACGTCAAGCTCTTAATGGATGGGTTTGACGTAATATTGCAAAATAGATTATTACTGTTAGAAATGGGGGTCTCTAGTTGGCAATGGCTGGCCACTGTCCAAGTAGGGACCCTTCTTCCTAAGTCAGAGTGAGAGGGCTGCACCCTTTGATAACCCCTGCTCAACCCTGTGGTAACGTAGCAGGAGCAGCTAGGCCTATCTCAGAGGCAGTGTGTGAAGCATTTATGACCATACACAGTAACACAGTGATGAACACTACAAAGGGACACCACACAAGTAGTTATCAAAAATAAGTATCTTTATATATAGACTTAACACAAGACCAATAACGATAAAAAGCCACAATACTGTAAAATAGAATTACTCTTGAAATGCTGCAAAAATAGTTCAAAGTGTGCAAAGAGGAGTTCAGTTCAAAGCAGTGGTCTCTGCGACCCTTTACTTACAAAGTACCTGGATTTCGTAGCAAAACCAACAAATTGTCGCAAAGAAGCTGTAGCGATGATTTTCTGCACGCGAGGCCGGCGATGCGATAAATCCTTGCCGCGAGGGAGGATGATGCGCCGATCTGCTGATGCGTGCGGAGACGATGCGACAAACTTCTGCACGCTAGGCCGTTGATGCGATGACTCCTTGCCGCGAGGGAGGAGGCGATGCGACGATCCTGTTGCGTGTGCGATCAGGTTGCGATGCGAAGAAATGGCGCTCCGCGAGGGAGCGACGATCCTGATGCGATAAAAATGGCGGACGCCCGGCGTCCGCGCTGCGATGTCGTGAAGCGATGATCTCGGTGCGATGATCTCTTGGAGTTAGCGAGCACTTGGAAGCCCACAAGCGTGCGGTGCGATGATCTTTGGTTGCGAGCGCTCAGCGGCAGCAGCGCGATGATTTTCCGGGCGCTTTCGGCTGCGGCGGCTCGCAAACGGGCGTTAGCGACGATTTCAGCACTCTCTTCTCTGTAGTAGAACTAGAGGCCCTGGAACTCACAGGAACCTCACCTGCAGATAGAAATCCTCGCTGGGAGGAATCAGGAGGCTGGTGGTGAAGTCTGATGTGCCTGAGACTTCAACAGGAGGCTAGCTCTCTCCTAGCCCTTGGGTGATTGCTTTAGCAAGATTAATAAAAGTTCTCTCAAAGTCCTTTTCCCTCTTCTTCCAAGTCCAATGGTAACCACTGCAGGCCAATCCAAGAAACAGCACACAAGCACAAGGATAGTCACCTCCTGCAGAATCCTTCAGTTACACGGACAGAGGTTCGTCTTGATGTCCAGGAGCAATACAAATTGTAGGGGTTTCAGCACAGATATTTATACCCCAAAAGTCTTTGTTCTCAAAGCTACAAGTCACTGAGCCTAGCCAGAACCAGTTCTGCTCGGTCCTGGAGCACTTTGTTTACCAGGCTGCATCCTTCCTTTCAGAAAGAGGGGGTCTGCTATCAGACGCACAGCAGGAGATGGAGCCATCATTCACCTTGCCAGGCACAGCCCTATTCAAGTCAAGGAGCCACCCCTCCCCATACTCCAAATCCAGATCTCTCTATTCAACCCAGGTCTGGCTCAGCCTGCCCTGTCCCTCCAAAACCAGACAGCCAATACACATAACAGCAGAGCACACTGGAAGGCTTGGGCAAGAAAATACCTACTTTCTAAAAGGGGTATTTTCAGACACAGAATATAAAAATAAACTTCACTAAAAGATGTATTTTAATATTCTGAGCTCAGGCATATGAAATTCGTTTTTCTACCATGTTCCTGGGGTCAGTTAGTACTATAGAATGTAATAGTCAAACTTGCCCATTCTGGCCTATGGGGAACAGGTAGCCTTACAGTAGTGAAAAACGAAATTGGGTGTAATTCACTACCAGGACATGCTACACACACCAAGGCATGTCCTACCTTACACATACAATGCACCCTACCATAGGGGGGACTTACATGATGCCAAGGGAAGGTTCAGGGGCTGGGAAGTGGGTGCACTTCACAGTCAAGATGGCAGTTCTGTACTGCACACAGACTCTGCAGTGGCAGGTCTGAGACACACTTTACAAGCTGCTTCTGTGGGTTGCGCAAACCAGCGCTGCAGGCCCACCAGCAGCATTCGGTTTACCAGCCCTGGGCACCCACAGGCCACGCTACTAGGGACTAACAGGTAAACCAAATAAGCCAATCAGGGATATACCAATTCACATGTCATATTTACACAGGGAGCATCCGCGCTGTGGCACTGAAGGGCAGTGGCACAGCGCCCAGAGCATCTAACACCAGCAAAACAGAGGAGACAACAGCGAAAAAGGAAGGGAGACCCACGCCAATGGTGCCAGGTCTAACACGTGTCCCCTCCAGCTGAAATGTGGGGAGAACTACCCATCCCCTTGGAAGTTCTCATCACTAAGGCGGAAAAATCTGGACAGACCATCAGCATTGGCGTGTTCTGTACCAGGGCGGTGTTCCACCGTGAAGTCCATACCCTGTAGGGAAATGGACCACCTAAACAACATGGGATTCTCACCCCTCATCTGCATCAACCATCTGAGGGGCCAGTGGTCTGTCTGAACCCGGAAGTGAGTCCCAAACAGGTATGGTCTCAGCTTCTTCAGTGCCCAGACCACAGCAAATGCCTCACGCTCAATTGCACTCCACCTCTGTTCCCGGGGAAGTAACCTCCTACTGATGAAGGCTACAGGTTGGTCTAGTCCCTCCTCATTTATCTGTGACAGGACGGCCCCTACCCCATGCTCTGAAGTGTCTGTCTGGACAACAAATTCCTTAGCAAAATTGGGCGCCTGGAGTACGGGTGCTGTACACATGGCAGTCTTGAGTGCATCAAAAGCTTTCTGACAGGTGTCAGTCCAGTTCACGATCTTTGGCTGCTTTTTGAAAGTCAGCTCAGTCAAGGGTGCAACAATGTTGCCATACCCCTTGACAAACCTCCTGTAGTAACCCATGAGTCCTAAGAAGGGCCTCACCTGGGTCTGGGTCCTTGGGGGCTCCCAAGCCAGGATGGTTTCAATCTTGGGCTGCAGGGGCGCAACTTGGCCACTCCCCACCTGGTGTCCCAAGTACACCACAGAACCCTGCCCAATCTGGCACTTACTGGCCTTGATTGTGAGGCCTGCTCTGCGCAGCGCCATCAACACTTCCCAGAGGTGGCGCAAGTGGTCCTCCCAGGAGGAACTAAACACTGCAATGTCATCCAGGTAGGCGGCACTGAAATCCTCCAGCCCAACCAACACCTGGTTGACCAACCTCTGAAAGGTGGCAGGGGCATTCTTCATCCCAAAGGGCATCACACGGAACTGGTAGTGCCCATCTGGTGTGGAGAATGCTGACCTCTCCTTTGCCCCATCCGTTAAGGCGATCTGCCAGTACCCAGACGTCAGATCAAACGTGCTGAGGTACCGGGCAGCCCCTAACCGATCTATGAGCTCATCAGCTCTGGGGATGGGGTGCGCATCGGTCTTCGTGACCGAATTGAGACCTCGGTAGTCCACACAGAACCTAAGTTCAGGGGAGGCACCAGGCGCTGCAGCTTTTGGTACCAAGACCACGGGGCTGGACCAAGGGCTGCTAGAGGACTCAATCACCCCTAAGGCAAACATTTTAGAGACCTCCTCCTTAATGTAAGCCCTGACCCTGTCAGTCACTCTGTAAGCCTTGTGCTTGACAGGAGGACTGTCCCCGGTGTCTACCTCATGGACGCACCAATCAGTGACACCAGGCACCAGGGAGAACAAATCAGAAAATTCCCCCAACAGTTGGTGACAATCTCTCTGCTGCTCAGGGGTCAGTGTGGTGGAGAGGACCACACCCTCCACTGACCCATCCTTCTCTCCTGCACACAGGAGGTCAGGAAGAGGCTCACTCTCCTCCTCCATCCCAGTATCTGTGGCAAGAAGCATGCCCACTTCGGACCTCTCAAAGTGGGGCTTCAGGCGGTTCACATGCAGGACCCGCAAGGGGTTCCTGGGAGATTGAAAGTCCACCAAGTAGGTAACTGGACTTTTGCGCTCCACCACCTCAAATGGACCGGACCACTTGTCTTGGAGCGCACAAGGCTCCACTGGGGCCAGTACCCAAACCTTCTGACCACGTTGAAACTCGACCAAAGTGGCATTCTGGTCGTGCCAACGTTTCATTTCCTCCTGGCTGGCTTCCAGATTTGCCTCAGCAATTTTTCTGAAACGCCGAGTCTGGTTCCTGAAGGCCAACATGTAGCTAAATACATCTTGGGGAGGTTTCCTGGGAGATTGCTCCCAGCCTTCCTTGACCAGACTCAGAGGCACTCTTACCGGATGGCCATAGAGAAGTTCAAAGGGACTGAACCCTAAGGACTTCTGTGGCACCTCACGGTAGGCAAACAACAGGCATGGCAAGAGGACGTCCCACTTACGCCTCAGGGGCTCTTCTAGGCCCATGATCATGCCCTTCAAGGTCCGGTTGAAACTTTCAACCAGACCATTACCTTGGGGGTGGTAAGGAGTGGTGAACTTATAAGTTACCCCACACTCCTTCCACAGAGACTTCATGTACTGGGAGATGAAGTTGGTCCCCCTGTCAGACACCACCTCTCTGGGGAACCCCACACGGGAGAAAATCCCCATCAGTGCACGTCCCACCACGGGGGCCGTCACTGTCCTGAGCGGGATGGCTTCAGGGTACCGGGTGGCATGGTCCACCAAGACCAGGATGAACCTGTTGCCCATGGCTGTCTTGGGGTCCAGAGGCCCCACAATGTCAATGCCCACTCGCTCGAATGGGGTACTAACAACTGGAAAGGGCTGGAGTGGGGCCTTGATCTTCCCCCCACTCTTCCCACTTGCCTGGCAAGTCTCACATGTTCTACAATAAGTGTCTGAGCTCTTGCGCATCTGGGGCCAAAAAAAATGGGTGGCCAGCCTCTCAAAGGTCTTGGTCTGCCCCAGATGTCCTGCCAATGGAATGTCATGAGCCAACCCCAGTAGGAAGGCTCTGAAGCACTCGGGTACCACCAGCACACGGGCCGACCCCGGCTCAGCAGCCTTAGGCTCGCTATACAGGAGACTGTTCTCCCAATAAATCAGATGTGAACCAGACAGGTCACCTGCTGCCTGGGCTGCAGCCTGACGCCGCATACCCTCAAGAGAAGAGCAAACTCTTTGCTGCTCACAAAATTCCTCCCTGGTGGGTCCTCCTTCCTGCTGCCAATGGGTCAGCTCAGGCAGGTCCCCCAGTTCGGTGATCTGCTCCCCGGTAGGCTCCAGGGCATCCCCCTCAGGGTCTGCTCCCTCCTGGGCCGTGGGAACCAAGGGGGCCGGCTTCCCGCACCCCCTGCCCCTTCTCTCTAAGGCAGGGATCTGGGCCATACTCTCAGGCTCCAGGTCCTTCTCAACACCCTCCTTGGCTGCCATGGACCGAGTGGTAGCACACGCCCACTCAGGCAGACCCAACATCTCCAAGTGAGATCTCCTCTCCACCGTAGCCCACGGGGAGTTCTCTAAATCATTGCCCAACAGACAGTCTACAGGCATGGCGGGCCTCACAGCCACCTGAAGAGTTCCTGAGACCCCCCCCCACTCAAAGGGAACCTGAGCCACCTCACATTGGCTCTCTGAGTTGTCTGCGGACACTACTGGGTAGAATGCATGGGGGACAACCTGCTCTTTGGACACCAACCGGGAGCTGACCGCAGTTACACTGGCTCCTGTGTCTCTTAGAGCCTCCACTCTATGGCCATTGATGTTCACCCACTGCCTGTACTTTTTAGTGTTATCAGGCAGTGCAGGTTTAGGGACCATCTCAAAGTCTCCTAATGAGACGAGGGTTAACTCTACGGGATCCCACCCCTCTTGGGCACCCATCTCCTCCCCCCCAGGGCTACACTCGCAAGCTGGCGGGGTGGTCCACGGGGTGCTGCACTAGTATCCCTCTGAGGACACTGGGGATCATAGTATCTGTGGCCCACTTGACCACACTTATAACAAGTAAGGGGCCCCCTTTGAACAGGCCTACCTGTCGGGGGCACTGGCTTCTTCTCTTGGGGAGGCTGGGACACCACTGCTTGGTTCCCTTGGGAATTACTTTGGGGCCCTCTTTGGAACTCCCTCGGTTTACCCCTGTCCCCCCCACTTCTCTGCTGGGGATCCTGCCCACCTTTGGCGAAGTCTCCCACTGGACCCTTGCGAACCCGGGTGCTCACCCAGCGGTCCGCCTCATCAGCAAGCTTCCTAGGGTTAGTCAGCTTGCAATCAATCAGGTGCTGGCGTAGCTCAGGAAAACAGTTACTAGATAAATGCTCCCATGCAATCAAATCATAAAGCTGCTCAAAAGTTTCTACTTTGCTACCTTTTACCCAGCGTTCCATTGCTCTGCAAAAAAAGACACATATTCAACCCACGTGGTACCCTCTAGCTTCTTGCAGGTCCTAAACCTCTGCCTATACATCTCAGGGGTCAAACCATAGCGGGTCATCAAAGCTTCCTTCATGTGGCCATAAACCATCCGACTTTCTGGGAGCAGGTCCAACAAGGTATCCCTCCCCTCACAAAGCGTCCCCACAACCCCGCTCCCCAATCCTTCTCAGGGACCCGGTGGTACACCATGGCTAATTCATAAGCTGCAAACCATTGCCCAATATCTTCACTTTTGTGGAAATCCTTAATAACCTCCTTGGGTATATACACTCTATTCTCAGTATGCACTACAGGTATGCTGCCACCAGAGGGGGAGATCTCTACACTCTTTGCTTTAATCTCCAACTCCCTCAATATTCTCTCATGCTCAAGTTTCATTTTCATAATCTCAAATTCTAACTTCCTGTTCTCTAGGTCCCTCTGACCATCCATTTTAAGCTTAGCCATCTCCATATTATGCCGCCTATCTCTCTCCCTGTCCTCCATCTCTTCTGGGGACAGACCCCTGGCGGACACACTAGTGCCCGGGCTGGAAACTGCTTTATCTCCCACCAGGTCTACTACTTCACCCTGCTGCTCTCCTGCATTCTCTTCGCCCTCCACCTGCTCTCCTATATTCTTAGGGGCATCCCTGGCTTCTAGCCAGGCCTTCAGCGCCTTGTAATACTCCTCCCTTCTAGTGAGACCTGTGATAGGGACTGTGAAGCGTTTGCAAAAATATTTGAGCTGCTTGGCATTGTAGGTTTCTAATTTCTCTTCTTCCCAGGAGAGATCCTCCGAGGCATTGGATCCGGGCTTGCCCATTGTAGCAATAACTGGCAATATTAATCAAAAATAGAATCAAAAAACGTATGTGGTTGCGTTATGATCTGCACTCACTAGTAGTGTACACTATAATTACTGTATGCGATCATAAATGCAAGTCCAGATCCTCACCGCTGCCCACCAATGTTAGAAATGGGGGTCTCTAGTTGGCAATGGCTGGCCACTGTCCAAGTAGGGACCCTTCTTCCCAAGTCAGAGTGAGAGGGCTGCACCCTTTGATAACCCCTGCTCAACCCTGTGGTAACGTAGCAGGAGCAGCTAGGCCTATCTCAGAGGCAGTGTGTGAAGCATTTATGACCATACACAGTAACACAGTGAGGAACACTACAAAGGGACACCACACAAGTAGTTATCAAAAATAAGTATCTTTATATATAGACTTAGCACAAGACCAATAACGATAAAAAGCCACAATACTGTAAAATAGGATTACTCTTGAAATGCTGCAAAAATAGTTCAAAGTGTGCAAAGAGGAGTTCAGTTCAAAGCAGTGGTCTCTGCGACCCTTTTACTTACAAAGTACCTGGATTTCGTAGCAAAACCAACAAATTGTCGCAAAGAAGCTGTAGCAATGATTTTCTGCACGCGAGGCCGGCGATGCGATAAATCCTTGCCGCGAGGGAGGATGATGCGCCGATCTGCTGATGCGTGCGGAGACGATACGACAAACTTCTGCACGCTAGGCCGTTGATGCGATGACTCCTTGCTGCGAGGGAGGAGGCGATGCGACAATCCTGTTGCGTGTGCGATCAGGTTGCGATGCGAAGAAATGGCGCTCCGCGAGGGAGCGACGATCCTGATGCGATGCGATAAAAATGGCTGACGCCCGGCGTCCGCGCTGCGATGTCGTGAAGTGATGATCTCGGTGCGATGATCTCTTGGAGTTAGCGAGCACTTGGAAGCCCGCAAGCGTGCGGTGCGATGATCTTTGGTTGCGAGCGCTCAGCGGCAGCAGCGTGATGATTTTCCGGGCGCTTTCGGCTGCGGCGGCTCGCAAACGGGCGTTAGCGACGATTTCAGCACTCTCTTATCTGTAGTAGAACTAGAGGCCCTGGAACTCACAGGAGCCTCACCTGCAGATAGAAATCCTCGCTGGGAGGAATCAGGAGGCTGGTGGTGAAGTCTGATGTGCCTGAGACTTCAACAGGAGGCTAGCTCTCTCCTAGCCCTTGGGTGATTGCTTTAGCAAGATTAATAAAAGTTCTCTCAAAGTCCTTTTCCCTCTTCTTCCAAGTCCAATGATAACCACTGCAGGCCAATCCAAGAAACAGCACACAAGCACAAGGATAGTCACCTCCTGCAGATTCCTTCAGTTACACGGACAGAGGTTCGTCTTGATGTCCAGGAGCAATACAAATTGTAGGGGTTTCAGCACAGATATTTATACCCCAAAAGTCTTTGTTCTCAAAGCTACAAGTCACTGAGCCTAGCCAGAACCAGTTCTGCTCGGTCCTGGAGCACTTTGTTTACCAGGCTGCATCCTTCCTTTCAGAAAGAGGGGGTCTGCTATCAGACGCACAGCAGGAGATGGAGCCATCATTCACCTTGCCAGGCACAGCCCTATTCAAGTCAAGGAGCCACCCCTCCCCATACTCCAAATCCAGATCTCTCTATTCAACCCAGGTCTGGCTCAGCCTGCCCTGTCCCTCCAAAACCAGACAGCCAATACACATAACAGCAGAGCACACTGGAAGGCTTGGGCAAGAAAATACCTACTTTCTAAAAGGGGTATTTTCAGACACAGAATATAAAAATAAACTTCACTAAAAGATGTATTTTAATATTCTGAGCTCAGGCATATGAAATTCGTTTTTCTACCATGTTCCTGGGGTCAGTTAGTACTATAGAATGTAATAGTCAAACTTGCCCATTCTGGCCTATGGGGAACAGGTAGCCTTACAGTAGTGAAAAACGAAATTGGGTGTAATTCACTACCAGGACATGCTACACACACCAAGGCATGTCCTACCTTACACATACAATGCACCCTACCATAGGGGGGGACTTACATGATGCCAAGGGAAGGTTCAGGGGCTGGGAAGTGGGTGCACTTCACAGCCAAGATGGCAGTTCTGTACTGCACACAGACTCTGCAGTGGCAGGTCTGAGACACACTTTACAAGCTGCTTCTGTGGGTGGCGCAAACCAGCGCTGCAGGCCCACCAGCAGCATTCGGTTTACCAGCCCTGGGCACCCACAGGCCACGCTACTAGGGACTAACAGGTAAACCAAATAAGCCAATCAGGGATACACCAATTCACATGTCATATTTACACAGGGAGCATCCGCGCTGTGGCACTGAAGGGCAGTGGCACAGCGCCCAGAGCATCTAACACCAGCAAAACAGAGGAGACAACAGCGAAAAAAGGAAGGGAGACCCACGCCAATGGTGCCAGGTCTAACAATTACCAATCCTGAATAGGCTTGATGTCCTAGAAAAGAGTGTGGAAAGTGTAAAAAAGATACTTTCACCGCAAGCTAGGGAACCAGTTAATCAATGCTTATTAACCACTGGGTCTGCAAACCAATGAGGGGATAACAAAGGGGGTGAAGCCAGTAGGAAAGATAACAAGGCTGAAGGGCATCATGGTATTTTGGTGCAACACCCAACAAAGGTTAGTGAATCAACAAGTGGTCAGGCCATACTAGTTGACAACAGAAGGAACAATGATAGGCATTGCCAATATGATGGAAATAGAGCTACCTCCAGTATTGACCTGGCACGGTGTGAGAAAGACTTGGGCTTGCTTAGGCAGTCAAATACACAGTTGAGGGATGTTCCCCCATGTGAGGGAAGTGATAATGATATAACCCTCCATCTTCCCCCAGATTGCTGCCCTTACGTGACGATTTTAACTAATGTACCCCCACTTAGAGGAGAAAAAAAGGAATCCTTTAGTCAGCTCAAGAACAAGGTTTGCCACTGGCTTATACAGAACACTGATTTCTCCAGCTCTGGCTACCAAGATATTTTGTTTACTCGCAGAGTGCACTGGGTTGGACCACTCCGAAAGACAGCAAATGGAGATTGTAGTGATCAATTGTAGAACACCAGGCCTTGCTAGGCAACTACTTAATAGTTGGAGGATACAACTAGGACAAGAACCAGAACATAAACTTGAACTACTGCCCCTTGGTTACTTCTACAGGCACCTTAAGCAGCCCAGGCTAATCCCTCAACAAATTGTCCACCGACCCTATAACTCACTAGGAAGGCAAGTCCAATTCCCCCTGGAAATCAGTAACAGGTTTGAAGTATTTACTGACCTAGATAGTCCTGACTGACTAGATCAAGGGAGAGGGGGCCCAGAAGACAGTGCACATATAAATATCATTATTGAGGGAAACATACTTAGTTACAACATGGTGGGTAAGGAGCTAGTTACCATCCCTCCTATAGGGCAAAAGTCCCATGAAACATCTCAGACACCAACGGTTGTTATCCCCACATCGAGCCCGCGACTATGCAGAAGCGAGTGCTTTGACCAAACCATACAGATTATATCATGGAATATTGCCGGTATTAAATCTAAACTGGGTGACCCGGAGTGGGGCAGAATGGTTGATAGCCACCATATATGCCTATTCCAGCAAACATGGGCAAGTGAGCGGGTGTACAGGGTGGGATTTACTACATTTAGCATTGAAGCTAGACCATCAAAGATGGGACGTCCTGCGGGAGGGCTGATAATTTGGGTAAGAACAACACTAAACTGCAGAATTAAAAATCTGAGGGTAGATTCCCAGGAGATTCTCGGCATTGACTTGACATGGCCAAAAAGGAATGTCCAAATTAGACTGTTCAATATTTATAATAGGTTCAGTAGCCACCACAAGCCTTCGGAAACAATAACAGTGTTAGCTGATTATTTAGAGATGTGTAGTGGAGGTCCCCCCCTTATCCTTGCAGGTGACTTTAACACAACATATGAACCGGTGGATTATGTTCAAGAGCTTGCACAGGAAGAAGAGCATGCTAGGGGTGTAAAAAAACGATGTATCCCTCCCATTAAAAGACTCACCAAGGTTGGACAGCAGGTACTGTCCCTTACTCTTGCTTATGGGGTGCGGGCCTGCAATGGGCGGACACTGGCAGATGAGGCAGCGGAATATACCTTTAAGAGGGGTAGTACAAAAATCAGACTAGACTACATCATGGTGGACCTTGACATGTGGCCCAATGTCAAGGATATGGCTGTTTTAATCCGTGATGATAGTGACCACAATGCCATATGCCTTGAGCTAACTGGCCTACCAATTTTTGAGAGTCAACCCTCTAATATTCTGGTACCCATTGTTACAATGAACAACAACAGACGCATCAAATGGCCCAGTGTGGTAGCTAATGGGCAATCAATTCCAAAAATCTATGAAGAAGTGGCCCAGACCCTCGAGATAGTGAATGATCTAGACTACAATGAGGTGGATATTATTTTAGCTAGTTATCAGAAATTGAATAATAGTATTAGGCAATATTTTAGTAAATCGACCAGTTCTAAAAATTTTAAACGAAGTAATGCCCCATGGTACAATGAGGATTGCAGACTAGCAAAGGCTAACCTAACAGAAGCTGTAAAACAAGGAGCCAAGAGGCCATTATGAATAGTAGGAAGTTGTACAAGAGGGTACAGGCTGGAGCGAAAAGGACTTGGGAGGCCAATAACTGGCAAACGCTGGTTGAAGTGTCCAAACTGAAAGATAATCACACGTTCTGGCACCTCCTTGCCAAAGGTTCACTCAGGCAGGTGAGTGAAGATGACTTTATATCCAGCCGCAGCTTTGGGAAGATTATTTTAGAAAACTTTATACCAGAGAGGTTACCCCCGCCCGAGAAGAAGAAAAAATGGTACCAGCGGTGGTAGCTAGTCTGGTGCCGATAAAGGGAGATATTGAAGGGTTTTCCATAAAAGAAATTACAGCAGCAATTAACTTACTTCAGGCAGGAAAAGCCCCAGGCTTAGATAGACTCCCAGGAGATCTTTACAAGGATGAGCCGAATATCTGGGGCCCTCTGCTCCAAAAGGTTTTTAATGCCATTCGGCAAGGTGGGGATATCCCCCCCGACATGGAAAGGAGCTGAAATCATTCCAATTTTTAAAAAAGGAGAGAAGGGGGACCCCACAAACTATAGACCGATAAGTCTCATAGACGTCTCCCAGAAACTCTTCTGTAAGGTTATCTTGCTCCATATCCAAAACTGGATGGAAGAACACAATATTATTTCCCACCTGCAGGCTGGTTTTAGGTCTTCCACAAGGACGCTTGACCAAGTATTTAGATTTTTGTTATTAATTTGGAAGGAAGTTAAGGTCATGAAAGGTCACCTTTATGTTGTGTTTGTAGACCTTAAAACAGCCTTCGACTCCATCGACCGCAATAAACTGTGGGCCGTACTGAGGAAACTAGAATTACCAAATGATTTGCTCCAGTTACTGGTCCGCTTGCATGATGATAATTATGCAAGAATTAGATGGAAGTCAGATGGCAGCCTCTCCAATAGTATTGTAATCTCCAAAGGGGTACGCCAGGGGTGCGTGCTCGCCCTAACTCTATTCACTTTGTATATTAATGGGCTGATCAAGGAGTTATATGAATGCGGAGGTGACCTCCCAAGACTTGCGGGTAGTCCCTTGCCCTCCTTGCTTTTTGCAGACGATACACTCCTCATATCGAAGACTCCTAAGGGTATTCAAAACATCTTAAATAAGTTTACAGAAGCATGTAAAGACCCGGGCCTCGAAATCAATTCCTCAAAAACCAAATATATGATCTTTAACCCTTATAAACGATCAAAGGGGAAGTTGATATTGGGTTCCCAACAATTAGAACAGGTTAAGGCATTTGACTACCTGGGAGTCAGAATTATAATT
The DNA here is from genome assembly GCA_963921515.1 of Calotriton arnoldi. Classification (NCBI taxonomy): domain Eukaryota; kingdom Metazoa; phylum Chordata; class Amphibia; order Caudata; family Salamandridae; genus Calotriton; species Calotriton arnoldi. The sequence goes on along the minus strand of CAWUFW010006752.1, from coordinate 1,064,987 downwards.
TGACCTGGACCCCCCAAATTCAAAAAAGTGTATCGTCATTGCAATTAGCGGATTGCGCAATAGCAAGGAAGCTAAGATCTTCAGCATATCGCCCAATCTCTCCTGTACTAGAGATACATAGGGCCAAAGGATTAGGTACAGCCTTATATGGTGCTGAACTGTGGGGCCTGGAGAACACTAAAAAGCTAGAAGTTGCAGAAAATAAATTCCTCAGGGCTATCCTTAATGTTCCAATTAATACCCCCATTTTACCACTGCGCCTCGACTTAGGAGTTAAATCCATTTCACACTTTGCTGTTTATAGAGCACTTATGTTCTGGGTTAGAATTTGGGTTAACAATACGGAGATCCACGTTAAAGAAGCAGTGCTGGATCTTCTAACCTTACAAAAACAGAAGGGTGAACTGCACTGGTTCAAAGGGATTAGAGAATGGCTATATCGTTTGGGTCTGGATATGATGTGGGAGGCCCCTGGTTCTATTACAAAAAGAATGAATGAATGAATGAATATTGGACTTGTAGAGCGCGAACTTAGCTCAAGGGCGTCAAGGCGCTGTATGCGGAACATGAGGGTGCAGACAGAGAGACATGCTCATACCGAGGTCTGTGAGAAAAGCCAGGTCTTTAAGGCTTTACGGAAAAGAGAATGGGACGCCTGACTCGAGAGCTTTTCCGGGAGGGAGTTCCACAGTTTAGCAGCAGCAGTGGAAAAAGCTCTACCTCCCCATTTAACCTTCTTAAATCTCGGTACTGTTAGCAGATTCTTATCTGCAGACCGGAGCCGCCTGCTAGGAACATAGCGATGGACAATAGCCTTAATCGCCTCAGGACCTGAACCGTAGTAGGCATCGTGAGTCAAGCACAAAGTCTTGAAGAGGATCCTACGGTCCATAGGCAGCCAGTGCAGCAACTTGTTGGAGGCTGTGACTGAATGGTATTTTGGTAAATTCATCACCAACCTGGCTGCAGCATTCTGCACCATCTGCAGACGTCGCACTAGGCCTTTGTTGATGCCCAAATAGAGGGCATTACAATAGTCCAATCTGGATGTTACCAGGGCAATGACGGCCTGCTTACGTCCATCGAAGGAGAGGAAATGGGAGATTTTTCTTAGGATCCTAATGATCCCGAAACACGTGGAGACTGTCCTGCTAACCTGCAAGCTTAGGGACAGTGAATTGTCCACGATAACCCCAAGGTTTTTCCCATGGGAAACCGGGCAGGGGCAGACGCCAGGCGCGTCCGGCCACCAGTCACTGGACCAGATCTCCTGTTTACTCCCAAAGATCAGGACCTCCGTCTTCTCTCCATTTAAAAAGAATGGCCCCCTTACTAAAGAAGAGATATTGGGATTGTATCAACTGCAATGAAACTGTAGCATGTGGCACTTTAACCCTACAATTTTTAAATATTAAGAGCTGTTTTAACTTTGACATGTTTATGGATGAAATTGAACCGCCACAGGCACGTGCACTTTACATCCAGTTCAGGCTTGGGTCTCTACTGTTAAATGCTTGGAAAAACAAGTGGCCAATGCTATAATTACCTCTTTGTGTCCAATATGCCACCATGCCCAAGAGTCAGTCGAGCATTTCTTTTTTCTGTGTCCTGCGTATAGTAATATAAGGAAGACATGGATCATTCCAGCCTGTCGACTGCTTTCTATTTCACGTCCATTGGAAGCATTACGCATATTTCGATCGGACACAACACAGTGGCTAACCTTTGCAATTTCAAATATTTGTTACACGCATAGTGGCAGAGGTCAAAAGCCCTGTTATGAAATACTGCCAAGAATGAACTTAAACTAAACATGTCTCTTCATATGTATATCCATTTTTAAATATCAAGCTTTTAAACATTGTATATGTTTTAGGCAGGGGTTTTTAACCAAAACTAAAATTAGATGAAATGTTTTATTTATGAATTATGTGATAATGTGTATTTGTATTTTCTTATGCTGTTTTTATGATCATGTTATTGGTTGATAATAAACTAACTAAATGCAGTATCTGCAAAGCTACATTTTGCTGCAGCACTATCTACTCAGTATGGATCCTGTGCTTCACTAAGGGCATAGTCGTTTGTCTACTACCTCTTCTCTGTCCTTTCGTGATGATCTGTCTAACTACTTTGTGGATAAAATTGAGAAAATTGCTCCTTACACTAGCTTGAAGCACACCTTTTTCTGGTGTAATTTGCAGCAGGTAGAATGTGTTCTCCCTTCAAGAAATCAATATTATGCTCATTTAAAACCGGAAATTTCTACAATCATCCCCACTGTTCTCCCTAATTACTCTAGGACAACTACCACAGTCCCTAAAAACCTGTTGTCTGGCTTCTTGTAAAAGACATGTCTGATCTGTCAACCTGCAATTCAATGTCTTGCTGGTGCTAGTGAACTCGTTGGGTCGGACAGTATCACTGCATGTCTATCTCATCTCTACCCGATTCCTTTGGGGCCAGCTCTCCTCCAGATAATTGCATAGGATCAGTTAGCGCTGATGATTTTTATGTGACCCTAGACTCGCGCCCCATAGATTGAAGACCTATGCCCTAGTAGAGTGTGGACCACACACAGAGCTCTCCAGTCCATACTGTAACCTAAGGAGCATTATTTACAAGAACAGGATCCAACTATTACACTTACAACTCTGTCATGGGTTGATCTCTCACCCACATGTTACTGCACCATACAGACACACTAATAAATTAGGACAGTTTTCTTTCGATACGCAATAGCTTTACACCACAGCTCTCAGATATGATGTCACCAGCAACAATATATATAATCTTTCAGCAGAGAGGTTAGAGCAGTTTTCTTTAGATATGCAATAGCTTTACACCACAGCTCTCACAGATATGATGTCACCAGCAACAAAATGTATAATCTTTCAGAAGAAAGAGAAATATGAAGTCGCGCTTGTTGCCCACGTGTGGGTATTTAGGTGCAAAGCATCTGATTGGGCAGAAGTAGTGTGCTTACGCTGAAAAGAGATCTTGTTCCACTTCTATTGGCTGCCGAGGCTTGTTCCCTCAACTAACGCGACTGCCGCGTTCTAACGTGAGACGCAGGGACGCGTAAAGAGCTAATGCGCAAGTGCAGACAGGCGTGCAGGGCACCACGAGGAGCTATGCTGCTCTCTAGTTCCCCATGATAGTGCACGCTCGTTGCCTCCCGACGTGTACACACGGCTCTGTGCGTCTCCCGGCCGCCCTCCATGTCCGCTGCGTTGACGTCAAGCGGCGGTCACCCCGCTGTGGGCCTTACTGCCACCTGCTGGTGTGGATGCGTACAGCGCCTCTGAGCCCTCCCTGCTCTACCTCGGCCCTGCCCTTGACCGGCTCTGAAGCAGACTCTGCGTTCTTCTCTCGCCCGCGAGCCTCCCACCCTTTCCGCCTCTCTGTTTAATATTATTGGTGCTTCTGCGCCTGGCACCGAGGAGGAAGGAGTACCACTTTAAAACCAACTCACGTCACTTCTGTCTGCAGTGTCTCTGCTCACCTCCTTTTTTGGTGATTTCTCTTTTCATTCTGTTTCTTGTATTCTAATTTTGTCTTTGCGACTTTTCTTGTTCTGTCCCCTTTTCTGCATTCTACACCTCTTTTCATCACTGCGTTTTTTCAGCAGTTTTCAATATGTTGTTTTCCTTTCTTTTTCAGTTCTCGTTGTAGCTCCCTACTTTTCCAGAATTTGTGTTTGATCTATTCCCTTTCCAACTTCTCTGCCCAATTTTGCTATTTTCCTACTCTGCCTATATCTTTCTACACCCATGTTCCCTCCCCACCCCCCCATTTCTTTGTGCTGCACTTGAACAGGAAATGAGGAACTGACAAGTGATGTCCTGCTTGTAAAGATCTCTGTACACTGCTCAAAATACTAAACACCCTTGCTACTGATCCCCATGGATAATATTTAATATTCTAGGTCAAAAATATAATCTATAAACATGGGCAAACCAAGCATGCTGTGTACATCATTTTCATGCTGTCTTGGTGCACTTGCCTGTTAACAATCATAACACATTTAGTATCTAAAATAATCTTATTTCATGTAAATTATCTGAATACACAATCACCCACAATTAAATTACAACAAAACTTTAAAAACAATACATTAAATACTCTACGTAAAAGAATGCATACAAAAATATTGTTTAAAACTCTTCCTTGGTATTTAAAATGACATGGTAAAAAACAAACTTAATGCCTTTTAAAGTCATATAGCTCCTTCCGCATCATTCAGATGCTGTTTTACAGGAAAAATGTCCAACCCCAAGCTCAACTTCAATGAAGTCCGAGTGGGAAATCAAAGCAGAAATATTGTGTTTTTGTCGTATTGCATCATCAGACAGCCTTCTTCTGGATGTTTAGCCACTTAATCATTTTCAAAGCATGAAGTTGGGGGAGAGGATGTAGCCTAACGTCTAGGGTGGTGGATCTCAAATCTGGGGAATCGGGTTCAAATCTCTGCATTGACACTCAACATCCTGTGATTCTGGGCAAATCACTTAGGGGCATATTATCAAGGGTCAATTCGCCGCTTTTTTGGCTTTAAAAGCCAAAAAAGCGGCATAATTTCATCTCCCTATTTACAATGCGGTGCTAACATGCATTAACGCATGTTAGCAGCCGTTTTTGTACCGCATCTCATTCAGCGATGAACATCGCTAATGAGATGCAAAGTAGGCGTGCCGTCAAAGTTACAACATGTAAGAGAGCGCTAACACAACAGCGCTGTATTAACAAGATTTGCGAGACGATATTGAAACTCCCGCTAACCGCGGGTATCGCTGGATCCTTACGTCTCCTCAAAACCTGACTTAACCATGTAGTGTATGGGAGGTGGATTGGCAGGTTAAATCCACACTCCCATATTTACAAGCTTATCATTAGCGCTCACACGTTATCGCTGTTTTTCACGCGATATTGGCGCTTTTTGCCGCTATCGCTGGATTTCTTATCGCCTTTGGGAAACACGTTGGTAATACCGCGCTAACTCGGCGAAGAAATGCAGCGATAGCCGGCGATAGGAAAACAGCGATACGCGCGCTTTGCGATCATTATCGCAATTTGTTGCTGATATGCCCCTTAATCTCCCCGTGCCTAACAAAAATGAATGTGTCTTTGTGCAATGCAACTGGTGCTCATGTAAAGCGCTCTGATACCTTCGGGTCACGTTTGCGCTATAAAAAACTACAAAAAAAAAAAAAAAGTTAATCCATCCAATCTGAGGCCAGTGTTACATAAATAAAATACCTGATTAGTATCAAATAAGAGAACTGTATGGAACCCAACTACAATTTGTAGAGTTTTAATACCTTTTTTCAACTCATTTATCCCCTCAATAAACAGACATCACCTGGTATATAGTTTTACTTTAGATCTAACTTAGTTAATAAGTGTTCAACAGTGCAAACAGTGTACATGCACAGAGTTGCAGCAGCACAATAGGCTTGGAGGGTGGGGTATACAAACTCTATTACTGATATGTGGTGCAGCTGACAGCTCTGTGATCTTTCCAATGCCGCTGCTTGGGTCTGAGCAGTCCAGGACTGGTAATAAGTCCAACTTGACAGTGGATTTAGAGCAGCACTTTTATTTGTGTGAGTGAGCATAATACAAGGTGGAGGATGCTGCTGCTGTTTGTGTGTAGGGTGCTATTATTCAAGTTGTGCAGTCGCTCATTTGCAGCTGTACTTTTTCCCTTTGGCGTGCTGGGGACAAACGCGGGTCATGCAGATCTACTGCTCTAGAAGAGGTCTAGTAGAGTGTTCTTCTCTTAAGCACTCTAATACCCTGATTACGAGTGAGTTTATTTGTTCCGACCCCTGCTCAAGCCCTTGTTTATGCAGGAGTCAGAATTGTGAGTTGTGTGGAAGTTTTTGCACCTGATAATTACCGGGTTTGATAGTAAAGTCCTCACCAGTTCTTAACTTTCAGCAGGTCTAACCTGGAATTTAAAAGGAGACAGTGTACAGTATTTGGTGAACCATGCAGAATTTTGAGTGGTAAGCTGGCATTTTTTATCCAATCGTTCAGCTTCCCTCCCCCTCCCATTTATGTAGGCGGATGACACTCAACTTATCTTTAAGATCATTGGTATCCATGTCAATGCCTTAGACAATCAAATTCAATCAGCGGACCCTTGGTGGACACCAGCTGAAGTTATATGGGGAAAGACTGAGATCCTCTTCGGTCTGGGACCTTCCTTTTCTTGCCACCATGCTTAGATGAGAAACCCGCTTGAGTAACCTCTGCTAAAAATCTGGATGTGACGTTAGACCTGCTTCCGCCATTATGAAACCAGGTCAATGCTGTGGTCAGTTCATGCTTTTTTCAACTTCACACTCAGATTTATTGAATACTTATGATATGGACAGTGGACCAAAGCACATGTGCAGCACCCGTATCGTTGATCACCAAAGCATTTTGTATCGAATAACGTTAAACATCCTTGTGTGCACTTCTCCGTATGCGCCCCTGTCCAAGGGTGCCTCCCTTCACAAGGGGATATAAAACAACAAAGCAGAGTCCGAGCTGCACCACAGACAAGCAAGCATATATATAAAATAAGAAACGGGCGTCAAGATATCACAATCAGATATGACACTTCTATCTAAATAACAGTGTCAATGCGGTCCATATGTTAATCTCTTCTTTTATTGAGGTATATTCCATTCATAAAAACCATGAGCCAACGTATGCCAATAGCTGGCATCTGCGTCTTGATGAGAAAAAATATTTTTCTCGTCAAGACGCACTTCAACTTCAGTGCATACAGCCTGGTGGATAATCTCCACCACGGAGTGCTAGTCTGATTTGGACTCGCACGTCTATCTTCAATACTTGGTTACAACACCACGTGTATGATTAATACCAATCTACCACCTATCGGACATTCAATTTGATTTGCTTCCTTGCTTGGACTGTTTTTCCCAGCTCCATACAGATGCCAGCTATTGGCATACATATTGGAAAGTGCCCTTAACCAAGGTGCACTCTTGTGATTGGCAAAGACGCTTTACAATCATGCTGCCCTGAAGAAGTCCAATGTTTAAATGGACGAAACGCGTTGGCTGATGGTTTTTATGAATGGAATATACCTCAATAAAAGAAGAGATTATATCATGGACCGCATTGACACTGTTATTTAGATAGAAGTGTCATATCTGATTGTGATACCTTTGACGCTCGTTTCTTATTTTATATATATGCTTGCTTGTCTCTGGTGCAGCTCCGACTCTGATTTGTTACTCAAATTTATTATTAATCTATTTTTGTGTTCCCACAGGATCCAGATTCTAAAGGTATTTATTGCTGCTCGGCTGGACTACAGTAATGCCATGTACCTTGTTTTAGCCCCCAAAGACACTTTCTGAATTTCTACTAGTTCAAACTTCTGTGGCTAGAACAGCGGTCAACCACAAGAGTGCTGCTCTTCTTTCACCAACCTTGGTCTCACTGCATTAGCTACTTTACACCTTTCACGCCATGCATGGTGGTCATGGGCATGATTAGCATGCAGATGTGAGGCCAATGGATTTAGAAAACATATATGAAAAACAACAAAGGAACATGCAGGACAAACTAGATCCTAATGTGCAATGCTCAAAACCACTGCAGGCGGTTGTACAAAATAAAATGGTGATAACTGCCTATTATGTGACATGTCATTGCTCTTGGTGATTGCTGCAGGTGAGGAACACCTGCCTGCCCCTGCCTTCTTTTCGCCTTACATTTTGTGATAGGTGAACCACAGAATAATGCTCAGTATTACAGGTCCCCTCCCAATGAGGCAGTGTCGAGCTTTGCTCATCCCCTCTTTCCACTTTCCTTTTATTACTCCTCACTCTTTGTGTTTTAGCACTGCCTGTTGTGGCAGTGCTAATTGTGTCAGTGATGGTCGTAGACGTGCCAGTTGTAGCAGTGTCAGTTGTTGAAGTGCTTGTATATGTGCTAGGTGGGGTTGTGCTGGTTCTAGCAGTGCCTGTTGTGACAGTTGTAGCACTGCCTGTTGTGGCAGTGTGGATTTATGCAGTGCTGGTCGTAGTAGTGCCAGTGGTAGCAGTGTCAGTTGTTGAAGTGCCTGTTGTAGATGTGCTAGGTGGGGGTGTACTGGTTCTAGCAGTGCCTGTTATGACAGTACCAGTTGTTGCAGTGATTGTTGTAGATGTGGTAGTTGGGGACAGTGCTGGTTGAACCAGTGTCAGTTGTTGAAGTGCCTGTATTAGATGTGGTAGATGGAGTAGTGTTGGATGTAGCAGTGCCAGTTGTTGAAGTACCTATTGTAGATGTGCTAGGTGAGGTAGTGCTGGCTGTAGCAGTGCCAGTTGTTGAAGTTCCTGTTGTAGATGTGCTAGGTGGGGTCGCACTGGTAGTAGCAGTGCCTGTCGTGACAATGGCAGTTGTAGCAATGCCTGCTGTGGCAGTGCTAATTGTAGCAGTGATGGTCGTAGAAGGGCCAGTTGTAGCAGTGTCAGTTGTTGAAGTTCCTGTTGTAGATGTGCTAGGTGGGGTCGTGCTGGTTCTAGCAGTGCCCTTTGTGACAGTGCCAGTTGTAGCACTGCCTGTTGTGGCAGTGCCAGTTGTTGCAGTGAATGTTGTAGATGTGCTAGGTGGGGTCATGCTGGTTGAACCAGTGTCAGTTCTTGAAGTGCTTGTTGAGGATGTGCTAGGTGGAGTAGTGCTGGTTGTAGCAGTGCCAGTTGTTGCAGTAATTGTTGTAGATGTGGTAGCTGGGGCAGTGCTGGTTGAACCAGTGTCATTTGTTGAAGTGCCTGTTGTAGATGTGCTAGATGGAGTAGTGCTGGTTGTAGCAGTACCAGTTGTTGAAGTATCTGTTGTTAATGTGCTGGGTGGGGTAGTGCTTGCTGTAGCAATGCCAGTTGTTTATGTGCCTGCTGTAGATGTGCTAGGTGGGGTTGCGCTTGTGGTAGCAGTGCCTGTCGTGACAGTGACAGTTGTAGCAATGCCTGTTGTGGCAGTAATGGTCGTAGAAGTGCCATTTGTAGCAGTGTCAGTTGTTGAAGTTCCTGTTGTAAATGTGCTAGTTGGGGCCATGCTGGTTGTAGCAGTGCCTGTTGTGACAGTGCCAGTTGTAGCACTGCCTGTTGTGACATTGTGGATTTATGCAGTGCTGGTCATAGTAGTGCCAGTGGTAGCAGTGTCAGTTGTTAAAGTGCCTGTTGTAGATGTGCTTGGTGGGGTAGTACTGATTGTAGCAGTGCCTGTTGTGACAGTGCCAGTTGTTGCAGTGATTGTTGTAGATGTGGTAGTTGGGGCAGTGCTGGTTGAACTAGTGTCAGTTGTTGAAGTGCCTGTTGTGGATGTGCTAGGTGGGGTAGTGCTGGTTGTAGCACTGCCTGTTGTTGCAGTAAGTGTTATTGATGTGGTAGTTGGGGCAGTGCTGGTTGAACCAGTGTCAGTTGTTGAAGTGCCTGTTGTAGATGTGCTAGGTGGGGTAGTGCTGGTTGTAGTAGTGCCAGTTGTTGCAGTAATTGTTATAGATGTGGTAATGGTTGAACCAGTGTCAGTTTTTGAAGTCCCTTTTGTAGATGTGCTAGATGGAGTAGTGCTGTTTGTAGCAGTACACGTTGGTGAAGTACCTGTTGTAGATTTGCTAGGTGGGATAGAGCTGGTTGTAGCACTGCCTGTTGTAGCAGTGCCGGTTGTTGCAGTGCTGGTCATAGCAGAGCCAGTTGTAGCAGTGTCAGTTGTTGAAGTGTCTGTTGTAGATGTGCTAGGTGGGATAAAGCTGGTTGTAGCACTGCCTGTTGTTGCAGTGCTAGTCATAGCAGGGCCAGGTGTAGCAGTGCTGGTTGTAGCAGTGTCAGTTGTTGCAATGATTGGTGAGGCTGCAGTTTCAGTTGTTATAATAGTTGTGGTTGGCGAGACTGTTGTAATAGTTGTGGTTGGTGAGGCTGTTGTTGTGACAGTTGTGGTTGGTGAAGCTGGTGTTGTGCTGCTTGTAGTATTTATATCTGTAAACAAAACACAGAAACTCAGTGATATCATGACTGCATCAGAGGAGGGTTTTTCTAAGTGAACTGAGTGGGCTGACAATGCAGACGGCCACCTAGAATGGTACAGTGACCATGAGACAAGCAACATGACTGGCATCGAGTGTGACGTGTTAGTTCTACCATTTATAAAGGCTTTGGTTGAGATTCACCTGATCCCTTAGGCAATGTCCCTCTGAACGCGAACACAAGCAACCCGAACAGTTACATGTTTTTTGGTGCAGCTTGAGACTTATGTCACAGTGAGTAAGGGGCCCATATCTGGGTACACACCTTGCACTTGAACCAAGCAAAAGTTTCAGCCTCTGGTAATCACTTTTGACACATGCCAGACACTGGCCCATTCCAGAAGGGAAGAAGCCATATGCAAATCAGTCCTGGTCCTGCTCCAATATGAACAGTGCAGTGCAGACTGCCAGGTAGCGCCTCTTCTGAACCGGAACACAAGCAACCTAGAGGTACATGGACAGAAATGCAGCCCCGAATGATTGTAAGTGGCTGAGACTTTTGTAAGAGTTCCATCTATCACCTATTATTTTATTAATCAAACATAGTAGAAAATGTGTAAATGGCGCATATCTATGAAAGTTAGAGGTGGATGAGCCACTGTTGATCCTCGAGCCCAAAACAAGGTGAGCTTTCATGTGGCTCCTGCCTGTCAATCGCGGTCTAATCTTATGAACCAAGAATTTAAGCGAGGAGAGAGAAAGGTAAACTAATCCAGTGAGTGAATTACACAAAGTGAAACCAGAAAGTCTAGGATCACTCTTGGCTTCCCTGTTTTTTTAAAGTTTGAAAATGCTTTATTGAAAGAGCTAGTAATAATAAAATAATACAATTGATAGGGTCATATATAAGCTCTTATAGGAGGTAAAAATGAAAAGTAATGGGATAATCAATAGGTATATAACAAGAATACATAATACAAGAATATTTCGGTAATGAATACCATCAATCAATTAGCATTTTATGATTTTTGAGAGAATACAAATTCAAAGGTAAGGAGCAAAAAGAAGAGAAGAAAAAGCAGGAAAAAGAAACACATCTGAATATAAGTTAAATAATGGAAACAATAATAACATGGATATTATTCATGAGAATATGGTTGTCATATTATATTTAGAATGTAGCCTAGAAATTACGGCTGGTCAAAAGTAGTAATGGTACCTGAGAAAGGAATAGATTTTTGGATAAAAAGGATTTTAACGGCATCCAGAGCAGGTTTCGTTTAATCAGCGAATGTTAGTAAGCGCATTAGTTCTGTCCAGTCTATGATTATGACAAAGCATATTACCATCCGATAAACAAGATTTTAGTTGTGTCCTCCCAGTTGGATATGTAATTTGTAGTGCAATAGCAATAAGTAAGTTAACAAAATTTCCAACCATAATCTGAGAATGCCATGTGTGAAAGGAATCTCCTAAGAAAATATGTAATTGATTAAAAGGTATTTTAATGGAACAAATTTCATTTATCGTATTCCAAACTTGTATCCAAAACTCCCGTACAGACGGGCAGTCAAAAAGCATATGTGAAAAATCGCTTTGCTCCTGAAGACAAGACCAACAACTAGTATCAGTGGAGAGTTTGAGCCTACAGAGAGACACGGGTAAAAAATAATCTATTATAAAAAGATAATAATGTTTGTTTTGTACTAGCTGAACACGAGGTGAAATGAACTTTGGACCATAATTTCTTTCCATAGAGTTGGAGGGAAAACTTGTTAAAGATCCTGTTCCCATTGTAATTCAACAGCAGATTCCGGTCTGTCAGCGTGGGAGTCAGTTAGGATTTTATGTATCTAAGCTATGTGTACATCAAATGTGAAATTAAGAGAGGTGAAGGAGGTTTTAGTTGTGGGCTGTAAGGGTGGGGGTGATGAAAGCGGTTGTAGGAGATTTGCCTTCAGGTGTTGGGATTTGGCGGCACAATATGGCGGAATACAGAATTTGTGTTGTATGTCGGAAAATCCAAGAGGAGTCCCATTTTAGAGTAGTTGATCTATAGTTATAAATCTTTGTTTATCCATTCTTTCCAAGAGAGGACCCTATTATTTAATTAGCTATGCTTATTAGACCATATGGATAATAATCTGACATTTTCCAAATGAGAGTTATAACAAATAAGCAGGGCTTTAGCTAATGAAGCTGAGTGAGTAAGTATCAGGGAGTGAAATGATTCAGAAGGCTAATTGGTGAACAAAACATAGAGTAATTAAGATATGTTCTAATTTTTGCCATATGGTAAATTGGTAGTGGGGTTCATTAGAGAGAGAAGTCCATATCTGTTTGAGGGTGAAGGCAGATTGATACTTTTTAAGGTTGGGAAAATTTACCCCACCAGTTTCTTTAAGTTGTTGTAACTTGGCCAAGGTGGAGAAGTGTGGCTCAATGGTTGGAGCGGCAGACCCTGATGCAGAGATCTGGCCCGGGACCAGGGTTCAATTCCCGCCTCGGCGGGTCTTGGGCTCAATTTCCTCGGACCTGATAATTCTCGCCTCGGTGCCTATTCTAATCATGGGTCCCACTCTGCAACTCTGGGCAATAGCTTGCTTAATCTCCACAACGGCCCCAACAGCGCTGGGATGCCTGGCTTCACCCTGGGGGTGCCCAGGAGTGGACACTTCACAGGGAAAAGCCAGGAAGGGTTCCACAGCGGTATGCGTACAGCGCCAGGACACCCCTTTGGGGGTATAAGTGCGCTTTACAAGTACAAATTTCATTTCATTTCATTTCAAGGTGATGCAAGCCTTCTACTGGTTCCATAAAAACTGTGTCAATAGACTATGAAAATATTAAAAAAAATATATTAGGGAGAGTGACAGGAAGCATAGACAAGTAAAAATTAATAACTGATATCATAATTTGTTTTTTAGTTGATTTTATCAACCAAGTACAGCAGTAGAGTCATGTTTCCATGGGCATACATCTTTTGTTATCTAGGAAGTAGATCATTATTTACAAGCAGTGTACATCATACAATATACTTGCCAAGGGGCACAAAGGAAGTTAATGTGGATATATCAGCTTACAAGACATTCAACATTATTCAGTGGCTAGAATGGTCTCTCGTACAGGACAATGGACACACTAGGCATTTAGAAAGCTCAGCATCTTAGCCCATTAGTAGGCCTGGGCGGTGAACTCCGCTCCGTTCGCGGAGTTTGCAGAGTTTTCTGCACTCCGCGGAGCTCGTGGAGTGCAGAAAACTCCCCTCCGCGTAGTGCAGCAGAGTTTTTTCCCTGCTCGCGCTGCAGCTAGGGTAGAATTTCTCCCTGAGCGGCAGAAAAACCTGCGCGAACAACAGTTTGCTCTGCACTCCGCCACTTGCGGAACTTCGCAGTGTTTTTTTGTCACTCCGCGAACTACGCCCAGGCCTGCCTATTAGTACACAGCCAGTGTCTACTTATGGTGTGTTGGCCTAATGAACAAGCTCATTCAACTCTATAGCATAGGTCGGAACAGTTAATTGCAAGGGGGGGAAGGCGTATGCTCCCTCAGGCTGTGTGATCGTGCAGATAGGTCAGCAGGGGGTCCCAGATGTCTTTAGGACGTGGCAACAGTGGTAAAAGTTCTGCATAAGTTGTTAATTGGTCTTTACAATATATCAGGTCTGTGATCCAATCCTTGAACTTAGAGGCGCGCCCCCGGCCCCACCTGCACGGCACTCTTCTCTTTGCTAGTAGCAGGCTCAGCGCAATGAATTTCCTATGTAGTGCTAGTAGGTCTTCTGTGTACCCCAGCAATGCCAGAATCGGCGAGACAGGGATGGGGGAGCCAACCATCTTGGACAGAGCCCCCAGCATCTCCACCCAGTACCTCCGCACTCCCTCGCACTGCCATGCCAAATGGAGAACAACATCAAAATTTTAATGGTAGTGAGTCTGCGCCACCATGACAGGAATAAGGGAGACCATCGGTAAGATAGAGTTGATATTTTTGATTTTACTTCATTTAGGTTAAACAATCTCTGATAGAGCTAGAGTACAAAATGCCTACGCATTTAATACTTTTAGACTTCCATGTAAAACCTGTGTCTTTAAACAGCTCTTGAAAACAATATTTGTTCAAAGGAAGTATTTCTGATTTGTCAATGTTGAGTTTATATCCTGAAACAACAGAGCAGTCATTGAGTAATCGGACAAATTCAGGAAACGTATGTTGGGGATCTGATACAAAAAGCAAGATGTCATTTGCATAAGCGGTGAATTTAACCTGGCAATTCTTATGGATAAAACCTGAAAATATATGGGATTTGCAGTTTTTTTCCAAAAAGGGCTCAAAAGGGCTCAAAGTGCCTCTATGCAAGGGAAAGTTCTGTGATCACTTACTGTTAACAAAAATAGAGGTGGAAGGTGTAGAGTATAATAGGTTCATATATTGAAGATTGTGAGGACTGAAGCCATGCCATTTTAATGCTTTAAACATGAAAGACCAGTTGACACAATCAAATACTTTCTCAACATACAATGTTATGGCAGCAAGGGGGGAAGTAAATTTGGAAGCCAAGTGTGGAATATTTAAAAAGGTTCTAGAGTTGTCTGATATAAATCTTGCCCGAACAAAACCAGACTGCTCCTTACCAATGGGATCTGGGAGGATTTGGTTGATATGCAAGGCAAGTGCTTATGCACTGGGTATTGATAAGGGAGATAGGTCTGTAACTCTTGCATAAGGCCAAATCTTTATCCTTTTTTGGAAGTAAACACAACATGGCTTCAGAAAACGTCAAGGGAGATAAAAGATTGAATCAAGTGTAATAATTTTGGAATTAGAATATAGGAAAATTGGGAATAAAACTCAACCAAAAAGCCATCTGGACCAGGAGCTTTGTCTTTAGAAAGTTAAGTGATCGCACTCATATGTTCTGCCACCGAGATGTCACCTTCCAAGAAAGAAAGGTCCAGTGGAGTCTTAGAATTCGTAGGGATATCTTGAAAAGAGGCATCTAGAGCATCCTCAGTGAGGGAAGACTCTGGGATCTATAATTGAGTGTAATACTCAGTCACTGCAGTGTCTGGTTCCATGTTGATCAGTACTAGTGTGAAACTTGGATTTTTGCTTCTTATCTTTTAAATAGTTGGCTAATGATCTGCCCACTTTATTACGACCACTGTAATATTTGGCATTAATTTTTAGTAAAGTGTTGCATGCACTTTGTAGGGATTGCTTATTATATTGAAGTTTGGCTTGGGTGAGTTACGTCAAAGTGGTTGCCTGCATGGATGAAAATTATTCATGTTCAAGGGCTTTTATTGTTTTGAAGCAGTTCTGAAGATTCTTTAAGGGCTTTCTTTTTTTAGAAGCAAAATAATTAATAATAAAACCTCTCACCGTTGTTTTAAAGGCATCCCAAACAAAATGCATCTGTGTATCAGAAGGAAGATTGACATTGAAAAATTAATTAGAAAAAACTTCAAATTTTTCATCAAAAATCTTGTCGCACAATAAAGCGTTACTGAATCTCCATCTATTGGAGCGAGGACTATCAGTTAGGATATCCAGATTCACTAAGATTGCGGCATGATTTGAAATGAGGATGGAGCCAATATCAGATTGTAACAGGGATTAAAAAACATTATGTGATACAAATATGTAATCTAGTCTAGATTTTCAATGGGGTACAGGGGAATAAAAGGCAAATTCCTGTACATCAAGGTGGGATGATCTCCAAGCTTCAATAAGCCCTCTAGAAACAATGGATTTTTTTAAAGGCTTTTTGCAATTTGATGGGTATATATCGAGTCTGTGAGCTTTTATCAATAAAAGGGTCCATTAATTGATAACAATCCCCCTTATAATAAGGTTATCAAATGGGCAAGATAGTAGTTTGGTTGAAAAATGATCCCAGAATTGTGTGTCTATGCCTGTGGGACCATAGCCATTGCAGATGTTAAAAAAAATCCACCAGCCTTTGTCATCCTTAGTTTCATTCCCAATCTGAAAATGTACATTTTTATGGATGAGAATGAGCACACCATTTTTATTGTTAAGGGTAAGGGAGCAAAAACATGTCCAACCCAGTTTCTCCATAGAGAAACAAGATCCTGTTCTTTAAGGTGAGATTCTTGTAACAGTGCAATCTAACATTTCATCAGGAAAAATGGATAAGGCCCCTTTGTTTTTTAATGGGGTTGCATAGGCCTTTAACATTCCAAGAAACAAGAAGTCCATTACTCATAAAAGACATGGATAAAGGACATTAGGCATTATAGATAGTGCTCTTTCTCTCACTACAGCAGTCTGTACTGCTTTTAGTATTTTTTCAGTTGATGCAAAACGCATTTCAGCGTTTGTGTACAAACCCGATTTGTATGCAATGGGTACAGTTTCGCCTTCATTGAAGGTGAAGTACATGTACCCAGATTGACCAGCGATTACACGGATCACTAAATTCGTGGTTTTTACACGTGTGTAAGTGTTTGGAAGCTATCATGTCAGCTTGCAAGGAATAGAGAATTTCTGTGTGTTCCTGTGTCGAACTGAAAAATCAGGTCTTATTAAGTCGTAGAAAGCGTAATCCAGAATTAATGTTCTGCCGAAATTTAGGAATCCTAAAATGGACTGTAGATTTTGCAGAGTCTTTGGAGGTTGGAGCAGCGCACATTTTCCCAAAAATGAGCTGCTAGGCTTTTCCCTTCACTTGAGAGCTCATATCCAAAAAATAGGACATTGGGGCGGGCACTTTTTGATTTTTTAAAGTTAAATTTGTAGCCCTCAGAGGCGAACCCCAGAATTATGTTGTTCACCCTGGTCAAATGATCCAATAGTTCATCATCCATTAGATAAATATCATTCACCTAGAACAACCTCATCAAAATGTTGAAGTAACTCTGATACTCTTGCTGAGAACAACCTGGGACTATTCTTATACCCTTAGGACAATCTACAGAATTGATGTTAAGAGCCAAGTGCTGAAAATGCTGTCAGATATCTGCTTTCAGGCGCTATATTTTGGCAGAAGAATCCATTTGAGATATCTAATGTTGTTTTGTATTTCTTCCGCTCAATGCTATTCATTAATGCAGCACTGTGTGCATTTTGTACTGCAAATGTTTTTGTGCATGTGTTCAAATGCCTGTAGTCTAAAACTAGCCGGTATGAATTGTCGGGTTTCATTATGGGAAACAAAGGATTATTCATGGAAGAGGTGCAATTCTCGATTACACCTTGGTATTCAAGTTGATCTAAGATCTCCCTGACCTGTTTCTTTGCGTCATGATTTATTGGTTACTGCCTCTGTGGAGTTGAAGTAGTTTTTAATGGGATTTCAGGATGAGGTGACTCAGCATCCCACACTACATGATTGTGGTATAATGCAGGAGCTAGTGCTACCGCCCATTCCTGAGCGTATGAATGTTTTAGTGGGTCTGGAATGAGGTCGGAGAAAGCTGGTAAAATTGCGGTTTCTCCTTTTGGGCAGTCCATAACGAACTCAGGTGGCCAATCTTTTTCAGCCAAAAGGATATCGTATCCATATGTCAGGTTCTCACAAAAGAGAACTTTCACTTTCCTTGGTTTGTCCCCCTCCATATGGAGTGTTATTACATCTAATTGATGTGGGACGCTTACCCTTGTATCAGGTGTTTCCACCGTGATATGTTCATTCAACGCTGCTGTCACCAGAAATTCCATCAGGTTCTGGCGAGCTATTGTTACTTCTGCTGCGCTGTCTAGCATCATCAGAGCCCGTTCCCCATTCAGAAGTTTTGTCCTCAGAATTCTGGGCATTTCTTATTTTAAGGCCAGCTACTTTCTTCTTTTTAAATTGAGGTTTTGATTTTGGTTTATCTTCTTGTTTGATAATATAGTCTGAAGTGCGATGTGTGTGTCATAGCTTGGCTCACTCTTCTGATCTGCGTTCTGACCGTCCTTCCCTCTCCGAGTTTTTGGATGAACCCTGAAAGGAACGAGAGGAATGTGTATCAGTATCCTGATACCTGTCAGGTTTCTTAATATTGTCACTGTTTCTAAGGTTATATTTCCTGTCAGAGGGCTCCTGTTGAGGAGACCCACCCCATGATTGTGATGCATTCTACTTGTTTATTGATTGTTTATTATCCCATTTCTTTTCAAAAGAATCTGGTGCTTGCTTTTATTTGTCCTTTTCAGGATTGCCCTTTAATTGAGGTTTCTAGCGGTGGGCGGTTAACTCCTCTCCGTTAGCGGAGTTTACCAACTCCGTGTTCCGTTGGGAACACGGAGTTCAGGCAAAAACTCAGACTCCACCACGTAGCGGAATTAGCTCCTGCACCCACACCCACATCACATACCTTTGGTAAAACAACTTTACCTTTACATGCTAAAGGGATGGGCACCTCCATCAGACTCACCAGACTTAGAGGAAACCATTCCTCAAGCCCAGCGGCTCTCCCCGGCTCAGCGGGAGAGCCGATACTATAATATTCACTGCACTCTAGAATCTCGTCCCATAATGCTTTGCAGGGCCTTTGGTTGGGATTGTAATTTTGCCCATAACCTTGCTTGGGGTGGTCCTAGGAGGATGGGACCACCACCGAATCGTTCAGCCTGATATGCTCTTTGTGTTCAGTGCATCTTCTTGGTCTTCTCCCTAGGTTAGGTGTGACCCCAAAATCATCACCTCTCTCACTGCTTGCTATATTTCCAATCTCACTTTTGTGAGGTGAGTATATGCTTTTAGCATGTAAAGGTAGAGTTGTTTTACCAAAGATGTGTGAGGTTCCCATTTTATCAATTGGGGTGGGGTAGAGCGAAGTGGAGTTTCACTGAGTTTTTTCAACTCTGCAGAACTCCGTGCAATGCCCTCCAAATTATCTCTACCCAGCGAAGCACAGGTCTCTTTGATAATTTTAGGTAATTCCTGCTCCTGTTGTGCAGGAGTGCATTTTCTCAGGCGTTGGCATATAGCCACCGCTGCTGCCTCCCCTTTTATGGTTGCTAACATAATTGTGGATACCTGGGAAAAATTGCCTATCGATTTTGTCCCTATGTCCACGGCAGATTCTGCCCCGTACTCGTTCTGTATTTGTTTCAATACTTCTAGTATGACTGCTATTGAGGGAGTACCATGAGTTCTGGTATAAACGCCAGCGAAAACTGTACCCCAAGTGGTACAATCCTCTATCGGGGGAGCTATCCCCATTGACAAGCAGATTGTCAGTATTCTGTATTTTTCTTGCGGGCCTGTGTGTGGAAACACTGCCTCAAGCTGCGCCTTTTTCTGTGCTTTCCAGAATGGCATTTGCTCACATGTAGTGGGCATTCTTCCCATAATCACGTTCAGCGTTTGTGGGGTGAATTGTGTTGCTGTCCCTTGTAGTTGACCTGTTAGTGACCCTTGTAGGTTGAAGTGTGATTGTTCGCATAACGAACTGTGTAAGATTTCTGTAAAGTTTTATTATTTCTTTGTGAAGTGGACGTAAGTCTGCTGCTGGTAAAGTGTCAATTTCTGGATGCGGTGTGTAAGCAGCTAGAACCAGCTAAGTCGCTCCGTCTCTGCTGAGTGGACCAAGTCTCACATTATCTGTGGTATGGGAGAGGGTGCCTTTAAACCAATTTATATGCTCCTGGTAAGTTAACGGGACTACTATGTCCTCGTATGGAGAGTATTCATCTGGTATTTCATCAGGAGTGTAAGAATTAAATGTATCTGTGCGTGCATCTGCAGGTGGGAATTTGACCCACAAATAGAATACCTCTGTTCTGTATGCCTCGTGTGCCTCAATCACGAAGGTAACAGTCCCGCCTAATGCTGAGAGACCAACATTTTCTAACTTTATAGCAAGTGAATTTCTTCAATTTTCTGAAATGTTTATAGCACCTTCTTGCTCAGCTTCCTCCCTACTAGTACCACTAGTACCACTATCACCTGTGTCTGCCATTTGAGACATTATGGGTGGAAGCTCTACGAGAAAAAAGAGATAAGGTTTTGCACAATGTGGAACTATAATCCTTCAAGCTTGAATATACCTACAGCCAATACATAGGGTATACCTACTCAGCTGTGGCAGATTTTCTCTCCCCACTCTCTGGGTAAATGTGAGTAGGCGTCTCTGGGAAAAGCACGACTGAACTACTCAGATTTGACCGTTAAATAAGAACCAAACCAACTTTGGTGGCGCCATGTCGTGTAGTTCCTACAAATCTATGTAGGATCTGCATGTTTAGACAACATAAACTAAGGGATTGGTGTATAGACTGATTCCAGACCCCCCCAAAGTATATGTCAGCCTGTAGGCCAACTAGCTCA
Source organism: Calotriton arnoldi (assembly GCA_963921515.1). Taxonomy (NCBI): domain Eukaryota; kingdom Metazoa; phylum Chordata; class Amphibia; order Caudata; family Salamandridae; genus Calotriton; species Calotriton arnoldi. The sequence goes on along the minus strand of CAWUFW010006752.1, from coordinate 1,044,735 downwards.
CAGTGCTACTATAAGCCCCCCCAACCTTACCAAGGAGCAAATAGTCTCTGGCAACTATTGAACATGACAACCCTGATTCCTCAGGGATCGTGGAAACAGTACAGTACTTTTCACTCAGTCACTCGTGCTCACTTTGTCTCAGAGAGATCCACAGAATAAATGGTGGGGACGTTTTCAATAAGTATTTATTGAACCAGCGTCATTCTAGTATAAAATACGTGTGCTGCAACAACCATTAGACAGAAACAGATATATACGATTACAAGCACCAACAGAGTAAATAAAAGGTAGAATTTTACCATGGTGCTAAAACAGTGAATATATGCAGGCATATAGATACATGGCAGTAATCATGTGTACTCCTAAGATGCTAACCCTAGCTAAGTGTGCCTAAGTGTACCTAGCATGTATGTAGGTGTAAAGCCAAGAATCCCCCTAGGAAAGAGCCAACCCCATTACCTGATGGGAGAGAACGAAGGACCCCGTCTTGGTCTCGAGTTGGACACCCCACAAGGGATGTCGGACCACTGCGTGCTGGAGTGTCTGCGTGCAGGGACTTCAGCGTCTCGTGTCAGTGTATCAGCATGGAAGTTTCTTTCTCCTCTGGTTTGCCCAGCGAAGATGTGGTGCTTATATACCCGAAAGGTACCCTCAGAGGTTCTACCTAGATGTGTCATGGTACTGTTGGCATTTCGGCCAATGACGATGATAGTTGTGACCCTTGTACAGTTATTATTCAGAAGATGGTAATCCTGCTGTGATACTAAGAATCCTCATGCATAATAAATTAGGCTAGTTTTCGGAGAAAAACACAAAACATTTATTTGGCACCTAACCAGGTAAAAGGTCAGCGCCAGAACCGTTATGTAGAGCAAGGTAGGACAAATGTAGGTAAAAGGTCATGTAATTACCTAGGCCTATATTGGAGTACGTTGGGGTTCATAACAATCCTTTTATTTAACAAAGGGGCAGGCAGCCTACTTTGAGCCTCAGTCCTAGGAGTGGGCAGAGAAGTCAGGCCTGTAGGTATCATTGTGCTGAAGGTGCAGTGGCACCCGGGATCAGTGGTGTCAGTGGTGTGAGGGGCCAACTAACCCCAATTATGGCTGTGTTACTATCCTTTCTTGCTTTTGGGCCCATCGCACCCTTGCTGTGCCTCTGTTGCTTTTGGGCTCAAAGCAATGACCCCCAGGTGGGGTAGTGGGGGGAAATTGAAGCAGAGGAGACGGCTCAGTTTGGATTAAGAGAGATGGTAGGGAGCAAGATGGGGGCCCGTGTTTTTAACACAGGGCGGAGACAGCCCATGAGGAGGTGGAAGCTGTTGCTAGTGAAGCAGGTGCAGTGGCACTGGGGCTCAATGTGTGAGAGGCCCACTATATCACGGTTATGACTATCGTGCTTGACAAAATGTTCATGGGGACTCATTTTTCTTGCTAGCATTCGGGCCAAGGGCAACCTTGCTGCACAGAGGGGGAAACACACGGGAGATAAAAAAAATCTGATAGGGACAGAGAGCGTGTTTCAGTATTAAGGTGATGAGCAGGCATGGTGGGAATAGGGCGAAAGAGGCCCAGGAGACAGCGGGCTACAGGTACAGGTGGTGACACACACTCCTCTGCTGAGGTGTGTATGGTGGCATATGTGGGTAGAGTGATGAACAAAGGGATCCTGCAGGATGTACAGGTAGTAACTCTGTGCTGAACAGAGGGCGCTGGGAGATGGTACAGGTGAGCATGTTTTGCTGTGTAGGTGTATCCAAAATGAATTCCCTACTACATACAGCTTTTATCTAAATCAAGCCCCTGACAGTCACTGATCCTACATTGAGAAATGAAGTTGATATGAGTAGAACAGTGGGTACTGTAAGCAGTGTATACTCTATGAAGAGAGTTTACTCTGTACCACACTGTTTGCAGACAGTGAAACTCTGATGTGAAATACACCAAAGAGTATTACAAATTGTCTACTAACAACAGTGTACACTGTAAGCAACACTTGTAAAAAAAGACACTATTTTCTTAAAATAACCAAGGTCTGAAGGTGCTAAAAATCATACGGTGGTGAAGACTTTACAGATAGCCTATATTCTGAAGCAAAGGAAGCACATTTACGTAGATTAGTAACTGGTGCACACAGTCTTCTGTTATGTAGAAATTGTCATGCTGAGACAATTCTGTCTAATAACTCAAGGCTGCTTACAATACTTACTATCTACTATGTAGAATCTTTGCCCTGTTGGAATCTTTTTCTGCAGAACCGAAAAACGTATGTGGGAACATACTGGACACAAGTCGTCAGATGTCACCTGCACACAAAGTTACTCTTCAATACAAATATTTTTAATGTATTCATTACCTCTACACACCTATGAGGCATTAGCAGCATATGTTTTGTAAACATTTACACCCATTAGCTGGACACAGATATACATAGTTGGGGGTTGGCCACAGCGTCGAATACCCAAAAGGCTGCCAATACCACACTGCACACGCCGTCGGCCATGGGCGGCGGGGGGTTGGTCACAGGACTGTTAAAAGAAAACCACAATCGTGAACATTACCTGCACCATCTTGTCTGGTGGAATTCTATGTGCACATAAGTTGCAGTCATTTTAATCTATCACAGCCATTTTGTACTCTGTTGGTCACCTTTGTTTCACCCTGCCCTTACTAGCATCCCTCTGACCCTCTGACCGACCTGGTACGTGTGCTGGGGGCTATAAACTCTATTTGCCGCAACAAACCTCAGCGCCACTTGCTGCCACAAACTCGTTTTTCCTCTCATCTCTGTTTTCAGGCAAACCTTTGGACACTCTACCCCTCACTGCACCTAGTTACACAAACAGGTTCCAAACACCAAAAAGACTCTTGCAACATGATTTATTGCACTGCAAACAGCAAGACTTGTTGTTACCAACAATGGGACCTGTTTTTATCAACAGAACGGACTCTTAGATCTGGCCGGTCTCACATGTTTTAGACCCTGAAGCAAGGTCCAGCTGCAAGATAAGATTGTCTGTTTGACCTGGGTGGGAAGAGAATTACTGTTGGGCTTGTGTGACAACCTGCCCGGGGCGGGGACCCCAAGCTTGTGTAACCATGTTGATGAAACCAATGCATTGTGTCAAACCTGTATAAAAGGAAGAGCCAAAGGAGTTATCAGCAGAACACCTCCCTCAGACATCCCGGTGTCTGCAGTTGACGTGATCTCCTCATGAGAAATAAACCTTTTTCTTGTCTTCCAGTTTCCAGCGCTTGCCTCATTATTTTGATAGGTGAATTAGAGGTGGAACCCTGCACTGGGCAGCATTGAGGGTCTTAGAAGACTCGCTGCCTTTCACAAATTGGCGCCCAAACGTGGGGGCCCATCAGCGACGCATGGGTCCAGTAGAGAGGTCCTAACGACGGAGTGAACGACTAAACGATTGGGGTATACCTGCCTGAGAAGACCCTTGTCTGGCTGCCGATCGACTGAACTTCACCGGTTCCGAACGGACCTCTCTCGAGTGACCTGCGGTCCTGACTGGGACCTTAGAGGAATGCCGCATTGATTGTTGAAGTGAGAGGACAACCAGGCGCTGGAAGGGGAAGACAAAGAACCGTCCATACGGTCCGGGTAAGGTCGTGAAAAAACGACTTAAATTGATTGATTGATTGAATAGTTTGATTGAAATACTAGTATTCCTTTTTTGATATTGAGTTATTTGCGACATTTCCCTGCTTGCAAACAACGAAGAATAGGAATATTCTCTCTCTTTGCAGGCAGCGAAGGACAGGTAGTGCAGACTTTTTGTCTAAATTGATTGATTGAGATATTCATTTTTGACCGATAAATACGTCATGCCTGTTTTCTCTAGATTGTTTGATTGTAATTGTTTTGGACCAGACCGTTCGTTAGAGGTCAGTCAGCCGGCACCGCCGGAAGGCACCCCTAACAAGGACATGTACGTAAAGTATGGATTAGCCACCGTAGCTTATAGCAAACTATGGCATAAATACACTAGGAAGGACCGGGTAAATCAGTGGCCACTGACGGGATCTTTCGATCCCGCTAAAATAGAAACGTTAGAATTAGCTCTCCACAAAAAGAAAACTAGACCAGCCATGTTTGACAGTTTTGGTTTATGGCGAAAAGAGGCAGCTCAAAGAAAGAAAAGGGACGAAGCTAGACAAGATAAAGAAACGCGAAAATCAGCTTACCAAGCCTGTAAAAGATTAGAAGAAAAACTAAAAGAAAAGGAAATCGATAAAAAGGAACAGGAATCAAAAATATCAGGTCAATGCCCTGTTAGAACGCCCTCGACTCTTTACCCCAAGTTACCAGCAAAACAAAGGGTAGATGATGATTTATTGTTAGGTCCCCCAATCATATACATGCCACCCCCTTACGCCCCTACTCATCCCGTAGTACAACGCCAGGACCACCAAAGTATAGCCGGAGATGGCACGATCGCCTCAGTCTCCACCGCCTCTGCTCCCACCGAGTCACCCACACCAAATGCCTCATCAAAGGATACAGTAGTAGAGGTAGGATCAAAAGAAAAAAGAGCGCCCAGGGTCCCGCGATTAAGTAAAAATGAGCGAGCAGGCATTGATAAAATAGTTAAATCCCTCATAGATAGGAAGGAGACAGAAGAGTATGTAACTGACATATGCAACTCCTATGTTGAAAACCGCAAACGATACTTTATTGTACGTCTCTGTTGCCACACTCTTACTGCATATGAAGAGAAGTACCAAGATGTAGGGCCCGAGCAGCTAGTGGCTCTCTATAGGAAGGTAGACACCGGAGATGAAGGCGACAACGATGTTACAGAACTCTTTTCATCCACACTGGAGGTATTCCGTCACTTCGTGGAACAAGGACGGATAGATAAGGACAGGACATCTAAGATAGCAGGACCCCGGTGGAAAAACAAGATAGCATGATGCCGATAAAAGAAGCTGCCCCTTATTGGGTACCTCCTAGAGGACAAGGGACTCATGACGATATGAACCATCAAGACGCTAGAGGAAGGGTGGTCTACAATTGGGTGTATCAACCATGGGACAGACAGGACATTTTGACGTTCCGTAAATCTTTACCGGATTTACGAAAGAACCCCACCGCCTTTTACACCGAGCTAGGTACCGCTCTGGGATCAACAATAATGACACTTGCCGACATAGACTTGTTCTTCGGGTTATGTTTGCCAGCAGATGTGTGGAAACAGATTAGGAAAATAGACCATACTGAACTGCTTGGTCATACCTGGGAACAACTCAACACACTAGATAAACAGCGGAACCCTGGTCAAAAACCGGCTAAAGCAATATTGGACCTCCCTGACAAAATAGTGCAGAAAGTGAAAACGCTGATCCCAGAGAAAAAGATAGACTGGTCCATAGTAACCGCGTGCCGCCATAAACCACAAGAGGATGTCTCAGAGTATTTCTCCAGATTTGAAATGGTGTTCTCCGATTACAGTGGACAAGACATGTCCACCGCAACCGGACACCACTTATTTGTGCAGAACTATGTCAAAGGACTACTGCCAGATGTATCCCAGAAATTACAAGCCAGCGAAAGTAGTTGGGCAGCATCTAAACCGGCGGCCATTCTCCAAATGGCCCAGTACTATGAGCATCAGAGAAACGAAAATGACAGGGCTACAGAAAGGAAAAAGAAGGACTTGAAGGAAAGGGTAATGGTAGCACAACTCCAGGGGGCGAATACAGGAAGGGAGCAATATAGGGGAGGATACCAGCAGAATACCCGTAGAGTACAGCCACCTAGAAACAATTCATCGACATCATATGTAGGACGCCAAGACCTAGGACAGGAGCAATGTGCATTTTGCAAAGAATATGGACACTGGAAAACCCAATGCCCGGCTTTGTTAGGAGCTGGTAGGGGCAGAGGGGCGAGGGAAATAGCAAGTGGACAGAGAGGAAGAGGACGTGGGAGAGGGTACGCGAGTGAAGCAAGCGAGGAAAGGCCAGGAAGAGTGAACACATTCGACCATCCCAAACAGAATCAGTACCAACAGACAGATTATGGCAATACGTACGACTTTGCATAGGACAGCCAGGGGCAAGGGAGGGATCCAGTTGAGCTCTATGTTGATCAGCAAGGCCCTTATGTTACAGCTGAGGTCCTGGGCACAAAGTCGCCATTTCTGGTAGACACGGGAGCAACACGTAGTGCACTATCCAAACGACTGATTCCAAGGGCACCCTTGTCAGGCTCACATGTGACCTCAATAGGATTTGACGGCACGCCCTCCACCAACCCTTTGTCCCGACCGATCCCTTTTAACCTTGACAACAATAGCGTCGAAACGACATTCCTCCTCTCTTCCAACACCCCAGACGCCATTATGGGTCTCGACCTTTTGAAACACTTCCATGCGACTATCAGATGCTCACCAGACGGAGTGCGTGTCGTCCTGTATGACAACCCCCAGCGCCATAGAGAGAACCCTTCTCAGCACATGTTTCCCATCTCCGAGACTGACGCATCCCTACTGGACACTTTGCCATCACACTTATGGGCTAGGGCTGATTCAGACGTAGGACGAATGATGATTGACCCAGTACACGTAACAATATGACAGGACGCAACCCAACCGAAAGTACCGCAGTACAAAATATCGCCAGAGGGTGAGAAGGCACTGACAGAGATCATACACTCTTTGGTAGAGGCAGGGGTGGTAGAGGAAGTAGTGAGCAACGTTTGTAACAGTCCCATACTACCGATTGTAAAGAGACAGGGAGAGGGAGACGGAAAAGCCTACCGCTTCATCATTGACCTGCGGGAGATAAACAAAATCGTAGTGCCACAATACCCAGTAGTTTCCGACATCACGACAATTTTGACTTTAATCCCCTCCACTGCAATCACCTTCAGTGTAATTGACCTCAAAAACGCATTCTTTTCCATACATATACACAAGGACAGCCGCTATCTATTTGGATTCACCCTAAACTCCCGTTAGTACAGATTTTGCAGAGCACCTCAGGGGTACACTGAGAGCCCAAGCATCTATAGCCAGGCGCTTAAAAGACAGTTGCACGCCATACAATTGCCAGATGGAGTGTCACTAATACAATATGTAGACGACATCCTTCTAGCAGCGGACACCATACCAATAGCCGTCACAGCCACCATCAAACTACTCCATTTTCTTGCTGAGAATGGTCACAAGGTCTCCCGAAAGAAATTGCAGTTCTGTAAATCACAAGTGACCTATTTGGGTCACCTTTTATCCAAAGAAGGGAGGAAACTCGCGCCTGACAGGATCCAGACAATTCTAGACACCCCTGTCCCCAAAGATCAGAAACAAGTCCGCTCTTTGATAGGTCTCACTTCATTTTGCCGACAGTGGTTACCGAACTTTAGCCTCATTGTCAAACCCCTTCTCTCCCTCCTAGCTAAAGACATCCCCTCACCTCTCCCCTGGACCCCCGAATGCCAGTCAGCCTTTAAAGAACTACGCAATGCCCTTTGTTCAGCGCCTGTCCTAGGAACCCCGGATTACTCCAAACCATTCTTCCTCTACACGCACGAGAGGGAAGGATGTGGATTGTCTGTCCTAACACAATCAATTGGTCACAAACAACGCCCTTGTGCATATTTCTCTGCCACCCTCGATCCAGTAGCCAGAGCGCTGCCAGCGTGCCAGCGCGCTGTGGCAGCTGCAGCAGTATCGATACGCCAGAGCGAAGGAATAGTACTCTCCAATCCAGTCACTGTTTTAGTACCCCATGCAGTCGTCACACTACTAAACCAGACCAAAACCCAACACTTGACTAGCGCCCGACTGACAGGATATGAGTTGACCCTGCTAGCACCGCACATTACCCTAAAGCGATGCACCACCCTCAATCCAGCCACACTGTTACCCCTACCCGAAAATGATCCTAGCGTGACTCCACTACACGACTGTGTGACACTAACCGATGAACAAACAAAGAGTAGAATAGATCTCAGAGACACCGCCTTTCTAGAACCAGATGGAGAACTATGGGTGGATGGTTCGTGCATCAAACTCCCCGACTGCACCACCTCAGCTGCATACGCTGTCACCACATCCCGAACTGTTCTGGAAACAGCCCGTATTCCCCAACGTTCAGCCCAGGCTGCAGAACTCATTGCCCTCACACGAGCATGTATCTTAGCGACTGACACGACAGTTAACATATACACCGACAGCCAATATGCCTTCGGGGTGGTTCACCATTTTGGGATCTTATGGAAACAAAGAGGGTTCCTGACTTCACACGGTACACCCATCCTGCATGGAGATTTAGTCTCCGCCTTGACGCAAGCAGTCCTCCTCCCCAAGAAGTTAGCAGTGATAAAATGCCAAGCACATAGGAAAGTGACTGATCTCATTGGACAGGGAAATGCACTAGCAGACGTTACTGCCCGAGCCACGGCAGGAGACAGAACTACGACACGAATGTATGTGACCAGGTCACAAGCTGAACGATGGACTGACGCTAGGACCACTGTAAGGGACATACAGACTACAGGCACACAAGACGAATTGACCGAGTGGGAAAAGGTGGGACTAAAAGACGAGGAAGATTGCTGGAGAACTAAAGACGGAAATAAATGGCTGTTACCCAATGCCTACCTCATCCCCATATTGACCATGGCACATTTACCAGCACACATAGGCTCCACCCCCATGATTGAACTAATCACCAGAGTATGGCATAACGTCAAGATAGCAGAATCTGCAAAACGCCTAGTACAACAATGTATAGTCTGCCTACAACACAACCCAGGGAAGGGGACAGTAGTACCACGGGGAGGGTTTGGAGTCCCTGACCACCCCTTTGAAATCCTTCAAATGGATTACATTCAACTAGAGAGATGCCTTGGTCTAAAATATGTCCTGGTGGTTGTGTGCGCTTTTAGCAAATGGGTGGAGGCATATCCCACCAGCGACAATACCGCCTTAGCCACTGCAAAAGTATTGCTGAAAGAATTCTTCCCCCTATACGGCCTTTGCAGAATTTTATGGAGCGACAACGGCCCCCACTTCGTAGCCGAGGTGATACAGAACATACTGAGAGGGTTGGGGGTAAAACAAAAGTTCCATGCCGTCTTCCACCCTCAATCAGCGGGCCTGGTAGAGAGACACAATGCAACGTTGAAACTAAAACTAGCCAAAAATAGTTGCCACGACCGGGTTGAAATGGCCCGACGCCCTCCCATTGGCATTGTTATCGATGCGCTCCACCCCAACCAAACAGCGACTGACCCCGTATGAGGTGGTCTTCGGCAGGCCTATGAGCATTTGGGCGGCACCAAGACCCACCTCCATTAACGATGTCCCGAACATATTAATGTCGGATTACTTGCATAAATTGATAAACGAGCTAACAATTATCCACCAACAGGTGCAGCAAGCCTTGCCTGACGTATCCAGGGGCCCGGGACATGAAATAAAGCCAGGCGACCATGTATTGATTCGCAACTTCCAAAGAACGAAGAATCTGGAGCCTAGGTGGACGGGCCCCTGGCAAGTCCTGATCACCACCCGAACTGCCCTCCGAGTGGAAGGAAAACGAAACTGGCTGCACGCTCATCATTGCAAACGAGTCCCTCCAACCCTGGCAACCTGTGAAGGGGTGGAGGTGCAAGAGGAAGTACTCGCGAGAGACCGACCAGCTCTGAGTTGCTACCCACAAGAAGACACCCTCGAACTATCAGCATTTCCCGACCCCACGGTGCCATCCAGGAAAGGGTACAACCTAAGATCGACGAAAGGAGGGAGCTCCAACGACCAGGCCACTAACTAAGTCAAGGTCTCAGATCAGTAGCACAGTCAAACAACGCTACCAGGAAAGCGCCAGACAAAAGTCTGTGGTCCTAACAGTTGTTGAGCTCCTCGAAGATGATGGAAGAAACTGAACACCTGCAAAACCACCGCAAAGACACCAAGACTGCTAACCTGCACAGCACAAAGACAATTGCACTTGTAGCCGCATTTCTCACCTGTCTCCTGCTAATGGTCGCACTCTGGATCATTGAAGAGAATGCACCTGCATACAGAACATTGTCACCCACCATGCAACCAACCACCAAGAAAGAACACTACCTGGTATCACTACCGCCACATCTCCGAGAACGACGCAAAGAATTCTGGAATAATTCTTTCGTGCAGATGTTGCACCAGCACAATCTTGCCACCAATGCTACCAACTGTTGGGTCTGTGGGCTGTTACCACATGCCACTGAACATTCCATCCCTTTCATCCCTTTGCCCTTTTCTATTCACGGATCTTGCCTTGCCTGGATGATGCTCCTACAAGAAAGTTACAAAGACAATGCCACTTCCGACGGAACAATCGCCCAGTTCTACAACGAGTTCTGGCGAAACAAAACAGGAAGGTCAGCCGCCCCTTCTGCCCTCACACCTTCAATGCGACATTCCAGATTAATGTCCCCTCCAAAGAACGAGTGGAAATGCAAGTGTTCAATAATCCTAACAGAGCCACATTTTCCTACCTGAAGAAAAGAACTGCTGCATCACTGACTGTGGCCCTATCTGTGGTGAACGTCTCTGGCCTTGTATGCATTGAAGGCCGTGGGACTAAGAATGTGGGTCACAGCACCTGTAGCATTGTAAGGACTTTGAACACTGCCAACCCCCAGCGCTTGTTGCATCACCCAATATGTACTTTGTTTGTGGAACCAAAGCCTACACCTGGCTCCCAAGAAACTGGGGGCACGTGCTACATCGCCTTTGTTTTGCCACCAACCTACACAGCCCCTGCAGAGCATCATCGAGAAAAGCATTCTAAAGACATTGATCAAGCAGACTCTGCCTCATCACAGTTCCTCGACGCAGCAAAAGGGCTCGTCCCGCTATGGGGTCCGATGGCAAACAGCCGAGCCATCAGACATCTGTCCCAAGCGGTAGAGACCGCCCTGAACGTCACTGCTGGCATCCTCACCAACAACACTGCTGAGCTCCAAGCAATCCGTCTGGTTACCCTGCAAAATCGCATGGTCCTGGACGTGGTACTAGCGGACCGTGGAGGAGCATGCCGCATCATCGGTGCCAGCTGCTGGGTATACATTCCTGATAATTCACCTTCTGTCTATGAAGCAATCGAACATCTCCATAGACTATCTTCAGAAATTCATCAAGGATCAGAGACTTGGACAATTGGAAGTTGGCTTTGGGGCAGCTTGAAGGAGTGGGGTTGGAAAATATCAATGATTCTCTTGGTCCCAGTATTGACAATATGTGGTTGTTGTTTGGGTATACACTGTATACCACCTTTGTGTTCTCTTTGCATAACTACCTTGCACCCTAAGACTATGGACACTCATCTAACAAAAACGAGAGTAATGTATGATCAAGAGATACAGGACATTATGGAGATCGAAATAGACTGACAAGCTGGCTAGTTATGTTCAAAGGGGCCACTGTTAAAAGCAAAACGACAATCGTGAACATTACCTGCGCCATCTTGTCTGGTGGAATTCTATGTGCACATAAGTTGCAGTCATTTTAATCTTTCACAGCCATTTTGTACTCTGTTGGTCACCTTTGTTTCACCCTGCCCTTACTAGCATCCCTCTGACCCTCTGACCGACCTGGTACGTGTGCTGGGGGCTTAGTATAAACTCTATTTGCCGCAACAAACCTCAGCGCCACTTGCTGCCACAAACTCGTTTTTCCTCTCATCTCTGTTTTCAGGCAAACCTTTGGACACTCTACCCCTCACTGCACCTCGTTACACAAACAGGTTCCAAACACCAAAAAGACTCTTGCAACATGATTTATTGCACTGCAAACAGCAAGACTTGTTACCAACAATGGGACCTGTTTTTATCAACAGAACGGACTCTTAGATCTGGCCGGTCTCACATGCTTTAGACCCTGAAGCAAGGTCCAGCTGCAAGATAAGATTGTCTGTTTGACCTGGGTGGGAAGAAAATTACTGTTGGGCTTGTGTGACAACCTGCCCGGGGCGGGGACCCCAAGCTTGTGTAACCATGTTGATGAAACCAATGCATTGTGTCAAACCTGTATAAAAGGAAGAGCCAAAGGAGTTATCAGCAGAACACCTCCCTCAGACATCCCGGTGTCTGCAGTTGACGTGATCTCCTCATGAGAAATAAACCTTTTTCTTGTCTTCCAGTTTCCAGCGCTTGCCTCATTATTTTGATAGCGAACCCAAGGTGAATTAGAGGTGGAACCCTGCACCGGGCAGCATGGAGGGTCTTAGAAGACTCGCTGCCTTTCACAGGACCTGGTCCTTGGAACCCCATCTCCCTAGGCCTTTTTGTTTTTTAAAGGGGAGGGGGCCGTGTGGTCCCCCTCCCTGAACCTCATTAGGCTTTGGGGAGCCTAGGGCCTTCTTTATTTTAAAGGGCCTCTGGAACCCCATCCCCAGGGGCTCTGTGTTCTTTTTAGGGAGGGGTGGCACACGGCCCCCCTTCCAGGGCTACTTTTGGCCCCGTGGACTCCATCCCTAGGGTGAGGCAATCTCTTTTGGAGGAGGGAAGCATGCAGCCCTCCTCCCCGAGCCAATTGTGACCCTGGGGACCCCTTCCCATGGGACCTAAGGAGATTTTTAGGGGGAGGGGAGTAGATGGCCCATCTCTCTGGGCCGATTTCAACCCTGGGGACCACATCCCCCGGGTCTGGTGAGAGTTTGAGGGGGAGGGAGAACAAGGCTCCCCTCCCTGGCCGATTTCGACCCCAAGGAACCCCATCCCCGGGGGCCGTCAAACTGGAAGGTGGGTGCCCACCCAAGGCATCCACCATACTCTTGTTGGGGGCCCCAAGGGGAGCCCCATGCCCCAGCAGTCCCAACCGGCTCCCTGCATGCAGCAAGAGCTCCTAATGTTGCTCCCTCCGGGCGGGAGCAATATTTTGATCCGTGTCCATGCCCGCATCACTGCGAGCAGGGATCAGATCAAAAACCTGCTCCCAGCTTGTGGGAGCATTGCAAAGCTTCTACTCACTAGGAGTGGACTAAGCTAGAACAAACACAGGTTTCCCTGCGCACACTGGTGCGGGCAGGGAAACCGGTGTGTCCTGTGGGTGGACTCCCCGAGACATAGCTACTGAGCCAGCCCTGCGGGATGGGGTCTCCGGGACCTTAATGGCTCAGGCAGGGGGAACACGCAGCCCCCATCCCCATATAAACACATTTCTGCTCCGGGAGTGGGTTCCTTGGGGACTTTGCAGGCTCAGGGAGGGGGGCCATGCAACCCCCCCCACAACTTTATGAACTTAGCCTCCGGGATGGGCTCCCCAGGGTTCAAGCTATTTAAATGTGGCCCACCGCCGGCCTTGATTTTTTTTTTTTAATCCTGCAAGAGTTTCATGTGATTGCAACATTTTTTGCTGATTTTGTTTTCTTTTTTGGTCTCGGGGGTGGGGTCCTCTGGGTCCTCCCCCATGGGGACTAGGGGGTCAGGGTATCCCTACCATGGTCCCTTATACAATTTCTTTTTTTTATTTCAGGACAGGGAACCAAGTCCCCAAGGCCTGTACTGGTTACCAGCAACATTTTTCTTATGTTACTGGCAGCCAATCAGAGTGCTCGTACCTGTGGGAGTCTGACTTCGACATGAGCAAGATGGCCCAAGGGAAATAAAGCTCCGTGGGCCTATCAGAATGCTCCATTTTTAATTTGGTGCTTCCGTGAGAGGGGCACAAATGCCTAAATATACCATTATTTTTTACCCTAAATTTCTAAAAAACAACCTAGAGAGTTACACCAAATCACAAAAAGCGCAATCTGCAGACCAGGATCTAGCTTCCTCCCAAAGTTTCCTTTCAGCGGTTTTTACTGTAGCCCGTCTTAAAGAAGTCTATGGAAAATGCATGGGGATTTGACATTTTGTGACTGCCTTTTATTCTTGGCCCCCACTTGATGGATCAACCCGAAACTTTATAGGAAGGAGCTGAGGTGGAGGAACTTTTTTTTGGAAAGGTTTATGAAGATTCGTCAAACGGAGCCAAAGTTAATAGCAAACTAAAAAACTCTCTGGGGCCGATTCCGATTCCGGCCGGAAATCTCTCCGACCGAGCCGGACCCGGAGAGAATTCCGACCGAATCGGACCCTAGCAGTCCGACCGGACGAGTACGATGCATTCGCATGCTATCGGACTCGATTCGGTCGGACTCCCATTGAAGTCAATGGGAGCCGGTCGTACAACGCGTACGCGGGCTCCCATTGACTCAATGGATGCGAGGTGAACAAGGGCGCCCCCTACAGTGGGTACGCGTCCATGCGCATCGCGGTGTACATGCACAGGTAGGGGGACCCATGGGTCCCCCCTGTGTGCGACTCGCGCGCCTACGCGTACAGGGGGGTCCGACGCGGACCCCCAAAGTCCGGCTCCGACAGCTTTTTCGAGCCGGACGGCGCGAGTCGGTCGGACTGCTTGCGGCGCGCATCGTACTTACCCGGCCGGGAAACGTCTCCATAGCGCGGTGCGAGTCGTGTCCGTGCGAGTCGGTCGGAGCGTGTTGAAGCCGCGTACGAGTCGGTCGGCGATTTCGCGGGAGCTTGCATCGTACTCGATCGGCCGGACCCGCGTACGATTCGGTCGGGAAACAGGGCTCCGAATCGGATCCGGTAAATCGGAATCTGATTCGGAGCACTACCGGCCGAGATCGGAATCGGCCCCTAAGTCTATTGAAAAACAGACCTAACTATAACTACCTAGTGGCGGCATATATACATATATATATATATATATGTAAGTTGCTCGTTTGCAAAACAATCCTTTGAGAATAAAACGAGAGTAGACCCAGATTTTGTGTAATTTTCAGTTTATTACACCGAAGAACCAGTCCGCCATGACGCGTTTCGGCAGATCCCTGCCTTGATCACATATATATATACTCCATGTTTAATGACTATCACCTTCATTTAGACTGTATGAGTCTCAGAGATCCAAGAGATCTTTCATTAATTCTGGAGACATGCTCTAGTTATTTTACTCATGTCTAACGTCCTTTAATGGTGGTTAAGGTCATGACCTACTCTAGTAGTTTGTCCCTTTAGCATACTCCTTGGGTTCCCCAAATAACCTCATGTTACCCTCTTGGAGGTCATCTAATGAGAGTATACTTCCATTCTTTCCGGAGCAAGTTTTGAACCTGTCCCTGAATTCTTATTAATCACAAACTACATATCTTGAAGAAATTGCATTCTTTATTTCTTTGCTTCAAATTTAAAAGCATGGACAAGGACACAGCCAAAATGTTTCATCCAGTGACATCGGGACTTCTTCATGGCTGTTAAAACATATAAGACAAAACTTCAGAAAAGCAAAGTAGAAATATGCAGTAAGTGTAATTTCGTGATGATCATTTTGAGCTGTGTGACTGCAAAATAAACATAAGCCTTTTCGACTGAGGGAAGAAACCTTTGCCATGCATGAACGATCTGTCTATTTGACTGTTCATTTTAACCACAAGCTTTATAATTAGTTTTGTTTTCAGAGGTGCTACTAACAAAGCTTTAAACAGTT
Source organism: Calotriton arnoldi (assembly GCA_963921515.1). Lineage (NCBI taxonomy): Eukaryota > Metazoa > Chordata > Amphibia > Caudata > Salamandridae > Calotriton > Calotriton arnoldi. Next base: position 1,029,230 of record CAWUFW010006752.1, on the reverse strand, counting down.
CTCACCTAGTTTAACCATTCTTTGCTAATACTGCTATTGGTACATTTCAAGGTACTTTAATTTGTCTTATCCCCAAAGAAAATAAAGATCACAGATTGTTTAAAACTTTTAGACCAATATCTCTAGTTAATTCGAATGATAAAGTCTTTGCTAAAATTCTTGCTTTAGGTCTAGACCCTCTCTTACCACATTTAAGTGGCAGGGAACAATCTGGTTTTGTTAAAGGCAGACACCGTCCCAACAACTCTAGACTCTTTTTTGACATCTTGAGCAAATCCAAAACATATAAACACTTATTAGCTGCAATATGTCTAGACGCTGAGAAAGCTTTCAATTGCATGCAGTGGAATTTTATTTTTTCAACTCTTACTTGGTTCGGATTCGGGCAAAAATTAATTAATCTAGTGTCACTTCTATACTCATCCCCTAAAGCATCTATCTTTGTCAATGGCTTAATTTCTATTTCCTTTCCTCTTCATAGAGGAGTTCAACAAGGATGCCTCATTAACTATTTATTCTTGCACTTAAACCCTTTTTATCTAAGATCCGACAACATAATATTATGCAGGGCTACAAATACAGAGATAACCAGATTAAATTCTCTGTCTACGCTGACGATACTCTTCTATATATGTCTTGTCCCAATTCCTCCCTACATCCGTTTCTAGACACAGTCTCTGCTTTTGCCTCAATCTCGGGTTATAAACTAAATTCTGATAAATGTGAGATTTTTCTCCTAAATAAATGGTGTTTCAAACATGACTATATCGTCAAACTTTCTCTGGAATCCGGTAAAAATTAAATATTTGAGTGTTTGGTTTACGGAGTCATTGAAAAAAACAGTCACCCTTAACTCCTCCACCCTTCTCACAACTCTAACCGCTCTTACTTCCCGATGGCAACAATTGTATCTTTCCTGGTGGGATAGGTTGGACTCAGTTAAAATGGTGTTAGGTCCCATCATCCTTTTCCATTTTTTTGCAATCTCGATTAATATCCCATCTTTTATTTTTTTTTAAATATATACTGTTTCAACTACATTTTTATTGAATAACAACAGGCTTCGTATGTCTCTCAGGAGATTACAATGGTCTAAGCTTCACAGAAGAGTACATTTCCCTGATTTCCAATCATATACTGCTTTCTTTTTGAAACACTCAGCTCTTTATCATAAAGACCAATATATAAAGGACCCCCACTTATGGACAGATTTAGAGTTCTTTTTATTCATCCCTTTTCTTTTTCAGAAGTCTTATAATTTACTCAGCGTCTTTCTTCATGTCCCTTCCTATTCCTCAGAATGCTTACAGACTATTACGCCCAGTCTATATTTCTTCTTCCTCCATTATAGATCAACATATTCACTCCTCAATTTGGTATAATAAACTCATTAAAATTAATAAAAATACTATATATTGGAAATCCTGGCAAGACAAAGGTTTACTATGGACTCATCAGTTATTTCATAATCAATCTTGTATTTTCTTCTCCCAGGCTAAATGCCTCTTATATATTCATTCCTCATATAAAACAAATTTAATTATTTGATTTCAACAATTTCTAATTCCTACACAGCTCTTTGTTCAATCCCCACACCTACCTCTACTACTTCCCCTCTGCAACCCTTGCTATCAACCTTCCCCACAGCCTGCCATATTTATGGTATTATCACTTCTAGCCCTGCTATTAGACAGCAAACAACATTAGAGTTACAATGGGATTCTGATTTACAGACCTCTTTTCCTCCTTCCCTACAGAACAAAATATGGATCAAGATCAGCAAAACGTCTTGTGCCGCCAACACAACTCAAACTCTGTTTTTCAAGAGCCTTATGGTCACCCCAGCTATTTTACACAATTATAATCCCACTATCTCTTCATCCTGCTGGTCATGCAATCCCACTTCTTCAGATAGAAGACATATGTTATTCGATTGCCCTACCACTTATAAATTTTGGTTAAAAGTATGGCACCAAATCAACTCTATTTTCCATACTCATACTCTGTTCAATTTTACAAACTTGTTTTTAAGTAGTCTTTCTGAAGACTGGAATGATTGCGCTTTTAAAATACATATTGTTGATTTACTAATAGCAGTTGCACTCCAACAAATAACAAAAAATTGGAAAAACTCTCTTGCTATATCATACCAAGCATGATGGTATATTGTATATTACAATCATAGACTAGACAGATCATATACCACCCCACTATCTTTACATATCAAAAGGAGCATTCTCTGGTCACCGGTAATGATTTTTCTTTATTCCTGTGCTTTTAATGCTAACATACACCAACCCTTAATTGAAGAAGTCTCTAAACCTACGTGATTTCCTGATTTACTTTTTAATTGTTGTACAATTATTTATTGATTTCATTCTACAACTACATAACTTAATTTACTCTTCACTGTTACATTTTTCATAGTTATATTAATTAATCTCATTAGGTGAATATAATATTTTTATGCAATTTTTCTCCCCCTCTTCATATTTTTCTCTTTTTCCTTTCATACTCTGATATATAAGTGGTTTATTATAATGTTGGTAGTCATCTTACAGTATTTATTATATTGTTGACTCATCACATTGTAGATTGTTATTTTTGTTTCTTTCTTTAAGAAACTTTACTGTTAGACGAAAAAACAGAAAAAAAGAAGAAAAAGACAATTCAGTGGCTCCGATAATGTGGATCAGACAACTCTCCTTAAAAGTCTATCTTCTGTTCGAACATAGGAGGCAAAGTCCTAGACCAGAATACATTTTATTGGATTCTCCACTACTTTAACACTCTTCAGCAAACCACTGGACCCTTCAAAGCTACTATTACAGAGCATCATTTTGCTTCTCTTATTGTAAGTAATTAAAAATGAAAATGACTTACAAATGCCACAAACCTGCTCCTGGCATAATAATGAGATGGCAAAGACAAATGCTCCACACCAGGCAGACCACCACTGATGTAGATTATATGATGTTCTCTCTAAAATGTCAAGCAATGAGCTGGATTTAAGCCCAGTTTAAGATTTTGGTAAACTGACAATAGATCTTTCGCCGGTCTGGTAGGCTCGACCTAAAAAGGAAGTGCAAGACAAGTGCAAAGAAGCTAGTGAAACAGGATGCACTATTGCACCTTTGAGGTTATCCTGATGTTCCTGGTACTTTACAAACCATGGGCCTGATTTAGATCTTTGCGGAGGGGATACTCTGTCACAAATGTGACGGATATCCCGTCTGCTGTATTACCAGTGCATGATATCCTATGGTATTTGTGATACGGTGGAGTATCCCATCTGCTAAGATCTAAATCAGGCCCTATGTCTGAATGAAGCATTGCTACGCCCTGTTCTCTGCCTGCACAGCTGTCTGAGTCAGAGAGAGTTGCACTGATGATGCCTGTGGTGGTACTTATATCTGTCTGAGAGATGTGTGCACTGATGCTGACAATTGAAGAGCAAATTCCCTGAGGTATTTTAATTAAAGAAGATGTTGCTTGAACCTTGAAAAACACTGCTTGACAACTATGGTTCAGGAATAATTAACTTGTGTCTGAAAGTAATACAATCAGAAGTGAATTAAAATCTAGATATTTAACTGATTAGTCAGAATGTAAAATAGAGTTTCATTTTTACTGACTTACATTTTTATTTTTATTTTTGTTGCAGAATTGATTCTTTTTTGTGGCTTGTTATTTTATCAAGAATCAATTTGATTTTAAGAATCTAAGAATTATTTTTATTTATTAAATGTATTTATTTTTAATGTTGGATAGTTTTTGTTGCACAGAGTTAATTTTAGGAATTGATTGTTTTTTAAGAAATTATATATTTCTTCTTTTTTGTTCAGATAACTTTTTGAGGAAATTTGGAAGGAATTTACAGGTGACTTGGGAGAACATTTTGGCTCAAATTTCTCCCAATTTATATTTGATTAAAACACATGTATTCAGATCTTTTAGCAACCCCTTTTCTCATCGCATGTGTGCCTCTGTCAGCCATAATCAATGACAAACTGCTAGTCTCAAGGAAAACGAGGGCATTAAGGTGCAGTGGCAGGATAACGTGCTGTGTCACCATTACTCCCCTTTCTATGCATAAGGTGTAAAGTGATTTATAATGTCCTCTTATAATGTCCAATAGAGCTGTGTATAGTAAATGGGAAAGGCAGTCTCACTTTCTCACCTGGGAGCAGATCATTGATCTATGCTCCTTAGCAGAGATAAATCTGTGTAGCAGGACATCTGAAAGCTTTAAAAGTTCATTTTGGGGATGTGCACATATATCAAATAAGATAGCCAGCTCACCAATTTAGTTTGTTTCAGTTACTGTCTGCATCATGTCCCTGCTCACATCTTAGAAAATAAACCTCAACCAAACATAGCTATCCCTTCAAGACATACTGTTCACATTTCATGTATGAATCTCATATCCTATTTATTTTATGAATTTCAACTATATGCATTTACCATTTATCAACCATTAGGGTAAATGTCATTCTGTGTCAGGTATTACTATGTATGTGATATGAAATTTTATTTCATTCTAAGTTGCAGTAGCTTACTTCCTTTCTGTGACCACTGAAGGGTCAATATCATCCCTCTACAAAGTGAGGTTGGATCCCATTTGTCTTATAATTACGCACACGTTTTATAAATATATGGTGCTGATGCTCTAAATGACTAACTAAGAGAGTTGATGTGCAAGATTAGGACTGCCTGAGTCTCTGTAAGACCTTGCGAGTCTTCATATGACTTTGGGCCTGATTATGACGGCGGTATGGCAGCAGGGTGCCACGCCAGGTCCCCACTGCCAGACCGTCAAAGTCGTACTGACACCGCCCACCAGATTAGAAGTTTTCTCCCGGTCTGGTGGGCAGTGCTTTGGCGGTGCCAGTCGGTGAGCCTTAGAAAGGCACCGCAATGAGAATGCCAAAGCAAGTTCCTGCACGGCATGGACTGTTAAGTCCATGCCTAGCAGGAATTGGGCATGCATGCAGACGGGACACACCATGTGCCCCCCTGCGTTCACCCTATGGCCCTGAAGACACAGGGGGCCCTGTAGGGCCCCCTTAGTTTCCTCACCGCCACAGTTTTCATGGCGGGCTCACCGCCATGAAAACTGTGGCGGTGAGGAACCTCGTAATAAGCTTGGCAGTGCCGCAGCAGCACCACCAGCATATTGCGGAACTCAGACCGCTGCAAGACTGCCAGGGATCGCGGATCCCTGGTGGTAGCAGCGGTCTCTCGCAGTCCAACTGCCCAACTCGTAATAGGGCGGGTGCCCTATTATGGTGCGGCGGTGCCCGCACCGCCACCGTGGCTACAGCGGTCCATCGGACTGCCATAGTCATAATCAGTGCCTTAGTCTAAGGCTAAGGAACTCAAAACTTCACGAGACAGGATTTTAGGTTACATTTCATGGGTTTATTCTAAATACATTCATTACAGAAAACAAGAAGCAATTAGTTAGTTAAACTCAAATAAAATAGTCAAAGTCATATTCTGCAAGATGACTAACATAATGTTAGTCTCCGAAGAAAACCAAACCAGACCTAAGTATAAAGGAAATAAACAGAATAATACAGAGTCTGCTTCCAAAGAAATACGCCAAAAGCGGGGCACATCTCCAGAATACAGCTGTTTTATAAGGTTTCAGTGTATAGCTGCCACATGAATTTTTTTTGTTTGTTAGGGCCTGACAGGGTTGAACTGGCAATGTTACATGACATAAACCAATCAATGTTCTAGGAAATAATAAAATAAATAATAATAAATAGCATACTTCCAACTGCATTTGATTAGCTAGGACATGCACAACTAATTTGGGAAATAAATTGTCATTTTTATACAACACAGCAATACAATTGTCTGTTCAGCTTTTGAATGGCATACAGAAAGCTGTGGCAGGAAACCATGAAAAGATAAAGTGTAAAGGAACATCCTGAACGCTGTTTCCTTGACAGAACATAATATATTACACTGATGACACCACTGTTGAGGCTTCCTTTTTGATGATTGAACTCTAATGGAAAATCAATTATACTTTTATTTGATTTCGTTAAAATCATAAAAGGGTGGGACAAGCCACCGAGGTACATGAAGCATCAAGCAATCATTTAATTAAAATCGAAGAATAAAAACACATCAAATTCATATAATGGAAGAACGATCTTCTAAATGAGTAGATTTAAAACTAACTTGCTTCTACAGAATGTGACAAAAAGAAGATGTGAGCAAGAAGATTAAAAAGTAAATGAGCAAGGCGATTCCATTTTGACAAATTCGGATCAATTCTCTTTTTTGTCTAATTCTTTTGCCGCAATGTTCCAAAGTTTTATAGCTCTGCAGGACAATTGAACGGACGAGCCTCCGAGGCATTTTATGACGGCCGCTCTGCAAGTCCTTATTTGTTCTCTCCGCAGCATTTCCCGAAGGAGGGTTTTCCAGGTGTCTAGTAGTGATGGACAGATGCATAGAAGATGTAATAGTGACTCGTCACCTTGTCCGCAGAGGCGGCATTCCTTTGTCATCCATGTCTGTTTCCATTTTGGGGTGAGATCTTTTGAGGGGAATGATCCCAGCCTCAATAGTGTCAGGTTTCGCTTTCGGAAAAACATACAAACACACGAAGAGAGAAAAAGGCTTTGCTGATATAAAAAGAACATGCACTATTATTCTGAAAATACGAATAGGTTGTTGTCAAGGCAAGGTAACTGAAGCCTAGTCAGGCTAACTGAACCACATCTACATTAGGCATTATTTCTAATTAGCAAAAACTCTGTCACATCTCCCCCTGTAAAAAATTATTACACCACACTACTATAGCATTTCCTTTATCATTCTTGATTTTGTTGAATTCTTCTGTAAGTCCTTCCGGTCGTCATAGGCTCTCACTTTCATCTTATCACGTCCAATTTCCACCTTCTACCTTTGAAGTGTTAATTTCTTCTCTCTTCTGCAATTAACACCTAAACCGCCAATGCAAATAGCGTCCAAATCCTTAAACATTATTAGGACACTCATTATTATTAAGAGTATTATATGTTAGTATAGGTATTATCTTCATTAGTAAGCCCGTACACGATTCACCAAACCACGCACCACTCTTCTACCATGTACTAGGTTCTCCCATGAGATGAATCGCATTCACAATATTAGTTATGTTCTTGATGTATTTATTAATTTTCTCACTATTATCTAGTATGTAAGTGAAGCAATGTTGCACCTTAATTATACGAGATACACCACCTGGTTTTGCGAAAAGCATATCTATATCTAGCTGGTTTTGAATAACCATAGAGCAAATATTAAACTTCTCTTAATTAATCTTGGTTAATGCATCAGCAGTGTTATCATGAGCCAAGCGTTCCACTAAAGACAATTTCCTAATCTTAGCATCATTCAAATCCCCCACAAAAGGAGGAACCAACACGCCAAACACATCTAATATCATTGGACAAATACTCTCTCTCTTAACTCATTTATAACTCACTTCACTCACTTTAGCCAACCTATTCACATGATATAGCTTTGGGAATAATAACGCTAAATAACAAGAACCTGTCCAAGCATTAGTAATATTAAGATATTCTGTTTTGTTACAAAAGTGATAGATCCCTCTATGTATTGGATCTTTACCTAACATGTAAATTCTATCAACTATAAAATTGTAACTACAGACAATTTTCCAATCATAGCTGAAGTATCCCAATAATCATGCTTCATTCTCATCATACACATAACTCCTTTTGTGACTCTATTCCATCAGCACCAGTCATACTAAATCCTAATGTCCTTTGATTATATTCTTTAATAAAATTATGTTCTGCAACTCTCAACTTACGCACACTCTTTTCATTAGTACTATTAGTAATTTCACTAAGAAACATAATATTATTTGTATGTAGCCTCCAGACTTCAGGAATGTTATCTAAGGTAACATCCTATTCTATTTCATGTTCTTCTAAATAATCATAATGCATTATTAACTAGTAAAAGACGGAACACGACAATCCATAACTTAATGGAAGTTGGATATAATGCACTCCTTCCGAAACAGAAGTTCAGTGTTGTGTGTAAATATAATACCAATCAGAAATATTTGTTATCTCTTGGTATGTACCCAACAATATGCATAAGCATTTTCACCAGTGTCTTCACTGTAAGTATCACTATGATGTAACCTATCACTCTTGGTGCTATTAACATATGTTGAATTATTTCTATTAATGGGAGCATATCCAGTATGGAAATACAGATGTAATAGGATACCAACTAGGGTTATCAAAATGAAAATCATAAAAACTATTGGAAAGCTAAACAGAATCTTTCTCTAAATAAAGCCATCTTCTTCCATTCAAAATATAGGGGCATATTAGCAAGACCCACGTTAAAATTATCGCCGTTTTAGCGGCAGGAAACTGCCGCTAAAACGGCGATAATGGGCTTGCTAATATGCGTTATGGAATTCAATAGAAGCCCAGGTTAGATGTCCTGCACATCTAACCTGGGCTTCTATTGGAATTCTATAACGCATATTAGCAAGCTCATTATCGCCGCTTTAGCGGCAGTTTCCTGCCGCTAAAACGGCGATAATTTTAACGTGGGTCTTGCTAATATGCCCCATAGTCTCTAAACAAATCTTCAATCTCAAAAGTAAGGTACAAAATCCAAAGGTTTTTCCTCAAAGTTTGTGCAGTAATTTGATCCAGCGCGGCTAATATAAATTTCTCCTCAGGACTCGAATCCAGGTAAAACATTCACCTTCTACTGAACCATATGACGGTGGGGCCCATAACACCCCATATCATACACTCATCCGTTCACTGGATTACACACCAAGGAGAAATGTGTTGCTGGAGGAACGGGATACCTTGTTAAACTTGACAGAATAATACCTCAGACATCATATACATTTGCTCTTTGATCCTGTCAGTTCTAAGCATCAAGGCATTCCGCTCTTTGGTCGATGGACCAACTAGTAGAATAAGTTGATGGTGATTAAGACCAGCTCAATCACTTAAACTTGTTAAACTTTAAACTTATTAATGAACTAAAGAACCACAGACTCATTTTAAGTTAGAACATAATTTTATCTAAATTTTCTATTGCACGGGTGAGATTCTTATTCATTAATCACTTTTAATACATTAATAGCATTTATATGAAATCAAACAAAGAAAAATAGAAAATAATGCATTTACCCATTTAGATGCAAAAATAGAAATGGTTCACCAAAAAGAAGATAAACCGTAGATCATAGAATAGAATTCCCAAACTGACTGACTGTCCCGCTAAATGCCTCCTCGATCGGACCTCCCTTATAGATGTCCCGCAATGGTCTCGTTCCTTCCCCAGTCAGTTCGAAGTCAAAATTGACAGAGTCCTCTCGTAATATTTAGGTGGAAAAATGAAAAATAGTATGGCTAGAAAATACCAATAGCAGCAATAGCGTCAATAGCAGCAGCCACAGCAGCAGCAAAATCTCAGCAACAGCGACCTACAGCAAACAGCGAACCTCAAAAAAACAGCGTTGAACATCACACAAGAGGAGACCCTCTTATACCCTACTTTCTAGCTTACTACACAAAATGTTGCAATCATTGGGGCCAAGAATCACGCTAATTGGTCCATTTGAGGGGTGGTGACGGTCACCTCACCGCCCTCCTTGTTCAAACTGGTTTTGGGGACATTTGAATACACAATGAATCTTATAAGTCCTGGGTTAAAGGCAGTTCATTTGTCCATTTATTTTGTTGCAATCTTTGATGGTCAAATTCTAGTTAGTCCATTGTTGCTCAGTACTTCCTCATCCATTCCCACGGATACGCGCTGAGTCTTCCTTGGCACTCTCCTTATGGCAGGTCAATGCGACCTTGACATCTCTCACTCCGTGCACAGTCCGCACCCACGTGACTCAGTATTCTCAATTTCTCTCGCTCAGAGGCCATCTTTGGTTTCTCACGTGACCTCATCTGCCTCGGCAGCCATTTTCGCAGCTTGGCCTAAGAGGCCCGAACAAACTATCATAAGAACAAACACAACCAAATTAAAAACAAAGAAAATAAGCCTTTCTGTTTACCACTAACCCTGGGCATAATACTTTGCTACGCTCACGAAGCATGCAAAGTTTGTGTTACTACAAACTACGCAAACTGCATGTAGCAGATTAAAAAACTCTGCTAATCAACGTAGCGTAGCAGCAGTATATTAAACACATACAAATGCTTTGTTAAAGCAATTTTCTATGCTAAAAAGCATATAACAAATTCACAAAAGTGAACTTTGACGATGAAAATATCAAGCAATGAGAGAGGTGATGATTTTGGGTTCCCCCCTAACCTAGGGGGAGGACCAAGCAGATGTCTTGAACACAAAAAGCATATCATGTGAACGATTCAGTGGTGGTCCCTTCCTCCTAGGACCACCCCAAGCACAGTTATGGGCAAAATACAATCCCAACCAAGGCCCTGCAAAGCATTATGGGACGAGATTAGCAGTGGGCAGTGAATATTATAGTGTCCAATATCAAAATAATTCTACAAAGAGCTGCAGTTCAACTAGTCGTTACTAGATGTCCCTCACGAGTCAAATGCAAAAGCATTGAAATTATTAATACATCAAGCTGCAGTTCCACTAGTCGTTACTAGATGTCCTCATGAGTCAAATGCAAAAGCATTGAAACCCTTTCATGAAGCTTTTGCATTTGACTCGTGAGGGACATCTAGTAACGACTAGTGGAACTGCAGCTCTTTGTAGAATTATTTTGATATTGGATACTATAATATTCACTGCCCACTGCTAATCTTGTCCCATAATGCTTTGCAGGGCCTTTGGTTGGGATTGTATTTTTGCCAATAACTGTGCTTGGGGTGGTCCTAAGAGGATGGGACCACCACTGAATCGTTCAAAAGATGGGCTTTTTGTTTTCAAGGCATCTGCTTGGTTCTCTCCCTAGGTTAGGGAGGATACCACAATCATCACCTCTCTCACTGCTTGTTAATTTATTGATTTCACTTTTGTGAAATGCTATATAATCATTTTAGCATATAAAGACAGAGATTCTTATTTTATCTTAACTTGCACTGTGCAAGATGCCTTTGGCAATTATTGTACAGTGCAGTCAAGCACACAGCTTCGTAATTTACATAGCTACGTGTAGTTCAAAATGTACTTCACGTAGTTATGTAAAGTGCTACTATGCAAACTACGCCCAGGGTTATTTACCACCCATTATTCTAAAGACCCGTGTTAGGTGTTACCTAGCAGAAGCAACATTTAAAGCCATTTTACTTACCATCCGCATTCTTTGCCACATACAAATCTACTACGTAGCATAAATCATGCCATTTTACTCTAATTAGTACGCAAATCACAATATTATTGTTAACTTCACAATTGTAAATAAATTAGATTTTGCACAAATTGCGGGTTACCCTTATGTAGTGTTTACCAAAAGGGGCAATTGTTGATTAGTTCATGCTCCATAAAACAATTAGTATCGTTAATTTATTAAAGTTAATTAATTCTCCAGGGGGTACAAATTTTTCTATTTACCCTGCTCCATCAAATTCTATGGGTACTTTAGTCATTACTAATTTCTTCACTATGTAAGTATCAAAAACTCAAAGATTAAAAAATTCAAGATGCAGTTTATTCTGGCATACAGGAAAAACTTCACAATATAGAATTCTAAAAATATGAATACATACATCAAAAAAGCGGGCAGATCATTAAATGGTAAATGTGGGCACAAAACTTCCAGAAATGTTACATTACTAGATGATGTTAAGCAAAGAATGTGTACATTTCGAGGTGGTAAGGTAATATAATGTGAGAAAATAATAATATGAGTTAATTTGAGCAGAAATTTAAATCCACATTCTCAAAAATGATGTGTGCACATAAATTATTCTCAGAATCAATTTAGCCTCAGTTCAGAGTTCACTCCTTCATCAATAAGTTATTTAGCATCATTTATTTGATTTCTCAGTACATGTGCCACATCAAGGAGGTTCTTGAAGCAAATATTTAAAATCTTTCAGGTCAATGTCTCTTTCTTCTGGCACAATCTTTGTCCAATATTCCTACTCATGAGCAGTGCATTTCCTGGACTCTCACGCGTGCCTTACGTCTGGGGTAAACATACAGATCACAGCAGGCTTTTCAGGGTCCTGCAAACCGAACGTCTCACAAGCCATACCAGTGGAACTATATTGTTTGTGAGTGAAGGCACATGATTGCCCCGTGGAACATTAATGATTTACAAGCATCCAGAAAGGGGTTTCCATCGGCAGGCCTTTTTTTGACTACTACCGATTACCGGTGCGACAGCTTTGGAAATCGAAAGTCGGGAATTTGATGAGGTGTACTGGACGCATGAGCAACTTCAAACTAATAGAGCCTTGAAAAAGTCCGGGAGGACGAAACACGTGTCAGCTGCTTCTTGTTGAAAAACGATATACTCTGAATCATCTACGAATTAAAAAGAGAACTTTACACCATTCACGGTCATACTGGACTTTCTTATCAAGGATTGGGAAGTTGGAAAAAAACTACAATATGTGTGCTTTGGTGCCATTGTTGATTTAGCAGTGCATTTCCTGTTTGGCAGTCTTACTCTTGATGATCTTCTGATTATGGTTTCTTTGTCAGTCAGCTCTGTTACTGCTTCAGTTGAACTTCCATAACTTACTTTCAGGCTGGCTTTGATTTGCAATACTCTGCTTCCTTCTCTTACATTTCCAGCCCATTAAGGTTGAATTAAGCCAGCATCTCTCAGTTCATTTGCTTGATCTGCCATACACTCTTTTGTTTCTCGATTTTCACTGTTTGCAATTGGTGGAGTTGTGTTTGCTCTCTGACTTGCACTTGGGGTTTTCAGGCTACAATTTTCTTCTTGTTGGTTAAGAAAAGTTTGATTTCCTTGAGATTTCTTCATCATGAAGCCTTTGCTGTCTACCCTCTGAATCCTCATAGCAAACTCAAGCTAGACTCAATGAATCAGGGGTCTGTGTCACTGTTTCTTAATCAGCGGTACGTACTCTTTTTGTATGGGATGTTTGACTCCAATGCGGCAAACCTCAATACTTCACAGCAGTATTTGTCATGAGTATGACCCGATATAGTCCACTTCATCTGGCTTTAAGACACAACTTTTTTCTGTGTTTCTTCTCGAAGACCCAGGCGCCAGGCTCTAGGTCGTGGCTGGGTGCAGTGCGTGCAGAATGTGTTGTAGGCCTCACCTGTTGATAGATAGAGCATGCTAAATCAGTCAAACCTTTGCAGTAATCCAGGATCGAGTCAACAGTAATATTCATAAGAACAGCAGATGATGGAATGCCAGGAATCCTCTTGGCCCTCCCCACGAGAGCTTTACGACCATAAAACCACGTCTTCCTGTTAGGGGTGCTTCTCATGCTAAGTAAGGCTAAAGGAAGAAAATCTGGCCATCTCAATGATGTTAGGGAACACACTTTGGCTAGTTTTGCTTCCATCGTATCATTGGCTCTCGCCAAAATTTCTGATCATTCTGAGAGATAACCGCAATGGAACTTCTTTTCGATCTTTAGTGCCGTACATAAAGCTCTTGTTATCTTGTTTTTAAGGTCCGTGTCCATATCTGTCTCTACAGAAGTCGGCAAACCAAGTTTTGCAATCAGTTCCCTTAGTAACCATGTTACCACTGTCATGGCATTGCACCTCCTTTTGGATATGCCTCAATCCATTTTGAAAATAGACAAGCACTGGAATATGCTTCATAGTATTGCACAGTGGCATTTCTAAAAAAATACACCTGTAGCCTTGTGAATGGACCTTCTGATTTTCCAATGTAACTCATTGTCTCTCTAATAGTTTTCCCTATATTAATCTTCTGACATTTTACACATCTCTGACATACATTTTCTGCAATGTTTTGAAAATGAAGATTAAACTAGTATTTGCTAAATGTGTCCACCCTCCCATTATCCCATTATCGCCCTCATATGTAAGCCTGTGCATATAACTCACCATCTGCAGTAGCAGTGGGTTTGGCAGATCAAACCCCTCATCTGTTGATCTCCATAATTCGTTTTAGTCTTGTTTAATTCCTGATCATTTCCACCTTTTCTTTTCTTCATCTGGTACCTCACTCTGCAGATTCTTCAATCCATTTCTAGTTTGCATTGCTATTTAAAGAAGTGCATTCACCTTTTCAAAATTTGAACCATCTGTTTCTGAATCGTCATCTAAAATTTGTAATGTGATAGACATATGAGCACAGTATTTAGCAGTCGCATACGAAAACTGATTACCCAGTGTAACCAAGTCACCGCCACTATTATGTGCAAAACATTTTACAACAGCAATCTTTTTTGGCAACTGTAAGGCAGTCAATAGATCTAAAATGCATAGGCCATTCTTAATTGGGGTGCCAGCGGACCACAATTGTCCAAAATCATGGACCGTGCCTAAACCATATTGACTATGCATATAGGCTGTAACACTCAAGTCTTTGACTATGCAGCAGCATTGTAATGGCAATCAATTCAGCTACTTGTGCTGAGGTGACAAGTAAGATGCCTCCACAATGAATGCCAATGTGCGAACAACATATGCTGATCGAAAAATTCCATGATGGTCTCTGTAACATGAGCCATCCACAAATAAAATAAAATCTGCCACCTTGAGTAGTAAATCTTGAATGTCTGGTCTTGGTTTGGTACATAATTTTGTTACATTAATACAATCATGCTCATGGTTAATTTCTACGTCTTTTTTGTCATCTTTACAAACTGGCAACAATATAGCAGGATTTAACATACTGCACTTCCTTCAAGAACTGTTCTCTGCACTCAGAATTACTTTCTCATATTTAGTTAATTGGCTGTTTTTCAACTGCTGAGTGCAAGTGCAAGCTAACAGTACTTCATCTGAGTATGGCACAAATACAATCAATGTATGTCCCATTATAATTGTTTCACTCTGTCTAATGGATAAGGATGCAGCAGCTATGTTCTTTATACACCCAGACAGAGCTGCCACCACAGGGTCTAGTGTTGCAGAAAAATATGCACTGGGCCTCTTTGTGTAACCATGTTGTTGTGTCAGAATAGAAAGTGCTTAACCTTTATTTTCATGACAAAATAGGTAAAATCCTTCTCATAGTCGGGTATTTCTAGGGTGGTTGCAATACACAAAAAGTGCCACAGCTCTAAGAAGGCTTGTTTGCATTCATCATCTCAGGGTACCAGATCAGTAACATAATTGTGCATCAGTATGTTTAGAGGCTTCACAATCAAGGAAAAGTTGGAAATCCACTGACAACAGCAGCCAAACACCCTCATTTGTCCTTGTTGTAGGAGGATTTCTTCTCTGAATTGCAGAAATGCCATCATTAAACACCTTCCTCATTCCTTTCTCAGGTTGATGTCCCAAATAAATAACTTCATTTTAAAAGTATTGCATTTTAGGGGGCGGAACACGTAATGCCCATTTTCAGGCAAATGTTTCAACAATACGATTGTGTTCAACTTACAGCCCTCTTTCGTTTTTGCTGCAACCATCAAATCATCAATGTACAGTACCAGAACTGCGTCAAAGGCAATTCTAAAGATTTTAAATCTTTCTTTAGTATTTGGGAAAAGATTGAAGGACTCTCAGTATACCTCTCTGGAATCCTATACCAAAGGAGGATTCTAGTCTGGATTGTGACGCAAAATAAAAATGGCAATTCTCATGAAAAGGAATAGAGAAAATTGCTGAAGACAAATCAGTCACTGTGAACCATTCTGCATCTGATGACATTTGAAATAAAATCACAGTTGGATTCGTTACCACGGGACAACACGGGATCATGATGTAATTTTTTTTGTGCAGGTCATCTACTAGTCTCCATTTTTCATTTGGTTTGCGTAAGCCCATTATAGGTGAATTACATGAACTCCCTAGGACTTCACTCAAAATGCCCTTTTCAATCATTTTATCAATGACATGTTTAAATCCTTCCTGTGCTTCACGGGTACGTTTATATGAGGAGTGGTAGGATACACTGCATTTGGTTTTACTGCAATTTGCACTGGCTCTGCACTTTTAATCATTCTAATTTATTTTCCTGTAAAATCCCAAACCCCTCTATTTGCAGTATATCTTAAATCTGGAGGGAGGTCCTCAGTTGTGAGAACCTGAAATATACCAACTTGTGTTTCTTGAGATTTTAATTTAAAACCAACCTCATCATCTTTCATCTGAATGCAAATACCATCCAATGTGCTATAAAATTTGCAATTCAACTTGCACAAGAGATCTTGAACCAACAGATTTAGTGTACTTGCCTCACTAATTATAAATTCATGATTAGTCATAGTTGATCCAATTTTTACAGGGACATTCGCTGTCAGCTTAGTAGTCATTTCTTTATTTGAAAAGCCTACAACTTGGACTTCTTTCCCAAGAGGGGGTAGGTCTGCAACTTGCATTGGTTTAACCATATATCGGGTAGCACTTGTATCAATCAAAAATTATACAGGTGGATCCTCTCCTTCCACATAGGCGCCATCCTGGTCTACCTCTAGTACTGTACCAAGCATGCAACTTTCTTCCCCTCTCAGGCACCATCATTGTGCCTAACTCAGTTCAGAAGGAACTCCGAGTGGAGCTGCAAATTGTGGAAAATTGTCACTAAACACTGAATGTTTCTGTCATAAATTTTAAACTTGACTGAAAGCATGGTGAATTATTCTGCATAGGTTGTTGTAAGACTGGAGCTGAAGACATAATCCCACTAACTGTCTTGTATTCTGCATGTTCTGCACAGATGCCAGTAGAGTTGGGACCGATGATTGCATTATCCCATTCTGTGCATTGGGAAAGAGCACAAAGTTCTATTCTGCTGCATGGAATTCTTGTAACATCCAATAAAATAAAAGATGGCTCTTTGTAGCTGTGTTCCAGATGAAAATTTATTGTTGAGATGAAGTAACAAGATAGACAGATACAGCATATAATCAGGATAGTAGAATCCAGTAAATGCCAAGGTAAAGGCCCCACCGGGAGCAGCTGCCCTGCTGCTCAGCCTCCAGGGTAACTCACAGTACACTCAAACATACACAGATAGAACTAAGGATGACAACATAGAGACAGGCTGAGCAGCAGAGTACAAGACACTAAGAAAAGATAAGGAAGAAGAAGAAGCAGGATACAACACACCTTCCCCCTTTAACCGAAGAAATGAAGAAGATAAAACAGAGAGCAGAAGAAAGAAAGAACATAAAACGCACAAAAATAAACACCCTCTTCACAATGGTGGAGAGAAGAGGTAAACACCAAAAGCTAGGGTACCAAGGTTGTACCAACACCATGAGCTAACAAAAGAATGCAAGAATGACTAAAAATGGTTATGGTACACCACTTGACAAAATCAACATTAGAATGAAAATGGGAGGAAAACCCATTCTTTACCGGACAAATGGAACTGAACACCTCAATGGATATTGAGCGATAAAGGTTCAGTACCGTCAATAATAAATAAAATTCGAACACCTCTAACATATAGAGCACCAAAGTGGTTCAGCATACATAAGCACCAACAGAATTGAGCCCCTCTGTGGCTCATCACCAGTAAGCATAAATAGAATTGAGCATCTCAATAAGAATTGAACACCTCTA
The DNA here is from genome assembly GCA_963921515.1 of Calotriton arnoldi. NCBI lineage: Eukaryota > Metazoa > Chordata > Amphibia > Caudata > Salamandridae > Calotriton > Calotriton arnoldi. The sequence continues at coordinate 1,011,587 of CAWUFW010006752.1, read as the reverse complement.
GTGAAGTAGCAAAAGACACACAATTGATGGACGGAATGCAGAACAAATCAAAACATTCACCCCCAGTCAAGAGATCTGGGTTAAATCCATCATTCTTTTGCTCACCATGCCACCCCAGTTTAGACTTGGCCATATGCAAATCAGTCTTGACCCTGTGCCTCATGGGAACAGTCCAGCCCGAACTGCCAAGCCATGTCCTCCCTGGACCGGAAACAAGCATCCTAGGACCGGTTTCGGGGTTTCACCCTCTTCAGCCAGGATAGCTTGATTCCAGTGGCACAGTGAGCCCAGGACCCACGTCTGGGCATACCTGGCGCACTTAGGGCGAGAAAGCAAAAGACACACAATTGATGGACGGAATGCAGAACAAATCAAAACATTCACCCCCAGTCACGAGATCTGGGTTAAATCCATCATTCTTTTGCTCACCATGCCACCCCAGTTTAGACTTGGCCATATGCAAATCAGTCTTGACCATGTGCCTCATGGGAACAGTCCAGCCCGAACTGCCAAGCCATGTCCTCCCTGGACCGGAAACAAGCATCCTAGGACCGGTTTCGGGGTTTCACCCCTCTTCAGCCAGGATAGCTTGATTCCAGTGGCACAGTGAGCCCAGGACCCACGTCTGGGCATACCTGGCGCACTTAGGGCGAGAAAGCAAAAGACACACAATTGATGGACGGAATGCAGAACAAATCAAAACATTCACCCCCAGTCAAGAGATCTGGGTTAAATCCATCATTCTTTTGCTCACCATGCCACCCCAGTTTAGACTTGGCCATATGCAAATCAGTCTTGACCCTGTGCCTCATGGGAACAGTCCAGCCCGAACTGCCAAGCCATGTCCTCCCTGGACCGGAAACAAGCATCCTAGGACCGGTTTCGGGGTTTCACCCTCTTCAGCCAGGATAGCTTGATTCCAGTGGCACAGTGAGCCCAGGACCCACGTCTGGGCATACCTGGCGCACTTAGGGCGAGAAAGCAAAGACACACAATTGATGGACGGAATGCAGAACAAATCAAAACATTCACCCCCAGTCAAGAGATCTGGGTTAAATCCATCATTCTTTTGCTCACCATGCCACCCCAGTTTAGACTTGGCCATATGCAAATCAGTCTTGACCCTGTGCCTCATGGGAACAGTCCAGCCCGAACTGCCAAGCCATGTCCTCCCTGGACCGGAAACAAGCATCCTAGGACCGGTTTCGGGGTTTCACCCCTCTTCAGCCAGGATAGCTTGATTCCAGTGGCACAGTGAGCCCAGGACCCACGTCTGGGCATACCTGGCGCACTTAGGGCGAGAAAGCAAAGACACACAATTGATGGACGGAATGCAGAACAAATCAAAACATTCACCCCCAGTCAAGAGATCTGGGTTAAATCCATCATTCTTTTGCTCACCATGCCACCCCAGTTTAGACTTGGCCATATGCAAATCAGTCTTGAACCTGTGCCTCATGGGAACAGTCCAGCCCGAACTGCCAAGCCATGTCCTCCCTGGATCGGAAACAAGCATCCTAGGACCGGTTTCGGGGTTTCACCCCTCTTCAGCCAGGATAGCTTGATTCCAGTGGCACAGTGAGCCCAGGACCCACTGAAGTAGAGCACATAAGTGGTTCACAACATGTAAGCATAAACAGAACTGAGCACCAGCGGCTCATCACCAATAAGCATAAAAAGATCTGAGCACCTCTACGGCTCTTCATAAAACTGAACACCTCTAATAAAATAGAGCACCTAAGTGGTTCATCAGAAATAAGCACCAATAAAACTGAGCACCCCTAATGCTCTTCGTAAAACTGAACACCTCTAAATAAATAGAGCATTTAAGTGGTTCATCACAAGTAAGCATCAATAAAATTGAACACCATTACAGAAATAGAGCAAAATTACGCATAGATCAAATCAATTACTTCAACATTGCATCACAAGAAATTCAAATAGAATTCAGGACTAGTAAGTATGACAGAATAAACTTATCACCAGAAATCAAACGTTGAGCTCCTCAATATAAATTGAGCATGTGAATGGCTCGCCACAATAAATTAGGATGCCTAGCAATGAGCAATCCCAGTACCTTTAAAGAATTTCTGAAAAATGACATATATGCAATAACCTGCATAGAGCATTACATTGAAGGTAATTAAAGAGAGGAGAAATATGTCATCATGTAAATAATAAGCATGTATAACCAAGCAAAGAAAATATTCAAACAGGAAAACAGTAAATGTTTTTCCACCATGGATACATCTGGAGAGAAAATTCGCCAGTACTCGAACATAGTACTCGAGAAATCCGTAGTGCACATTGGAGATTTTATAATGTAAGGACAAAATCCCAAACGCTCTGTTTGTTCCAAGGACGGCGTCACATAGAAGATTCAATCTCTCAGGGAAAATCATTGCAGTACAGTATTTAAACATGAGAGGAAGCGGCATGCTGGTAAAATTAGAAAAGTTCCATGTGAAGCTTCTTGAAAGTGACAAATAAAAACACAAAAATTCGCAACACAAGAGGCCTTACTGAGTCAGTGGGAGTGCTGGATGAGCACGCTAATTTAATCTTCCTCCGGAGATAATTGTAGTGTCGCGCTCTAGTGTTCCACGGTCACGTGTTGCCGGGAATGCTGGGAGCGCGGCAGCCATTTTGGGCGCACTATCGGCTGGCCGAGTATAGGCGAGCAGCGGTTCCCGGCGCTCCTGAAAGGAGATTAAATAAAGGTCTTAAATACAGCTCTGGGTCTGTCTTCCTTGCACCCAATTGCCTCACTACAAATTGGCGATGAGGCTGGGAGAAGGCGACCCGAGAGCGACCACGTGGAGTGCAGTGCACATACCACGAGTACCTTGCAAGGAGCGTGGCAGGGACCCAGCCGTCGCCTGGACGGTTTCCCACAGCGTGGCCCCACGCCGCAGACAAAGAGCTGCGAAGGGAGTGTCCGTGTCCAGCACAGGACGGAAGCAGTACCTGTAGCCCGGTCCACACCGGGTCAGAGCGGCGCCACTACTGGTCGGCGACAAGAACCCCACAGAGCGTCAAGGACAGGTACAGCGCGGCCACAGCGTCCAGTTCAGGACATCTACGCCTTACTCAGGGCCAAGGCGTTCTAAACAAACCCCCAGCACTCAAGGTCGGCTGGCGACAGTAACGGGGGAGTACAGAGCTGACAGCCACCCCATACCTCCCCGAGTCCTGGACACACAACAGGCGACTAGGCAGCGTGAACCTGGCTTACCAAGGGCCACGTCGCATAGGAACGGCCACGTCGTCCCACGAAGTGGCAGCAGAACCACAGGGACAGAGTGCCCCAGGAAGTCCTCCACCGAGAGTGAGTGACAAACCTATTGCAAAGCAAGCAGGGATGTGTGCGCAAACGTTCTCCCTCACTAATCCTCTACCATTCCTGCCCCACCCAGGGGAACCTGCTATGAAATGGGAGGATTGGAAGGAGTATTTCCTAAATTATTTGTCCGCGTTGGAGGATGAAGGAGAGGAGGTCTTTCCAAGCAAACGAAAAAAGAAGATCCTACTTCATAATCTAGGCCCCGAAGGAGTCAGGGTTTACAGAAACCTGGTAAAGAAGACCAGACCGCTAGAAGAAACGGACGTGTTCCAACACGCCATTGACGACCTGGATAGTCACTACCAACCAGTAGTAGTAGTAGTATATAACTTTATTCGGTTATTGCAACCATCAAAGTATCAACCAACAACCTATACATCAAATTGACGAATGATACAGCAAATACATGTACAATAACAACAATAATAGCAGCAGTATATCCATATTTAAAGTGCATAAAGCTTCAAATTACGTTACAATTGTAAATACAATAATAGCAGCAATAGGTCCATAATTAAAGTGCATAGTGCTTCAGAGTTGGGTACAATAACAGCAGCAATAATATCATAGATGTTAAAAGACAATAATTTCATTAGCACTGTACATATGATCCAACAACAAACAGTACCTAAAAGTTACACCTGACAGAACAATACAGAATAAAAGAATTCATCAATAATAATAAGCAATAAAATAAAACACATCCTTAATCCTTACACTGGTCTAACCAGTAGTATGCACAGCCATTGACCGCTTCATTTTTTTTCAAAGGAAGCAGAAGGCAGGGGAATCAGTGGATGAGTACGTAGCTGCGCTGAAGAGCCTAGCCATCACATGCAAGTTCGGAGGGTTACACGATGAATTCATAAGGGATCAGATCATCATGCACACGGTGAACACGTCCATACAGGAAAAGCTGTGGGTCAGTGGCGATTCTCCTCTCAAGGAAATTGTAGCACTGGTCAAGAAAGCAGAACTTTCCAAGCGGTGTGCGGAGGCCGCGAAAGGGAGGCAACCAGTAGACCACTGGTCGGAAAAGTGACGGAGACCCGGGGACAGGAAAGGAAGCCGCAGGCCATGAGGAACTCTGGATGGCAACAAAGGCCGGAGACAAGAGTGCAGGCTAACACACAGTTCCAGCGAGAAGCAAAGAAAGGATGTTACAGATGTGGCAACGTGGCCCATGCAGCATCCGATAGACGATGCCCAGCCTTCAGAGCAAAATGCCTATACTGCGGGATAATGGGACACTTCGAAAAGGTCTGCAGACGGAAACCCAGGAAGACGACGGTGAAGTATGTTACACAAGATTCTGACCCGGAAGGAGGAGAAGAAGGAGAAGAAGAAGAAGAAGAGGAAGTACTGTGCATCGAGGAACATGTGTTGGGCGTGGATGGCGCCCGCACAAGCAAGCCAGTGTGTGAAGTAACGATTGGAGGTGTTCCAGTCTCCACGGTGGCGGACTCAGGCTCCCCATACACAATCATACAACGCAAAGTGTGGGATCGAGACTTCGCCCAGGTGCTAGGCATGCATCTACTTCCTCCCGATATCAAACCAGTCACCTTCACGGGAGAACCCATACCGATGGTGGGGTTCCAGAAACTGCAGTTCCAGTTCAAAGGGCGCACGACTGAAGGAAAACTGTATGTGGCAGAGAAAGGACCGTCGGTGTTGGGGTGGATGGACCAAGGAGGACTGGGAATCAAACTCAATCCTGGAGGAGCAACCCAAGTACTGATGACCGGCCAAGAACAGGAGTATGAAGCAGACAGATGGAAGGGGGAGTTCCCAAAGGTTTTCGGAGGCACGATAGGAAAACTGACTAAGTTCACGCACAAAATATGCCTCAAGGAGGGGGCACAGCCAGTGAGCCACAAGGTGAGGAACATACCGTTCAACAGCAGGGAAGCAGTGCAGCAAGAACTACAACGCCTGGAAGATAATGGAGTGATAGAGCCGATAGAGAGCGCGGAATGGTTGGCTCCCCTGGTGGTAGCACGGAAACCCACCGGCAAGGTGCGTTTGTGCATCGACTTGCGCGAACTCAACAAGAACATAGTCGTGGATAAATTCCCCCTACCACGGATAAATGAAATGTTGACACAGACTAAGGGCGTTCAGTGGTTCTCAACCATAGATCTGACCTCCGCGTACCACCAGATAGCACTGCATCCGGCAAGCAAGAAATTGACATAGTTCATCACACCGTTTGGTTGCTATCAATTTCGGCGGATGCCCTTCGGGCTGGCGTCCGCCGCGGCTGTGTTTCAAAAGTTGATACACAAATTGTTTAGAGGCACGGATGGAGTGCAATACTTCCAGGACGACATCCTGATCATGGGGAAGACGAAGACAGATCACGACACAAAACTCACTGATGTCCTGCGTATTCTGGAGCACAATGGCCTCACGGCAGAATGGAATAAGTGCAAGTTAGGAGTGTCGACGGTGACGTACCTGGGTCACGAGATAAGCAATAGAGGGATCACCCCCAAAGTGGCCAACATGAAAGCCATCAAGGATGCACCCATTCCAAGGAATAAAGATGATGTCCGGTCCTTCCTAGGCATGGCAGAGTTCTACAGCAAGTTTGTGCCTCACTTCGCCACTAAGACACACAGCATGCGTCAGTTGCTAAGAGACAAGACGAACTTTGAATGGACAGAGGAGTCAGATGTAGAATTCAGCCGCATAAAGGAGGACATATGCGATGCAGTACCCTTACAGGGTTTTGATCAGGAAGCACTCTCAGTTCTCACCACAGATGCCAGCGATAGAGGGTTGGGAGCAGTCCTCATGCAAAGGTCTGAGAGGGGAGTATTGACGACGGTCAGCTTTGCATCAAGATCACTGTCTACAACCGAGGAGAAATTCAGTGTGGTGGAGAAAGAGATGCTGGCTGTGGTATGGGCAATGGAACGGTTCCGCCAATTTCTGTGGGGATCAAGGTTCTTGCTAAGGACTGATCACAAGCCTCTGATCAAAGTGCTAACATCCAGCGGACATGCTAATGCCACTCCTCGCATAGCCAAGATGACGTTGAAGTTGTTGGACTATGTGTACGATGTGGAATACATTCCGGGGGCAAAAAACAAGGTAGCGGATTACCTAAGCAGAGCATCAGCCAAGGAGGATTCGCCTCAGCCAACAGAAGAAGAAGACTACACCATTGCCTTCGCTGAAGATCAAGAAGTGGTCATAAGTGCGCAGGAGTGGAGTACAGCCTATGCAAACGACGCGTCTCTCATGGAAATAAAAGACTTCGTGATTTCAGGATGGCCAGAAAAAAAACGTCTCACATCGGAACAGCGAAAGTTCTATGAAGTGCGAGGAGAACTGTCAGTAGAAGACAGGAATGTGTTCCTGCTTAGAGGAGACAAAGTGGTGCCTCCGGAAGCACTGGTAAAAAGAGTAATGGCCATATTACATGAGGGACACTTGGGCATAGTAAAAACCAAACAGAGGGCCAAACAAGCATATTGGTGGCCGGCACTGGACAATCAAGTGGAAAGGTATGTTAGAGAATGTGCACAGTGCAGCGGTGCAGACAAGAGCCAAACCACGATGAGACCTCCTTTGGGGAAGTTCCACCAGCCGGTCAATCCATGGGACGAAGTAGCGATCGACATACTGGGCCCGATCTTGGATGCACAGAGCATACCCATGTACATAGTAGTGCTAGTAGATAGATATTCCAAGTGGCCAGAAGTGGAAATACATGACAAAATGGACACAGACACGGTGTTGAAGTTCCTCACGTCCCTCTTTCTGAGAGAAGGGATCCCCAGGGTCATAACTTGCGACAATGGACCACAATTCACGCCTGATAAGTGGAAGGCATTCATGGAGAGGAATGGTATCCTGACAAAGCACACCCCGGTATACCATCCGGCAGGAAATGGCCTAGCAGAACGCTTCAACAGAGTGGTGATGGGGTCCGTGCAATCCGCCATCAATGCGGGAAAAAGTGGGACATAGAACTCCTACGCACCGTCTGGGCCTACCGCATCACGCCCACGCAAACGGGGTACAGTCCGTTCAAGATCTTAAGGGGTCGGGACCCGTTCACAAGGGATAATATAGCGTGGAAGCAAAGGACCATCCAAAGTAAGTGGTCGCCCGCAGTGGTGCGGAGCAACTTAGAGAAAGCCCAAAAGCTGTACACGGATCACTACAACCAGCGACGTAGAGTAAAAGAAGAAGTGTTGGAAGAAGGGGAATGGGTCAGGGTAAAACTGGCTCAACTGAAGAAGAAAGGTGAAAGCAAATTCAGTACACCTTTAAGAGTGCGAGAGACATATGCCAGATCAGCCTTACTGAGTGATGGGAAGGTATGGTCCAAGGACAGGATGACACGGTGCAATAAAATATTGCACTGGGAAAAGACAGGAGACCAGTCAACAGGAGCTGAGGAAGAAGAGCATCAAGGTACAGACAACCAGACGCCCAGAGCAGAGGAAGCAAGAGGGAACACCGTGAACATCAAAGCAGAAGAAACCAGTACCAGGTACAACCCGGAGAGTGGTGGAGAAGAGGGTCCCCAGGGGCCGCAAGAGAGTCAGGAAGAAAGAAGATCAGAGGCAAGAAATCTATCTTGCAATCCAAATGAAGCTACAGGTCCCCAGGGCAACAGAGACACCAACATCTCGACACCACCAAGATACACCAGATCGGGTAGGGCCGTGGTGTTCCCTAAGAAGTACCGTGAGTATGAAGTGGAGAAATAAATACTCGCTCACTCGTCTTCCAGAGACACTGTGTTGTAAGACATTATATTGTAAAGGGAGGAGATATGTAGTGTCGCGCTCTAGTGTTCCACGGTCACGTGTGGCCGGGAATGCTGGGAGCGCGGCAGCCATTTTGGGCGCACTATCGGCTGGCCGAGTATAGGCGAGCAGCGGTTCCCGGCGCTCCTGAAAGGAGATTAAATAAAGGTCTTAAATACAGCTCTGGGTCTGTCTTCCTTGCACCCAATTGCCTCACTACAATAATCAGGTCCATATTATCCAGGCTTGTCCCACGATGTGGCTTTTGGACTTTTTAGCCGTGCAGAATCCTTGAGGAAATATGACAACATGAGGAATTTATGTATTCCGCAAAAATGGCGGCACGTTGACGACGCAGGGCCGGATGGTTCACGGCGTGTCAGTGCAGCTGGGCGTAATACAACCATGCAGATCATAAGTCCAAGACGTCACACAAGACGGAGAAGCACGAGAGCAGGTAAGGTGCACAAGCTCAATGTGTGATTTAAATGTAATTCAACGGCTTCATAACAGTAGTGCAAATTCGTAGGCAAGCCAAATAACAAAGTAGAATAGTACTTGCGTTGCCCAAAACACCTCAGAGCACACAGAAATCACCAATTTACATGAATTGAAACGGGCTGAAGTTCCCAAACCCAGAAAGTTTGAAATAGTTCATCCTCATAAACGTGAAAGCCGTCTCTTCACTCAAACTGCCAGTGCACAACCTCCAAGGTACCGAAACACGGAGTCCACGCAGATTGATGCAGGCACACTTTAATTTTAATTGCAGGTTGTAAAGGTCCAAGTAGCGCTTTTGTAAACAGGAGACCTTTAAAGAGCAGGTTGGCACAAGCAGCGCAGGCACACCGAGAATAGTCAGCAGTAGAAAAATCACTCATATGTAAGCTGACTCACCGGCAGAAGGCAAGGTTGTCCTTTAGATATGTGCCAGAAGTTATTGCAGATATTTAGAAGTAAAGTCGCTTCAGTAAAGGTTACATAATGCTCTGGGCTGAGGCTGTCGGTTGGATGCAGACACCGGTGGGGTACCCAGAGGCAAGCAGGAATATTTTAAACGTGTTTCTTCTTTTCTTAAGTTGCAATGATAATTCTTTAAATGGGTCCTTTTCCGAATTGTTGCCAGTGTAACATCCAATAAAATAAAAGATGGCTCTTTGTAGCTGTGTTCCAGATGTAAATTTATTGTTGAGATGAAGTAACAAGATAGACAGATACAGCATATAATCAGGATAGTAGAATCCAGTAAAGGCCAAGGTAAAGGCCCCACCGGGAGCAGCTGCCCTGCTGCTCAGCCTCCAGGGTAACTCACAGTACACTCAAACATACACAGATAGAACTAAGGATGACATCACAGAGACAGGCTGAGCAGCAGAGTACAAGACACTAAGAAAGGACAAGGAAGAAGAAGAAGCAGGATACAACAATTCTCCTGGGGGACCATTTGCACCTCATTTTGAAATCTATGCACATTACATTTACGACTCCTTTTCTAATGAACTTCTTTATTGCAGATATGGAAAGGTCCTGATTTTGCTTGATCATTGGTAGAGTTATTAGCAGCATTACCACTGATCCAGCGGGTTACTAGCAACAAGCATTCATACACTAAATACTCACTTGGGCCCATACATTCATACTATGCTAGCAATTCCGCTGGTGGGTCAGTTGGTACTCTTTATCAAAATTCCCTGCTACCAATTACCTTCTGATTGAAGAGTAATGACTTACCGATGAATCCTTTGCTAATTGGGAAGTTTAAAATGAGTGACATTCCATACAATTCATAATTTTCTAAATAATCACTGAGTCAAGAAGTTTCAAAATGTTTATCTAAAGAAATTTTGCAGAGTAAATACAAAGCCACATAGTACTTAGATCAAATTTCAAGGAGGAAGCATAACAATGAATTATCGATTAATGACGGTCCCTTAAGAAAAGAGAAGATAGAGACAGCAGCGCAACTAAGATTTGCATTTATATTTACCTAAGTACGAGAACCAAACCCCTTGGCCAAGGAGTTGGAAAGACAGGACCCTGGAAGGATGAAGAGCAAAGACTCCTCCCGGATCAGGACAGGACCGGTGACCTCTCTACCTACGACGCCTGCGTCGTTCCCCTCTCTGGTACTTCGCTTCTCCTCGATTCTCCCGTGTCTTCCTTCTAATGGATTCCGCCGCCCCCACCTCAGGACCTCTCTGGACAGCGGTTCAGTCTGCAATCGATCAGCTCGTATGTCTGGTGCCAGAGTCTTCTCTCTCGCTAATTGCTATTACTATATCTATTATACCCTTCTACGCCCATGTACCTCCCCTTAATGTTGCTAACTTATGGGACCACTACTTCTGATTGGACGGGGACAGGGGGTTGATCCTCACACCATATTGATTTTACTTTATTTCTAAAAGCTCTTTGTTTTAGAATACCGCCCTCAAATTCAATACATTTGCTTTATTTCCCACCCGTCTCATGACAAAATTTGTGTCTTTTTCATGTACAATGTTACAAATTTTTAAGAACATTCATGGATGTGACAATATAGGCCATCAGGTCGCGGCCTTGGACGACGTCCAGGTTGACTTCATCCCTTTCCGCTCCGGGTAGTCTGTCAAGGAGCATGCGCAGAACCCACGTCATTCGAGTTTTCAGTTCACCAACCCCAGGCACAAAGTTTATGAACTAATAAAGTCAAAGAAGAAAATATTAAAATCACAAATAAAATGTTTCACTGTATACCCACTCTTTCTACTCTATTCCCATTTACTTATAAACTAAACCCGCATTAGTAGCGTTAGAATACTAAAGTTTTAAACAAAACATAAGAGCAAGCTATAGCATGTGAAAACATATAGCAGCCATTTTAAATCACACTGCGCAGAAGCAAAGTTTTCCCACCAAGCAAAGAAAGACGTCACACCACGTGATATGGTTGAGACATGCGCAATAGAGTTCCCGCATTTTGGCGGCCATTTTAGAATAGACAAGCGTTACTTGCGACCCCTGACCTTGACTGGTAGGTCGCTCCCCCACCACACAGCTCCGTCTGTGTGCCCTGCTGCTGCCCCTTATTGTGCTCGTTTTTTCCTTTCTGTGCCCCCTTGCTGCCCCTGATTGTGCTCGTTTTTTTTCCTTTCTGTGCCCCCTTGCTGCCCCCGATTGTGCTCGTTTTTCCTTTCTGTGCCCCCTTGCTGCCCCTGATTGTGCTCGCTTTTTTCCTTTCTGTGCCCCCTTGCTGCCCCTGATTGTGCTCGTTTTCCTTTCTGTGCCCCCTTGCTGCCCCTGATTGTGCTCGTTCTTCCTTTCTGTGCCCCCTTGCTGCCCCTGATTGTGCTCGTTTTTTCCTTTCTGTGCCCCCTTGCTGCCCCTGATTGTGCTCGTTTTTCCTTTCTGTGCCCCCTTGCTGCCCCTGATTGTGCTCTGTTTTTTTCCTTTCTGTGCCCCTTGCTGCCCCTGATTGTGCTCGTTTTTTTCCTTTCTGTGCCCCCTTGCTGCCCCTGATTGTGCTCGTTTTTCCTTTCTGTGCCCCCTTGATGCCCTGATTGTGCTCGTTTTCCCTTCTGTGCCTGTTTCCCGCCGTTGAGCCCCTGCGGCCCCGCCCCCTCACTGCCCATTCGCTGCCCCATTCCCTGCTCCTCCCTCCCACCTCCCCATTTATGGCGGCCGCTGCGTGGTGAAGAGAGCGACCCCTGACCTTGACTGGTAGGTCGCTCCCCCACCACACAGCTCCGTCTGTGTGCCCTGCTGCTGCCCCTGATTGTGCTCGTATTTTCCTTTCTGTGCCCCTTGCTGCCCCTGATTGTGCTCGTTTTTTTTCCTTTCTGTGCCCCCTTGCTGCCCCTGATTGTGCTCGTTTTTCCTTTCTGTGCCCCCTTGCTGCCCCTGATTGTGCTCGTTTTTTTTCCTTTCTGTGCCCCCTTGCTGCCCCTGATTGTGCTCGTTTTTTTCCTTTCTGTGCCCCCTTGCTGCCCCTGATTGTGCTCGTTTTTCCTTTCTGTGCCCCCTTGCTGCCCCTGATTGTGCTCGTTTTTCCTTTCTGTGCCCCCTTGCTGCCCCTGATTGTGCTCGTTTTTTTCCTTTCTGTGCCCCCTTGCTGCCCCTGATTGTGCTCGTTTTTCCTTTCTGTGCCCCCTTGCTGCCCCTGATTGTGCTAGTTTTTTTCCTTTCTGTGCCCCCTTGCTGCCCCTGATTGTGCTCGCTTTTTCCTTTCTGTGCCCCCTTGCTGCCCCTGATTGTGCTCGTTTTTCCTTTCTGTGCCCCCATGATGCCCTGATTGTGCTCGCTTTCCCTTCTGTGCCTGTTTCCCGCTGCTGCGCCCCTGCGGCCCCGCCCCCTCACTGCCCATTCGCTGCCCCATTCCCTGCTCCTCCCTCCCACCTCCCCATTTATGGCGGCCGCTGCGCGGCCGAAGGCGCGCCTAGGGCAAGCCCGCCTGCGCCCGTCCGCGCCGTGACCGCGCCCAGCGCCAGACCCCCTGGTCCGGGCATCCCTCGCGCCCGCCACATCAACAGACGCCGATACGACGCCAGCACCCTCCACGCACTCAACCCCGGAAAAGATCACGCCTGCTACCAGGCCACCCCAAAGCGCACCCAAGGGCCCTTCACCTGCCGGAACTGCAGCTTCCCCAGCACCCGCCCCGCCAAACCACCGCCCAGGAAAGAACCCAACTACCTCAGATGCATCCTCCTCAACACCCGCTCCGCCCGCAAACACGCCATCGAACTCTGGGACCTTCTCGACTCAACCTCCCCAGACGTCGCATTCCTGACGGAGACCTGGCTGAATCCCGCTTCAGCCCCCGACATCGCCATTGCCATCCCGGAGGGATACAAGATCACCCGCAGGGACCGCACCAACGGAGTCGGAGGAGGCATCGCAGGAACACCCTCAGAGTCTCAACCAACACCGACGACACCCTCAGCACCGCCGAACACATGCACTTCCAGATCCACACCGATCCCAACACCACCCTCAGAGGAACCCTCATCTACAGACCCCCCGGACCCCGACCACAGTTCAGCGATTCCAACGCTGACTTCGTCAGCACACACGCGATCGCCTCCACGGACTACATCCTCCTCGGGGACCTGAACTTCCACCTCGAGAACAACAAGGACACCAACTCCACCACCCTGATCGACAACCTCGCCACCCTCGGACTCAGACAGCTCGTGACTACACCCACCCACGCCGCCGGCCACACGCTAGACTCCATCTTTTCCGCAAGCCCACACGTCTCCTTCAACCACACCTCCGAACCCCACTGGACTGACCACCACTGCATCCACTTCACCTACAGGAAGCCCACCACGCACCACCGCACCGAACAAATGCCTCGCCGCTGCTGGAGCAGAGTCACGGAAGACCAGCTAACCACAGCCCTCGCCCTGAGCCCACCCGCCGAACCCTCCGACCCCGACACCGCCGCCCGCAACCTCAGACAGTGGATTGACGACTGCGCCAACACCCTCGCCCCGCTCAAGAATCCGCCCAACAGCCACACCAGCAAGAAAGCCACCTGGTTCACCGAAGACCTCCAGGCCTCCGAACGAACATGCCGAAAACTGGAGAAGATCTGGCTCCACGAACGGACAGCGGACAGCTACGCCGCCCACAAGAGCGCCACCCGCAGTCACCATCACCTCATCAGATCCGCCAAAAGGGCCTCACTCAAAGACCGCCTAGACAACAACGCACACAACAGCAAAGAGCTCTTCAACATCGTGAAGGAACTCTCCAACCCCAGCTCCAACACCAACGACATCCAGCCGTCGCGAGACCTGTGCGACTCACTGGCCACCTTCTTCCACCGCAAAATCGCCGACATCCACGACAGCTTCAACACCACGACCACCCCGGCAACCACCGAGACCACTTCCCCACAACCACCAACCGCCTGCTCTCCTGGACCAACATCAACGACGAGGACACCAGCGAGATTATGAACACCATCCACTCCGGTTCACCGCTAGACCCGTGCCCTCACCATATCTTCAACAAAGCCAGTACAGCCATCGCGCCCCATCTCCGGAAAATAATCAACATCTCCTTCGAGACAGCAACCTTCCCGGAAAGCTGGAAGCACGCCGAGATCACCGCCTTACTCAAGAAACCCAAGGCAGACCCCAAGGACCTCAAGAACTTCCGACCCATCTCTCTGCTCCCGTTCCCCGCGAAGGTCACCGAGAAAATCGTCAACAAACAACTGACCCGCTACCTCGAGGAGAACAACATCCTGGACCCTTCCCAGTCCGGCTTCCGCAGCAACCACAGCACCGAAACCGCCCTCATCGCCGCCACCGATGACATCAGGACCCTGCTAGACAACGGAGAAACAGCAGCCCTCATCCTCCTGGACCTATCAGCCGCCTTCGACACGGTCTGCCACCACACACTACGAACACGCTTTCACGACGCCGGGATCCAAGAGAAGGCCCTGGACTGGACCACATCCTTCCTTTCCGGCAGAACACAAAGCGTCCGCCTCGCCCCCTTCCGATCCAAGGCCACCAAGATCATCTGCGGCGTACCCCAAGGCTCCTCCCTCAGCCCAACGCTGTTCAACATCTACATGGCACCCCTCGCCCACGTCGCCCGACAGCACAACCTCAACATCATCTCCTACACCGACGACACCCAGCTGATCCTCTCCCTCACCAAAGACCCTCACACCGCCAAAGCCCACCTCCACGAAGGAATAAAGGCCGTCGCCGAATGGATGAGGACCAGCCGCCTGAAGCTGAACTCGGACAAGACGGAGGTCCTCATCCTTGGTTCCAAACCTTCAGCCTGGGACGACTCCTGGTGGCCAACATCACTGGGAACAGCCCCGCCACCCACCGACCACGTACGCAACCTAGGGGTCATCCTCGACCCCACCCTCTCCATGACTAAGCAGGTCAACGCCGTTTCCTCATCCTGCTTCAACATCCTCCGAATGCTCCGCAGGATCTTCAAGTGGATCCCCACCGAAACAAGAAAAACAGTCACCCAGGCCCTCGTCACCAGCAGGCTGGACTACGGAAACGCCCTCTACGCAGGAACGACGGCTAAGCTCCTGAGACGGCTGCAACGCATCCAGAACGCCTCTGCACGTCTTATCCTCGACATCCCCCGACACAGCCACATCACACCCCACCTGAGAGACCTGCACTGGCTCCCTGTCAACAAGAGGATAACCTTCAAGCTCCTCACCCACGCACACAAAGCACTCCACAACTCCGGACCAGCCTACCTCAACAGACGACTCAGCTTCTACACCCCCACCCGCCAGCTCCGCTCGACCAGCCTCGCCCTCGCCACAGTCCCCCGCATCCGGAAAACGACCGCCGGCGGCAGATCCTTCTCCCACCTCGCCGCCAAGACCTGGAACACCCTCCCCACCAACCTCCGACAGACCCAAGACCTACTGGCCTTCAGAAGACTCCTCAAGACCTGGCTCTTCGATCAGTAGCAGCACCACCCCCCTCTTCCCCCAGCGCCTTGAAACCCTCGCGGGTATGTAGTGCGCTTTATAAGTGACATGATTGATTGATTGATTGACTTGTTAGTAAAACACATAGGCAAGCTTCCTTGCTACTTGTATTTGTGTGTGCAATAATTAGTAGGAACAATACAAATTTAATACATTAATACTTTTAAGAGGATTGCATCCGAGCAAGTCTCATTTGTGAGTCCTTGCTCCATCAATCCCCTCTCTGATGGCGTTTCTGAGCCATCAATAAAACTACCCACAACCAGATGCCAACTTTTAACATAATATGGTTTCCCTTTCATTTGTACACTTTCCACCTTTCACATCTCCTTTCAGTTTCTTGTATAACTCGCTTCTCAAATCCTCAAGTTCAAGTTCCTCAATTTTTCTCTTCTTTCCTTTCCCTGTCACCTTATACAATTCTCTCTTTTGCAACATTTGCACCATATTATTATTGAAAACACTACTATTGCTATCCCTGCTAAAGGTACTAATATTTGACCTATAAGTCCTTTTCCTATATTAGCAAACCAGGTACCAATTGACCTAATACTAGTGGTCAATCTCTCCCATACACTATCAACTTCCAGTGGTTTCAGTTCCTTTTCAAGTTTTGTTATATTCTGTATATACGTTCCAATTTCTGCACTTTTATCAGGTATATAAGTGCAACAGTGTTTCGTCTTCAATAATTTACAGACTCCGCCCTCTTTTGCCAATATAATGTCAAGAGCAAGTCGATTTTGCATAACCATAGATCTAATCGCAACCATTTCCGCATTAATCATTAGAAATCCTCCAGCAGTGTCAGTTGATAAACGATCAACCACTGTAGATAATTTACATATCTTCCTTGAATTCAGAATTATTCCCACTGAAGGTATCAATGCACCAAATATCACCTATAATTTCTGAAAAACTAGCTCTTTTTCTACGTGTTAATTCACTAGTATTTTCATTGCTGCCAGTGTTTCTTTTTATGTGGTATATTTTTGGAAATACTATTCCAAAGTAACAACTTCCATACCACCTTGCAGGAAGCCTAAAGTAAGCCTTATTCCCACATACGTAATAGATTCCAGGAAAAACTGAATCCGTTCCTCCTTTTAGTCCCCAACCTCCAAGAATTAAGAAATTATGTTCACATTCACTGGTACCAATGAAAACATTATTATACTCAGTTTTTAACCTATGTAGACACATTTTCCCTTTCTTTTCAAAATCTAGAGCCATAGCAGCTTGAGCCTTGCCAGGTGTGTAACTACCCTCTTTCCCAGCCCAAGGTGGCAAATGAGCTTTATGCTCAGAAGCTTTCTTTTGGAAATCTTGTCTCCTACTCTCCACTAAATTCAAAAATACCTTTTCTTCTTCATGTAAAGAACATGTTAGATTGCTTCTATGTGCGTGTGTTATGTCTATTGACTTCATCGTTAAGAAAAACTCTCCCATAAATTGTGCATCTTTGCTACTAAGCACTGGATTCATATTCTTTCGAATCGGAATTTCAGTAACTATCACATCTATATTTGAATAATAATACTGCAATCGCCCTGTTCTATAAAATAAACTAGTTAATACACCACATGAGATGCCATAGGTCAATGGCAAATGATGATACGTTAACCCTTCTGCTACTGATTCAGGTAATTTCATACAAACATAACAATTGCTAACTTCCATGGTATCCTCATATTGAAATAATAACTTTGTAAAAACGTTCAAACTAGTGTCGTTATCTGTTACTTCATGATGAAATTCTGGTTCGTCTTCTGCCTTTAATTCTACTCTACTACCTTTCAAATTATCTAATCTTTCCTTAGTTTCGTTGTTAATCCTTTTATTTATTATCATTAAATATGGAACCGCTACGATCACAACTAACCACACTACAAGCATTACTACCAGGTTGCATATACATATAGCACAACATCTTTTACAACCTTTCTGCTTTGGTCTCCCAGTAACTCTATCGTCAGACATTTTGACAAGGAAGATTGCTCTTCTTATCTTATTCTTCAAGTCTTTTTATTTTCTCAAGGTGGTTTTATTTCTTTTTCATAAATCAGTTCTGCACTTGTTCCTTCGTCACCACTTTCACTTGAGTCTGAGCCTTCGAAATCTTCGAGAATGATATAAGTCCAATCAGGACCCTTAAATTTGTTATTCACAAGTTTCAGTCTTTTGCTTCTTCGTTTTTCACTTTTATTTCTTTGTTCTGTTTGGCTTGTTACTTCATTTACTTGATCTGGATCTCCACTTCTGGTTGTTATGTGGTATTTTACTCTTTTGATGACACTAGGCCAATGATCACCTTTTCTCGTTTTCTCTGTTTGCACTGTTTCTTTCTTTTCTTCTTCAGGAATTCTTTTGTTTTCTAGTTGTGGCACACTCTCTTGTTCTTTTATTGCAGTTTCTTCTTCTTGCTCTTCTCCAGGTCTTATTGTTATTTCTTCCTCGGCTTCACTGTGGATTTCTTGTAATTGATCTTGTTCTTGATTTACGATTTCATTCTCAAATTTCTCAAGATCTTCTTCTTCTGTGTATTTTTCTTGATCTAACTGGTTGTGATCAGGGCTTATTGCACTTTGAACTTCTGCAGCCTGACCGGATTCTTCTAAACCTGCCTGTCCCTGCTCAAAGTCTGGTTGTTCTTCTTTGATTTGAGCCCAGTTTCCTCTCCCTATCTGTTCCTGCTCAGGTTCTAGTGTTTGTTCTTCTTCTTCTTCCTGAGCGGCTTCTTCTTCACCTATCTGATTTTCTTCGATTTCTTCTAGATTTACTTGACTTCTTGTTCTGTAGTAGATTTCAGGTATTTCCACCACTGGTACCCAGTCCTGACTTGTGCTCGGTTGTTCTTCGTCAGCTTCCCTTGAATCTCGAGCCTGAGATTCTTCAGCTGGGCAACCTTCAGCTTCCTCAGTAATAGTTATTATCCGAGTATTTTCTTCTTCAGGATCTGGTACTCTTTTGGTGTGGCTTACATGAATCCAATTAGGAAATCCTGCACACTTCACTGCTGTGTTCGTGATCAGTATGACCTGACAAGGTTTGCCCCACCTAGGTGATAGACACGTTTCTCTGGTGTGATTCTTCACTACCACCCAGTCTCCGGGACTCAGATCATGTTCTTGTTCAGGCTGCCTGGAAACTGCGTCTTCTCCAACCTGGTGAGAGACAGAACGCACTAGGTCAGCCAATCCTTTGCAATAATCCAGAACCATATCATCAGATATACTCAGCAGTTTATTCGTTGGAACATGTGCTTGTCTCATTGCTCTTCCCATTATTATCTCATGCGGACTCAATCCGGTGTTTCTATCAGGAATGCTTCTGAGTCCCATTAAAACAAGAGGCAATGCATCTGGCCAATCTAATGATGTTGATGCACACATTTTTCCCAGTCTGGATTATATTGTGCCATTCAATTGTTCCACCACTCCAGAAGCCTCTGGACGATATGCACAGTGCAACTTTTGCTCAATTTGGAATGCTTCACAGAGTATTTTAACCACTTCACTGTTAAAGTGTTTTCCTCTATCTGAGTCCATAGTTACTGGAAAACCAAATCTAGGTACTAGTTCGCGTAGTAACAACTTTGCGACTGTAAGACTGTCATTCCTTCTGGTAGGGTATGCCTCCACCCACTTGGAAAATAGACACACTATCACTAATGCATATTTCAGCCATCTACATGGTGGTAACTGAATGAAATCAAGTTGCAGTCTCATGAATGGACCCTCTGCCTTTCCAATTTTCCCAAACCCAATTACTGTCTTTCTTCCTGGGTTATGCATTTGGCAAGTTAAACATCTCTGGCAAAGACTCTCTGCTACTGCCCTAAACCTTGGATTGAACCAATTTTGTCTGAAGAGTCTAATCATTGCATCTCTCCCTACGTGTGTGTCTCCATGATACATTCTAGCCATTTGTGAAAGCAGACAATCAGGCATGACTGGTCTGCCATCAGCACAAATCCATACATCGTCCTCTGCTTTTTGGGTACACCCTGTTTTAATCCATATACTCTTTTCATTCTCATCCGCATCATCTTGCAATCTTTTTACATCATTCCATGTTTCAGGAGGTGCAAACAGCATAAGTTGGCAGCTGATTCCCATTCTTTCCACCCTTTTGTTTACTGCCAATCTGTTTCTGGCACAATGTTGAGCCACAAGATCTGCATATCTACTGCCGACTACCACCCAGTCATCTCCTGACTGGTGTGCGGCACATTTCACCACAGCCAATTCTTTTGGTGATTTTATTGCCTCCAGTAGTTCCTTTACGAACTGTCCATTTTTAATGGGGGATCCTGAAGAAGTCATGAAATCCCTCTGCATCCATAATTGGCCAAAATCACGCACAACCCCGTAACCATATTGGCTATCGGTAAATATAGTTACTTTTTGGTTTCTCCCAAATTTGCAAGCCTTTATCAAAGCAATCAATTCAGCTATTTGTGCAGATTTTACCCCTGGTAAATAGGATGCTTCGACTATTCCAGTTAGTTCACATACTGCATATGCTGCAGTTAGTTTTCCGTCTTCATGCCTTTGGCATGAGCCATCAACAAACAGCTCCCTGTCTGGCTCCCTGAGAGGTAGTTCCTGAATATCAGGACGGGTTTTTGTGCACAATTCTGTGACTTGTAAACAATCATGTTCTTCTTCGTCATCTTTAACTTCCTCATGATATGGGTCTGGTAGTAAGGTAGCTGGATTTACTATTGTGCACCTTACAATGGTCACATTTTCAGCACCCAATATTATTCTTTCATACTTAGTCAGCCGACTAGGGGTAAGATGCTGAGTTCGGGTTCTTGTTAACAAAATCACAACCGCATGTGGAACGAACACTTTTACTGGGTGTCCCATTACAATTGAATCACTTTGTTCAATGCTCAGACAAGTAGCAGCTACTGCTTTTAAGCAACCAGGCAACGCAGCTGCCACTGGGTCCAATGTAGCAGAGAAATATGCTATAGGACGTCTTGTTAAACCATGTCTTTGGGTTAGGACTGAAAGTGCGCAATTCTCTCTTTCATGGCAGAATAATGCAAAGTTTCTCTTATAGTCAGGCATGCCTAGTGCAGGGGCTATACACAAAGCATTTCTTAGTTTAACAAATGCACCTACACTTTCATCATCCCATTCAACTGGGTCCTTTGCTTTCTTTTTGGTCATCTGAATCAGTGGTTTTGCTAGTAGAGAAAATCCTAATATCCATTGTCTACAGTACCCTACTATTCCAAGAAACATTCTTACTTCTCGTTGAGAGACAGGCATCTGCATTTTCTTTATTAGTTTTATTCTTTCATCTGTTATTTTCCTTCTGCCCCTCTCAATTTGGTGTCCTAGGTACTTTACTGCTGTAGTACAGAACTGTAATTTTTCAGGTGACACCTTATGACCTTCTTCTGCTAAATGGTTTAATAATGCAATGGTGTCAACAACACAATCCTCTCTGGTGTTAGATGCTACTAGTAAGTCGTCTATGTACTGCACTAAGACTGAACTTCCTGGCATCACCAGTTTTTCTAAACACTTTTTCAATATTTGGTTAAAGATGGAAGGACTTTCTGTGTACCCCTGAGGAACACGATTCCATACATAAACCTTGTTCTCAAATTTAAATGAAAATAGATACTGACTATCTGGATGCAAGGGTATCGAAAAGAATGCTTGGCATAAATCGATCACAGTAAACCATCCTGCACTCCAAGGAATCTGGTATAGGATTACTGCAGGATTTGGTACTATAGGACAACAAGGTTCCACAATCTTATTTGCCTTGCGCAGGTCTTGAACGATCCTATATTTTCCACTAGGTTTCTTTAGACCCATGATTGGTGAGTTACAAGGGCTACTCATTACTTCTTTTAATATGTCTTGTTTTACCATTCTGTCAATTTCTTCAATGACTCCTGCTTTTACTTCTGCACTCATTTTATACTGTCTGGTGTTTGGGTAAATCGCACCTTCCTTTACAGTAATTTTTACCGGGTCAATTTTGGCCATAAGTCCTACTTCCTTTCCCGTGAAATCCCATACCATGGAATTCACCGTAGTTTTCAGTTCTTCTGGTAGCTCGTCTTTAGTTATCAGGGAAAACATTTCATCTACTTCTGTACCTTGTTTTGCAATCATAAACTTATATACATGGTCTTCATCTGGGGTCTGAATTGCCACACCATCCGGCGTGCAGAAAATTGTACAATTCATCTTGCAAAGTAAATCCCTGCCTAATAAATTTACTGGACTGGAATCACATACTACAAATTGATGCATTTCTCTAAAGTTTCCGATTTTTACTTCCATTGGTTCGGTAAGAGGTGTTCTAATCTTCTGATTAGCCACTCCCACAACTTGGATAGCTTCTCCAGAGAGAGGAAGGTCTGGGATGTCTGCTGTTCTCACAGTAGACCTAGTAGCACCAGTGTCCAAAAGAAAAGTAATATCATTACCTTTCACATTTCCTTCAACATATGGACCTGACTGATCTACCAGTAAGGATGCACCAAGTACGCACTCCTTCTTCCCGTCTCCTAGGCACCGTCATAAATTATAAGTATTGAAATCGTCCTGTAAAAGAAATTGTGATGTTACATAATCATTCTTACCACTTCCTCCTTGATATCCGACGTCTGTACCGTGCCTTGTTCTGCTTACATTACCCTGTATATGTGCAGGTGGCAACTGACTCTGAGGATTTACACCCTGCTGTGAGTCGTTCTGCGTCTGTGGATTTAAATTTTGATTTGGGCCATTATTATTCCGAATCTTTTTACACTCATCCTTCCAATGCCCTAATTTTCCGCACCCATGACAAGGAAACTTCTTTTTAGCCTCTTCTCTGCTCATTCGTCCTCTCACTTTTCCTCCGTTTCCAGTATCACCATTCGTTCCAGAATCTTTTCCCTGATTATCATTTGGATTGTCCAAATTAATTCCCTGTCGCTCAGCCATTTTCACCTGAGCCCACATCACCTTCTCTTGCAATTTCTTGTGTCTATCCTCAATGTCGTCTCCACAATATTTCGCGTATTTCAAAATTTCATCTATCGGTTTTCCCTGCCAGCACAACATGTGCTGCTTAATCATCTGACAAATCTCTGGTTTCAGACCGTAAACAAATCGATAAACAAACTGACTCATGTTTTTATCTCCAATGTCCTCAAATCCACTATACTGCTTAAATACCTGCAATAAACGTTCATAATATGCATGTACTGTTTCGCTGGCTTCTTGGGTAGTTCTATCTATTTTCACCCAATCTGTTTCTTTTGGTGGTATTTTCCCCTTCAAATAAGTTATCACCTGCTGATACTTTTTCATTACATCATTAGATGGAGCACCTGTCTTTGGATCTCTAGGATACTCCTCACTAGGCCAATCAATTGTGATTTTGCAATCTGTCCACAAATCTGCAGGTACCACTATGTCGAATAAACCATCCAAGTCTTTCAACAACACCTTTGACACCTTCACAAACCTCTCAACCTGCTTGTACCATTCAATTGGCTTTTCTCTCAATTTCGGAAAATCATTCGTAAATGATAAAATATCCTGTCTGCTCCATGGGACATGTACATATCCCCCTCCTGGAACTTCTCGCATCGGGTACATTTGATCTCCCTTCCCTGTTTCCTTCATTAAATATTCTGTAGTGGTTTTATTATATCGTGCCTCTTCCTTTTTCTTTGTCCATCTAGCTTTCCATTTGTCTAGCTCTCCCCATTTCTGTAAAACTGTCATTAATTCTTTTATTTGTAATTTCCTTCCTGAAGCATTCATATTCTCCAAATCCTTATCGGCAAAATCTTCTCTATAGGGTTTTTGTAACACCTTTGACTTCCCTATCTCAATTCCCATCTGGTGAGCTAAATCTGATAATTTTTCATGAAATATTTTTGCATTCCTTGTGATGCTTCTGCAGATGAACAATAATTCTTCTTCATCGTAGGTATTTAGACGATCTATTCCTACATTTCCTGCTATCATTTCTTCTAATTCAACCTTTAATTTATAAATGTCCATGATCTTTGGGGGTGAACTCTGTTTGTCTGATCCTTGTGCCCACCTTTCTAAGTCTTCAGGTGTAACTACTGTAGCACTTTTTGTTCCTGATGAAGATACTATGTTTACATCTTTGGAGCAACTAGGCGTTACTCTTCTTGGAGTATTATTTCCAGAATCTCGAATGGGCAAGTCCATTAACGAAATTATAGACTCAATCACTAAAGTGATCCTCAACCATTACTACTGCTTCCGGTCTAGGAACATTCACAGGTGTAGGTATAACTAGAGGTTTGGGGTAAATTGCTTTATCACCATATAAGGGAACCACTGGACCAATCGTTACAGGTATGGTCAATGAATCTGGATGAACGTTCAATTGCGTTACCTTTTGAATGAATTCTGCTCTGTTTTTATCTATAGCTTCCTTTTCTTTATCGTGAAGTACTCTACTAACGGGTGAATCATGTAATACTTCAGGTACCAAGGGTGTTCTTAACAATGGTGCACTTGGGGTGCATCCACTTGTCCCTTCCTGATATGGTGGTGGATTCTTTAATAGATCTTCCATAAATTCGTCTTCGGAATCTCCAAATCTAGCCAAATGTTTTGTCTTTTCTGTGCATTTACTTCCTGATGATTCTCCTGCCATTAATATGGGATACAGACCCTCTGTAAGCATTGCCCTTCTCCATTGTTTCATCTGACCGTCCCTTGACTCGTTTTGGTATCTGGGAAAAAATCCCCGATAACCCCTACTACTTCTGGATCGGTCACGTTCAAATGCCTCGGTCTCCCATTCTTCTAGCGCTTCGTATTGAGTTAATCTAGGTCTGGGTTCTAAGTCATTCATTCTCAATCTCAAATTTTGAAGAATCCTCCCATTGAAAGTACCATTTTCGGGAAACGCTAATATTCCATCATTTTTGGTATATTCTATACAATTTTCTATCCATACGCAAGTATGATAACCTCTTTCCATCATCATAAATGAGGCGGGCGTTTTTGCTGGTGGAATGATAATTCCTTCCCTAGTTTTGATTACCTAATCCTTTTTAAATAATTCTTAATCTTTTGTAGAAATGACATTTTTCTCTTTTCTCCGTACATTCTGGGTAAATATCTGTTTATTGAACTATATTCTGTAAAACCTAGGAATCTCCTGTCCGGACGAGTTCCTATTAAAGTCGGATCGCGTTTAAACATACAATGTCCACTGTCCACTAAGATTTCGACTTCTATTCTGACAACCAATTAAATTCCAGCTAACTTTTACTTCTGGACCAATCCTAGCGCGGCTTTTCAGTGACGTCTTTTCTGACGACCCCTCCTTTACAATCTGCGCTTTTATGTCCTCCGCTGTTTCAACCAATCCCAGCGCGACACCTGTGATGTCAGTGCTACTCCTGGCTACTGACCCCTCCTTTACAAGAGTCTTTTCACGCCCGCGGTTTCAACCAATCCCAGCGCGGCGTTAGTGACGTCAACTTCCTCTCCGGCAACTGACCCTCCCTTTACAAAAACTTACGCAAAGTTTTATTTTCTCTATATTTCAATTAAATTCAGCAACAACATAAAACATTCGCTATCGTGTCAGTTTCGCTAACTTGAAAAGATAGATTCTCTCACCTCTTAGTTAAACAATTCCGTTTACTAATCATACACTACGAGTAAAACACTTCCGTCTACTCTTCACGCAAGCTTTAGAAATACCTGTTACTTCTTCAATGTTACCCTTTCTAGGTGATATAACATAAAATTTTCATTAGCATATTCCCTTGCTATTACTTATGCACATAAATGTCCCTAACGAGTACTGATAGCCCTGCTTAACTTTTCAGTACTATTTCTGCCTGACAGATAACCTCACTGCAGTATGGCTTCAACTTACCAACCGCTTCTCAATTTTCCCCGGGAATTCTAGACAACATAAAACAAACTTTAAACGAAAAGCGGATGTTAGTTCATAAAAATAAAATTCTAATTACCCAATTAACAAAGTAGAACCATAACCGTCCTCTGCTTACCAGAAAACTGATCCAGCGGGTTACTAGCAACAAGCATTCATACACTAAATACTCACTTGGGCCCATACATTCATACTATGCTAGCAATTCCGCTGGTGGGTCAGTTGGTACTCTTTATCAAAATTCCCTGCTACCAATTACCTTCTGATTGAAGAGTAATGACTTACCGATGAATCCTTTGCTAATTGGGAAGTTTAAAATGAGTGACATTCCATACAATTCATAATTTTCTAAATAATCACTGAGTCAAGAAGTTTTAAAATGTTTATCTAAAGAAATTTTGCAGAGTAAATACAAAGCCACATAGTACTTAGATCAAATTTCAAGGAGGAAGCATAACAATGAATTATCGATTAATGACGGTCCCTTAAGAAAAGAGAAGATAGAGACAGCAGCACAACTAAGATTTGCATTTATATTTACCTAAGTGCGAGAACCAAACCCCTTGGCCAAGGAGTTGGAAAGACAGGACCCTGGAAGGATGAAGAGCAAAGACTCCTCCCGGATCAGGACAGGACCGGTGACCTCTCTACCTACGACGCCTGCGTCATTCCCCTCTCTGGTACTTCGCTTCTCCTCTATTCTCCCGTGTCTTCCTTCTAATGGATTCCGCCGCCCCCACTTCAGGACCTCTCTGGACAGCGGTTCAGTCTGCAATCGATCAGCTCGTATGTCTGGTGCCAGAGCGTTCTCGTGCATCAAATTCTTATCTGAACTAATTAGCTAATTCTATATCTATTATACCCTTCTACGCCCATGTACCTCCCCTTAATGTTGCTAACTTATGGGACCACTACTTCTGATTGGACGGGGACAGGGGGTTGATCCTCACACCATATTGATTTTACTTTATTTCTAAAAGCTCTTTGTTTTAGAATACCGCCCCTCAAATTCAATACATTTGCTTTATTTCCCACCCGTCTCATGACAAAATTTGTGTCTTTTTCATGTACAATGTTACAAATTTTTAAGAACATTCATGGATGTGACAATATAGGCCATCAGGTCGCGGCCTTGGACGACGTCCAGGTTGACTTCATCCCTTTCCGCTCCGGGTAGTCTGTCAAGGAGCATGCGCAGAACCCACGTCATTCGAGTTTTCAGTTCACCAACCCCAGGCCCAAAGTTTACGAACTAATAAAGTCAAGGAAGAAAATATTAAAATCACAAATAAAATGTTTCACTGTATACCCACTCTTTCTACTCTATTCCCATTTACTTATAAACTAAACCCGCATTAGTAGCGTTAGAATACTAAAGTTTTAAACAAAACATAAGAGCAAGCTATAGCATGTGAAAACATATAGCAGCCATTTTAAATCACACTGCGCAGAAGCAAAGTTTTCCCACCAAGCAAAGAAAGACGTCACACCACGTGATATGGTTGAGACATGCGCAGTAGAGTTCCCGCATTTTGGCGGCCATTTTAGAATAGACAAGCGTTACTTGTTAGTAAAACACATAGGCAAGCTTCCTTGCTACTTGTATTTGTGTGTGCAATAATTAGTAGGAACAATACAAATT
Source organism: Calotriton arnoldi (assembly GCA_963921515.1). Taxonomy (NCBI): domain Eukaryota; kingdom Metazoa; phylum Chordata; class Amphibia; order Caudata; family Salamandridae; genus Calotriton; species Calotriton arnoldi. The sequence goes on along the minus strand of CAWUFW010006752.1, from coordinate 984,435 downwards.
TAATACATTAATACTTTTAAGAGGATTGCATCCGAGCAAGTCTCATTTGTGAGTCCTTGCTCCATCACCACTATTGTTAGTACAGCCTCTACCTTTACCTTGCAAACCGCCATTTTCGACTTGCACGCCACCTAGGAAAGTATCTTGGCCAAAAAGAGGCCACTTTTTGTGCTACCATCAACTTTTCCTTGGTTGATTTATTTATTACATCACAATAAAAACAACAATTCTTCACGTAGGCAAGGATTTCCTCTAAAGATTTCTCTTTGCTGAAGATGTGTACTGATATCTGGGTGCCAACCCAACACATAAGCACAAACACATCCTGATGCCCTCTTTTGAAGGATCCTCACCTCCACTATTCTGCTTGTAAATTGGCATCAATCTCTCATAACATGCATGAACTGATTATTCTGCAATTTGTGATTGAAGAAAGCGGGAGGGGACATAACTTTTAGCTGGACTTAGACTGCCATCTTCTAGCAGTAATAGCCACATCTATCATGCCCCTACTAACTAGTATTGCACTTCTAGGCTGTACCACCATGTTTCAACCATCCTTCCTGATGCCAGTCTTCAGCAGCACTGGGATAGCTTTGTTTCAGTATGATTTAAGTGCGTCCTGGTGACCCATCCATAACACTATAATAACAAAGTTTACCTCTCAGCTCAGTGTCCACTATCGGAGTGGGGGCTCACCCAGCTTGGGCCTTGACTCTAGGAACCCCCTGGCCCTTCACATGCTAAGCATGAAAAGAGACCCGAGTAGCACTTCAAACAAGTGCTACCCTGGGACCTTCAGGGTAGAAAGGCCCCTTCTGCAGCCTGATTGGGCTGCCAATCTGAATGATGTGCAGCCTTCCCTCCAAATCTCCAACTGTCACCCAGTTATTCAAATCCAGTCAGTCAGCAGCAGCATTTTACTGTGACATCACAAGCAACCACTGCTCTGCTGAGGTCACATTGCATTGTGATATCATAGGCAGCTCAGGTCACATGATCAGTGCACCTTCGGCACTAGAAGGTTAACTGCTGGGAGTGAAGGTCAGACTTGCTCTCACAGAAAACAAGCTGCCCAAATCGGATACAGCCCCTAATGATCAAACACTACAGTAAAACTGTTGTATCTAAGTAACTTGGTCACGATCCACATTGGATTGTGGAATGTGGAATCCAAGTGATATGGTGGTCCATTGCTGAGGATTGAGGACCTATGCATGGGTCGTTCCTGCAGTCTCAATAAATCTCGTGGAGTATACGGGTCACGTCACCGTGAGTGCCTCACAATAGCCAATCAAAGGCTGTGTTTACCCAGCTGTGAATGGCAGGAGTTTCACGTGTTGCCTAGGCAACCTGTCTACGGTGAGACGAAGGAAGCCAGCGAGGGAGAGGCAAATTGCTTTGAGGAAGTTTAGGAGGGAGAGTGCCAACTGCTCTGGAGTGCAACTTGAGTGCAACTGTTAACCTTTTGAAAAGACTAGAACTGATGGTGAATTACGGTGCCTATTATCGCAATCAAGTGGTATTGCAGTGTTTTTTTTATCCTTCTTCCTTTCTTGACATTTGTTCATTTTTTTTTTTTAAAGTGCGCAACACATACAATTAAGTCACACCCAAAATAATTTCAAATACTATTTCAAAGTGAAAATTAGAAAATGCAAGTATCGTCAATTGTTGCTCCTCCAAAGTTTTTACAAAATCCTGGTGTGCCTGGTGTAGTAGGTCAATAATCCACAGAGTCTCTTGTAAAGTTGAAGAGTCGTTTATTGGAGCATCCACCTCCTGAAGAGCAGCAGTGTAACTGAGGAAGAACTGCTCTTCAGAATGTGGAACAAAAGCCAACATTCAAAAGGATACAAAGATAGCACAAGGATGCAGGGGAATGCACCCATAGTAACAGAACATCATGAACAACATTCTAACAAACATTCTACTATAACACATCTTCCTTCCTTACAAAACAAAAGAAAGATGAAATAAACAAAAGCAAGAATAGCATTAATATAATACAAAATCTTTAAATTTCTTAGGTAACAACTTCTGTCTCTTGGTATCAGCTGAATTGGAGAAGAATTGGAAGAAGATGCACAGTTATCAACATTTTCCAAAGAAGAAGAACCAGTTGACTCCTTTCCCCTTTCCAAAATTATCGAATCACTAGAAAAATCTGGATTGGAAGAACATGCAGAACTTTTTGAATTGGTTACATTGACTTTGGCAATTTTAGAAATACTCCACCAAGAACCATTGTTTAACAGAACAGATGTTTTACCATCTTTCCGTATAATAAAAACATCAGAAAATTTCTACTGGCCTCTTTTTACATATACCGGTAGTTTGATTTTAACTTTGTCACCAACTTGCATAGTTGATTGTCTTGAAAACACAGAGTTTTTTGAATTACAACAGTTTTGTATAGCCAACTTGTGTATTTTATCCATTTCCAAGTTAGTTTCAAGAGATCTAGCCCACGAAAGAGATAATTCTGGTCTAGGTTTTCTACCTTTTAACAGAACAAAAGGTGAAAATTTAGTAGTACAGTGTGGAGTGCATAGATAAGACCAAACTAATTCCGCTACATGAGTTTTAACATCAACACGAGCTTTAATTGCCAATTGAATACCCTCCACTAAGGTTTTGTTAAATCTTTCCACAAGGCCATTCATGTTTGGAGAGTAAAGAGCAGTCTTAATATGCAAAATATTAGCATTTTTAACAAAAGTAGAAAACACATGTGATGTAAATTGAGGTCCATTATCAGAAACAATTATTGATGGTAAGCCTTCTTTTTTTTAAATGTCCTGAAAAAAATTAATGACAGTTAAAGAATCAGATTGACTGACCCATTTAAATTCAACCCACTTGGAGAAATAGTCAATAGCAACTAGAATATATAATTTCTCTGTTGACATTCCTTCGTAAGGACCTAGGACATCAATTGCAATTTTTTCCCATGGCTTATCAGGAACTTGAACTTGCACAACATCTGAATGTTGTAACTTCAAAACTTTGTCAGAATCAGCACATAAGGGACAATTTTTGACAAAATCAATAACACAACTGTCCAGATAAGGCCACCAAAATAAGTCTCTAACTTTTTAATGGTAGTAGACTAACCCAAATGACCTAAATGAGCGATAGACATGAGTTTTGTTCTTATAGAAAATGGAGGAACAAAAGAATCACCTTTTAAAATGAGAGTATCATTGATAGAAAGCTCTTCTCTAACTTTCCAAAATACTGCAAGCTCCTTGGAAAGACTTCTTTCTAATGGCCATCCTTCAACAATATATTTTTGCACCAATTTTAATTCTTCATCCAAAGCCATGGCTTTTGACCATTCCTCTTTCGAGATGACTTGAGACATTGAAAGAACCATATCATCAACAGATGCAACCACACATTCTTCCAAGCTTTCAGCTTGATTAGGCATTTGAGAATCAGACAATAACCTAGACAAACAGTCAGCTCTTGAATTTTGAGAACCAGGAATATAAATGACCTCAAAATTATACTCATACAATTTAGCCAAAATACGAACTAACCTGGAAGATGCTTTCCCAACACCATTATTAGAAAGAAGAGAAATTAAAGGTTTGTGGTCAATTTAAGTTTAAATGGCTTGCCCCACAAATAGGTTTTAAAATGTTCGACTGCCCAAGAGCAATCCAAAGCTTCTCTTTCAATTGTAGAGTATTTTGATTCAGCAGTAGACAATGGTCTTGAAGCAAAGGCAATTGTAACTTCATTATTTGCTTTGATTTGACTGAGCACAGCCCCTAGACCTATAGCACTAGCATCAACTGTAACAACGTTGGTGGCAGATGATGAAAAAGGAGACAAAGGATTGCAACCAATAATAGCAGATTTTATAGCATTAACAGCTTGTGAATGATCATTCATACAGGCAAATGTAGTGCCTTTTTTAAGCAACAATCTCAATGGAAGAACTATATCAGAGAACTTAGGAACAAATCTTGAATAATATTCACATAATCCTAAAAAGGACTTAAGTTGATCCTTATCTTGAGGATTATTCATATTCTTAATAGACAAAAGAAGATCCTTTTTGGAAAAATACCATTTCCATTAATCTGATGACCTAAATATTCAACATCAGATGAAAAGAACTTGCACTTATCAAGGCGAAGTCATACCTCTATCATCCAAAACAGATAGAACTTTATCAACCGTTGCGTAATGTTTCTTGACAGTGTCAGAAAATATCAGGATATCGTCCTGAAACGCTACAACTCCATCAGTGTCTCCAAATAAGCAATTCATTAATCTCTGAAACACTGACGCAGCTGATGAGAGACCAAAAGGCATTCTAATATATCTAAAGGTTCCTTCAGGCGTGATGAAGGTGGTAATGTCTCTAGAATCCTCTGTTAGCTCTATTTGATGGTACCCTGACTTGAGATCGATAGTGGTAAAAAATTTTGCACCATCTAATTTAGCTAACAGATCTTGAACCTTAGGTAAAGGATGACACTCCATAACGATTTGTTTTTTTACAGATCTCAAATCAGTGCACATTCTAAGTTCTCCATTCCGTTTTTAACTAAAACGATGGGAGAAATCCATTCTGACGCATTGACAGGCTCTATTACCCCATCAGCACACAATGTTTTAATCATGTCAGCCAATTCATTCCTCACAGACAAAGGAACATTCCTTACTTTATGTCTGGAAGGAATGGCATTTTTTAAACACAATTTTATGAGAAAACCCCTTAACTTTTCCTATTTCTTTTCTAAAAACATTTTTATGTTTGTCAAGAATAGCTCGGACCATTTCTTCATTTTTCTGAAAATCACTATGTACAATTTGTAGATCTTCAACCATACATACTTGTATTTTAGCATTGGGACACAAAGTAATATTGAATTTTCCCTGGTGCTTCCACCCCAACACTTGTAATCCATCAACAGCAACATAAACTTTTCCAACTATGTTTTTTTCTTTGAAAGAAATATCAGACACGAAATATCCTAACATTTCAATTTCTTTACCCCCAAAACCATAAACACGAATGTCATTAGGTTCAAGAGTTTTATCTTTCCAAGACTTATTGAAAAAGGAATCCGAAATGATGGTATAGGGGGAACCGGAGTCCGCCATGACTTCTACTTCTTTGCCATCAACAGTAATGATACACATGGGAGGAAAATATGGTTCAGAATCAATATCATTGTTTACATTGTAAGTAACTTGACCTAACTTGTGACTTTGGAAATCACCTTCTGTTATAGAGATAATGGAATTTTCAAATGTTGGTTCAATATTAACTTGGTCTACAACATCCCCATCAGCCAAACTGGCAACTCTCCTGTTAGATTGACAAAATGCACCAAAATGACCCACTTTTTTACATTTGTAGCACTCCTTGCCTCTGGCTGGGCAATGTCTAAATTGAAAAGAATGAGATTTTGAACCACAACGAGTGCAAAACAATTTGCCAGTGTTGGAAAACTGCTTAACAGGAGGCAACGATGTAATGGTCTTGTTAGGTTTACCTTTAAAGCTAGCAGATTTGGCATTGGACTCTTTCATACTAATGGCAGCTACACCTGTAGAGATATTGTCAACATTGATGGTATTGAATGAAGTGATAGAGCGTTCAACACTCTTGACAATTTCAATAGCTTCCTGTAAGGATGGATTACGTTGCCTTATAAGTTGCTCTTGAATTTTTTTATTAGAGCAACGAATAATTAATTGGTCTCTAATATATTTATCTACTTGAGCCCCAAAATCACACTCTGCAGCTAATACTCTTAAACATTCAACGTAAGCATCAACAGATTCATTAATCAATTGGTGTCTAGTATAGAAGTTATATCTCTCCATCACAATATGAGGTTGTTCAATAAATGTCTTTTAAGTCTATCGCTTCAGTAAAACAATCATAATCACTACTTTCCATTCCTACTGGAGTTGGAGATGGAGGTAAATGTTCAAAAACATCCTCTGCATGACTTCCCAACGTATTTAAAAGTAACGTTTTTTTTCTCTTGGCATTAAAACTGTCACCATTAATAGCAAGCAAATAATTATTAAATTGTCTATACCATTTTTCCCATTTCATGCTGGGTTGGTTAGGACCAGAATAAAATGGAGGTGGAGGATTTCCACAAAGAGTACTCATGGTGTTATAAAATCCAAAAACGAATTTTTAAATATGCATTTAAAAATGTTAAAAACAGTATAAAATAGTTAAATTTTAAGAAAATATGACAATAATGAATAAATAACAATAAGGTGTGCGTGTCACCGAAACACGCAAAGAAAAGAAAATTAGCAAGGTGTGCGTGTCACCGATACACGCAGGGTAGATAGAAACCAACCCGATCCAAAATGGTGGAGACGTGATGATGTAATGCGTCTCGTTAAGCGTTCAGCTTCAGCCAAGAAATCGTTAGTGATGAACGTCTCGTGGGACAAGAAGGTTGGAGCTTCGAAGATAAACAACAACGCGGCTCCCGGCTCGAGCGTCTGAAGCTCCCAGCTCGCGCATGTACAGCGGGCGATGTGAGGGCACTCCAAGTCCTCAAAACACCGCAACAATCACAGCCAGAATGATGAGACTGCCATTTAATGAAAGTCGCCGCAGGTTACGGGGTAGAAAGGCGTGCAGTGATGGCTGCAGTCTGGAGCTTCCAAAATAAACAGCGCGGCTCGCGTGTGTAACAAGCGATGCAGTAGGATACCAAGTCCTCAAAATCCTTCAGGAATCCATAAAAGTCGCCGCAATTTCCAAAACAACAACTGGTGCGTGCGACAGAGCTACACTGAACAGGCGGTCAAAAGAGCAGCAAACAAAGCAGGCAGCTCAGGATCGACAACAGCACAGCAGACATAAATGACAGGAATGCAAATCCTCAATAACTCCTATCCAGCACGGAAACGAAGGCCAACAGCATGGAACGATTCAAATGAGGAAAAAATGCAAACCAGATAAAATGCAATGTGCTTGTGGATGCTCCAACATCTAGCAAGGTAAGACAAATCCCAGATCGTCGTCAATATGTAGTAGGTCAATAATCCACAAAGTCTCTTGTACAGTTGAAGAGTCGTTTATTGGAGCATCCACCTCCTGAAGAGCAGCAGTGTAACTGAGGAAGAACTGCTCTTCAGAATGTGGAACAAAAGCCAACATTCAAAAGGATACAAAGATAGCAAAAGGATGCAGGGGAATGCCCCCATAGTAACAGAACATCATGAACAACATTCTAACAAACATTCTACTATAACACCTGGCATGGTGTGGGAAGATTGACGTGAGTCATTTGAGACTTATCTAGAGGCAATTGGAGGTGATGCTTTTGTTGTGTCCCGCGAGGTGGCTTTATTGAAACACAACTTAAGAGTGGAAGGCAGGAAACTTCTAAAAACATTACCTGTCCCCACACGTGCCAATTCTACGAACCAAGATGGTGATGAGGGGGATGATTCTGATGGAAATGTTATTGAGGAGTATGTAGAGGTTATGGAAGCTTTAGAGGAAAATTTTGGAAACAAACCGAGCATAGTGGTCGAAAGGGATAGGTTTTTTTCCAGGACACAACTACCTAGTGAAACAGTGGAACAATATGTATCGATTTTAAGAACTCTAGCTGCAACTTGTAAATTCAAAGATCTACATGAAGAAATAATAAGAGATCAATTTATCAACAGAACAAACAACACCAAAATACAAGAAAGTTTATTAAACGTGATAGATCCATCCTTACAAAAAACCATGGAAGTAGCAAGGCATGTAGAAAACACATCTAGATATGTCAAGGAGCTGCAGGGAGATCAGGCCAAGGATAAGGGTGATCTTAGTAATCCACATGTGGTACAAAAGAAAAGATAGTGGGAATGTCATAAAAATGTGTGCCTTCTCAAAATAACTGTGTGTGTTACAGGTGTGGTAGTCTTAAACATACAGCAGAATCTGATAAGTGTTTTGCAACTAAATTGAAATGTTTTAAATGTAAGATGGTCCATTTTTCACGCATGTGCAAGGCTGGATCCCAAGAGGGGTGGAAACGCTCAGTACACATAGTAAATGACTATTGTGAGGAAGATACAGAGGGGGAGGATGACAGAATATAGGAGCTGGTGGTATGAAAAGACGTCATAAGCGAAATTCGTGAGGGCTACTGTCCTCCACAGTGCACCATGGAAATCAATGGTACCAGTACAGTAGTTTGGGTGGATTCGTGTTCACCCAAACACCATGATGGACAAGGACACATGGGAAAAAGTAGGGAAGTGTGCATTATATTCACCTGACATAGAACCAGTAGGGTATTGTGGTACCAAACGTCCTTTGCTGGGGTTTTTCAAGTGCAAGATATCTTATAAGGTTAAGGAAGCATATCGCAAGGTATATGTAGTAGAGAAAGGAAGGGCACTTTTGGGTTGGTGTGAGCAGAAGGCCATTGGGATTTGTTCTGGACCCCAATCATCCCTGAGTACTATTGACTGAGGGTGTAAAAGTGGAGTACTAAGTATCCTAAATTGTTCAGCGACAAATTAGGTTGTCTAACCAAATTTGAACATCGAGTAGTTTTAAAACCTGATTGCATTCCCTGTGTACATAAGGTAAGGAATGTATCGTTTGCCCTCAGAGGAAAGCTAAAGGAAGAACATAACAGATTGTGTGAAGCACAAGTAATTTAACCCATTGAGTCATCCGAATGGCTCAGTCCCATAGTTTTGGCATGCAAATCGAATGGAAATTTGCGCATGTGTGTTGACTTGAGGGACTTAAACCGCAACATTTGGGTAGATTGTCACCCATTACCCCATATCAATGAAATTATATCTTCTGTCAAGAACGCCAAGTATTTTTCGCTAATAGACCTTTCAAATGCATATTATCAGATACGTTTACATCCCTCATCCAGACATCTAACTTCATTCATCACTACTGAAGGGGCATTCCAATTTGTGTGGATGCCCTTTGGATTAGCTTCCGCTTCTGCAGTTTTTCAAAGATCAATGACCAGCATTTTAGGAGAACTCACGATCTTCCAAGATGATGTCTTAGTATGGGGTGCCAACATGGAAGAGCATGATTGTTTTTTGGATAAGGTATTAGACAAACTACAAGAAGCGGGGCTAATGGTTAGTGCTTGTAAATGTAAACTTGGTGTTATGGAAGTTGGCTATCTAGGTCACACATTGTCTGGTGAAGGTGTCAAACCAAAAAAGAAATTGTTGGATGCCATTGGAATGCACCTTCACCTACTGATAAAGAACAATTGCGTTCTTTCCTTGGATTAGCCAAATTTTATTCGAAATTTGTACAGCATTTTGCTGATAAAGTTTATTTGTTGAGGGCACTTATGAGGAAAGCAACAAAGTTCGTATGGACGGATGAGTGTCAGAGTGCTTTTAAAGAAATGAAAAACCAAATAGTCAAAGCTGTAGCACTTAAACCTTTCGACCCACAAGATCGTTGCATCATAGTGGTCGATGCTAGTGCATATGGTTTGGGGGCCGTGTTGATGCAGAGGAAACTGGGTCAAGAAAGGGTAGTGGCTTTTGCGTCACGTACCTTGAAGGGAGCGGAAGCCACATACTTGGTCATAGAAAGGGAAGCACTAGCTTGTTGGTGGGGTATCAGTTATTTAAAACTTATGTATGGGGCACAAATTTTGAGGTTAGAATGGATCACAGGCGACTGGTAGACACTTTCACAACTAAAGGAGCAGGTAACGCAGCACCTAGAATTGCCAAATGGCTGTATAGATTGCAAGGTTATGATTTTGTTCTCAATTATGTGCCCAGAATTCGCAAAATAATGCAGACTGTTTGTCCCGATTACCCTTACAGTGCTTGGATGATGAGGATGAAATGGATGATGGATGTGTAGTAGCGCACATGTCTGAGTCATGTGAAGGTGCCATAAGTGAGCAAGAGTGGAAACAAGCTGTGGTGGAAGACAGTGCCATGAAGGAACTATTGAGTGAGTTATCCAGGTCCACCAGGACTGATATCAGTGCCAGGAAAGCACTTAGCGAGTTCCAAACGGTTTGGTCAGAGCTTTCTGTGGAAGATGGAGTGGTCAGAAGGGATGGTAGATTGGTAGTACCTGCAGGTTTGGGGGCAAGACTACTCAAACTGTTACATGATGGGCATAGTGGTATGTCGGGTATGAAAAGGAGGGCTAGAGAGAATTTTTGGTGGCCGGGGATGGATAGAGAGGTGGAGAGGTGTGTGCGCAATTGCACAGAGTGCATGTGTAGCGACAAATCCCACCGCACTGAAGAAACTTTAATCTCTTCAATGAAACTGCCGGATAGACCATGGCAAAGGGTAACAATGGACATTAGTGGTCCATTCTCTTCCAGAGGTATATTGAATAAATATGCTATTGTGTTGATAGACTACTATTCTAAGGGACCTGAGGTGTCGTTTACCAGTGAAATCAAGATATCCAACATAATAGACTTTTGCGATGAAGTGTTCCTCAGAGAAGGGTTTCCTGAAATTTTGATTACAGACAGTGGTCTTCAATTCACTGCTGATGAATTAAGAAAATATCTGACTGGAATGGGAGTGTTGCATCGCACCACGGCTGTATATCACCCCAGGGGAAATGGCCTTGTTGAGAGGTTTAACCATGTGTTAAAGGAGTGTGTACAATTGTGTGAAGAGAGTAGTAGTGAGTGCAGGGCACCAGTCAAAGAGATGTTGTGGTATTATTGCTGCACACCCCATTCAGTCACTTTGGAAACACCATTCAATTTTTTGAAGAGAAGGCAGGCTTGCACTAGAGTTTTGCCTGCGTGGATGAACAAATGTGACACCAAGAGTGTGTGCAAAAAGAATTTGGAGTGCAGAGTCAGGGAGTACCAAGAGAAATATGTGAAAAGACACAATGATAAATTGGGGTGAAAAGTTCGTAAGTCAGAGATTGGGTGAGGACAAATGTTGTGGGCGCTCAGAGAAGGGGGTTATCCAGGTGGTCTGAGCCCAAATGTGTCAGAAAGATTGTGGGGAATTGTGCATGCTTGGATGACGGGAAAAGGTGGAATATCCACAGGGTCACATTATGCAATGAGCTGGAACGTGATTTGTGGTTAAGAAAGTTGAGAAGTGATGTTGTTAGTGATCAGAGTCAATTCTCTAGTACAAGAAGTGTAGATAAACGTGTCAAAAATAAACCTAAGTGGCAAGAGGACTATGTATGCTTGCAAAATGCTCGGGGTATAGTTCTTGTATGTTTTATTGGAATGTTGAGTTACTTTGATAAGCCAGTGTTCTAAAATGTATTTCATGTAGCTTTTTCTTTATTGTTTTTATGTGAACCTTCAACTTCCCTTTGTAATCTATATTGTATTGGATGAAAAGGGGAGATGTGTTGTATCTTAGCAACTTGGTCACAATCCACATCGGATCGTGGAATGTGGAATCCAAGTGAGATGGTGTTGTGTAGTTCCTATAAAAACTTATACAGGATCTGCACCTTCGGACAACATACACTGTAGGACTGGTGTCAGACTGATTTTAAACACCCCCACCGGATATGTTGGCCTTCTGTATCAGTTAGCTCACAATGCCACTAGAATCTCCTCTTACCAAGGAGAGAATAGTTCTTGGCAACCTTCGAACATGACAACCCTGATCCCTCAGGACCGTGGAAACAGTGTACTACGTTTCGCTCAGTCACTCGTGCTCACTTAGTCTCAGAGAGGTACGCAGAATAAACGGTCTGGACGTTTTTCAATAAACATTTATTGAACAGTCGTTATTCTAGTATAAAGTAGATGAGCTGCAACAACCACTAGACAGTAACAGATATAAATGATTAGAAGCACTATGAAAGTAAAAGGATGATAGAGTGCTACCATCTTGCAATAATCATGAATACATACGAGTATATAAAATACATGATAATAAAAGTGCGTACTCCTACGAAGCCTTCCTAACTAGATGTACCGAAGTGTACCTAGCATGTGTGTAGGTGTAAAGCCAAGAATCCCTCTAGGATAAAGTCAACCCCATTACCTGGATTGAGAGACTGTGGGACCCCGTCCTGGTCTTGGGTTGGACACCCTGCAAGGGATGTTAGACCACTGCGAGCTGGAGTATCTGCATGCAGGAACCTCAGCGTCTTTGGTCAGTGTGTCGGCCGGGAAGTCCTGGTCTCCTCTGCCTGTCTTAGCAAGATGTGATGTATATATACCCATAGGTCTCCCCGGGGGTTCTACCTCGCTGTATTACTTTGTCGAACTTAGGATGACTTCGGGAATGAACTTTGTACATAGATATTATACAGGAGATGTTAGCCTTTGCTGTGCTTCCAAGAATCCTCATGCATAATGTATGAGGTTTTTACCAGGGAAAATCCTGCGTTCTGAATCTCTAGGTAGAAGGTCAGTCCCTAAGAACCGTTATGTATGTAATGTAGGGAAGAATATAGGTGAAGGGTTACGATGTTACCTGAGCCTATATTAGGATGCCTATATGGAATATCACACCCACTCCTCATCCGACTGGACCACATAATTCAAATTTTAAACGTGCTACTAGGCTGACTAGGCACTGGTATGCAAATAACTATAGTAAAACAAATAGTCATGCTAATAAAATGTTTTTAAAATTCTAAACAAATCCTTAAAAAATGGAAAAAGGAAATTGTCACTCAAGCCATAGCTCAAATATAGCTCTAATATGTCCGTATGTATAGTTCGAGCTACTACAAGCGTCTGAAAGCCATGCATGTCCATAAAAGTGTCAATTTGTTTTTGAGTTCAAAATTTAGTTTGTTTGAAAAAAGCAGAATTTCTTTCAGCACACAATGTGTCAATTGTTTATGTGTCCAGGCTGGTAGACGCAACATCACTGTTGCCTGCCTTAGCAGACGACGATCCCTGTAACACCTCGCAGATTACGTCAATTGAGCACAGATGATCTTCCGTACTGCCTGCAGCCGATGCTGGGGCAGCCTGTGCACCGTCCAAGGCCTGGGTGTCAGTGGAGGAGTCGGTATCCATTTCGACAGGAGCCGTGACTACCTGTGGAGGCTCTAGGAATGCCGACATCAACATTGGAATATGCTGGGGACACTGCAGAACATGGGCCGTTATCGGGTCCAGTAAAGCATTAATGTCCGATTGCGCACATGCTAGGAGTGTCAGACAGAGATCTAACACGCATTCTTCTCCGCAAAACAGGCATCGGAGGACAGGTAAGATGCAGTCCATCCAGACTGGTCTAAATGACAGGAACCAAGATGCACTTAGTTCTCTCAGGCAAGGTGTGCCCAGATGTTGTACCATGCGATCACAGTATTTACGCTCCTGGAGTGCTTTTTCCATCTCCTTGGTGACTGGTACGTCCATTGCGTAAAAAAATTACAATCAGGATACCTGCTATTAGAAACAGGATTAGCGGAAGTCCTCCAAAAATGCTTCTGAACACGGAGTGTATAAAGTTTGGTATAACTCCGAGGACCGTCTGAAAGGTGCCATAACAGTCCTGAACCTATGTTCTTAAATAGGTGGACGATACCCGTCATATCAGACATGTTAAAGATACGATTGACCATTTCTGCGAAATGGAAGGGGCAGTTCGTACGTATGAATGCCTGTATCTCGGCTGAGGACCTTGCGATCTGGAGATCAAAAGTCTCTCAAGCGGAGGTTAAGGGCACAGTCTTCTGTAGAAGCATGGCTTTCATTCTGCTCAAAGTATCAAACCGTATTAAAGAAATATTTAGTGAAGGCCATAACAGCGCCTCCCTGACTGTATGTGTTGGTGGAAACAATACTTGCATACAGCAAGTAACCCTGGAGCTCACGGTTACCAGATATGCAATGCCCGGAAGCATCCCACAACAACCTTGATCGTTCAGCATCTAGTAACTCCCATTCGAAAGTAGCCTGAACACTGGAGTAATCACGGCTGCCGGGGCACCCTCAAGTGACAGGATCAGTTAGCTACTGAACCATTAGAGGCCCCGTGCAGCATTATATCCTGGCATATGAGAGATCCACTCAAAGCGTTCTCACAGTTTATACCACTTAGAAACACTTCTAGATCCCCACTCCTGCATCGAAATCTGTACTGTAATTCCCAAGATTCCTTGATGAATTCACTACCCATTTCTTCATATCTGCCTGTCTGCTGTTGTTCTAGGCAATACTGAAATTGGAAAGTTGTGACCAGTAAAGTGATATGGCCATGGATTAACCATTCTGTGGATGGTGATTCTGCCACTGTAAAAGCTAATCTGTCCAGCTTTTCAATACGCAGCATTGTATATTTTGCTCCCCTCTGTGCCATTTTTGTCTGTTTCTCTGTCAGATTGTATGCGGAAAACAGAGACGTACTGTTGATAAAACGCCAGGGCACATAGCCTGCGCGCAAAGATTGCAGCGTCCAGCTTAATAACATAATAGAACGCAATTGTGATTGCCCGTGCTGTAGTATGGACAGATCTTGTTCTAGTACATCAATAGCAGAAGATACAATGTTGTCCAGTGAATATATCCTGGAAGTTAACGTAGTCATGCCATTGTCAACTACGGCTAAGGCTTTCTCTAAGTTAATCCTATCTATTTCTCGTAACCTCTCTGCAGCTTCTTGTTGGGAGATTTTCCAGATTTCATTATAGACAGCATATAACAAGCGTTTTTGACGTGGCTTTCTGGAACCTAATAAAATTCCCGTAGCTCCACATCCTCTGTGAGTAAGGATAAGTGTTGTTTCACCTGTGTGAGTGTTGAGGATTTTAGCCAATCGAGGCGTAACTTCCCAACACTGTATGACATCTCTACCCCTGGATGTTCTCTTTGTACATAGCGTGGGTCTGGCCTGTGGATACTAAACCCTTCGGTTGTACCTTTGAATCTTTCCTGACATCTATTAGTGTCTGTGGGCCAAACCAACCATCCCTTCCAATTGGGTTCTGATCTATTATATTGCATGATGTTATCTAGCGCAATCCCTTCTTGTGATGTAAGGTTACCCTCAGTCTGTGATGGTGTTGGAATCCGAGGTGCGTTCAAATCCTTATTCTTGTCTTTTCCAAGACAGGTAGTTTGTTGCACAGTATCATTCAGAAATATAATCTGCTGAGGAAAGAGGCATGCTCTAAATAGCGCTTCTGTTCCCTGGACTTGCCAGTCTCTAGAACCCCAGACTGATTTTGTGTCTATTGTGTCTTTCCTTAAGTCGAAACCTTGTTCAGACAACTGGGTAATAAAGGAAGCAGAGTAAATCTGTTTGGTGTTTGTCAACCTATTTTTCTGTGCTGATGTCGGTGTAACCTTATAATAATATGATGCTGGGTCAGACATGTTAAACCCAGAAAAATATGAAACTTTCTGTGCAAATGTTTTTGAACTGCTTTTCGGCGGTTTTGGGCAATGTTCCCATTGGTGGTATGTGAAAACATTTCTGGGATTAGCAGATTTGTGCAAAAAATGATGACCATAATGTTGCTAGCAATACATTGTGTCAAACTCTGTGTCTTCCAACATTTCATTATTAGAAAAATCAACAGATTGTTCTAAATCAGACAACATATTATTCACAGCTTCATAATCCCAATCATCGGAGAATGTACTGGAGGTAATGATATCATTTAAAGATATTTTAAATAAATGTGGTATTTTTAAAAGTTCGGTCGGACCAAATATATCATAATCAACCTTGTCCCAAACTATACCATCAGGTATAGGAGCTGCTGCAATGTTTACTGATGACAAGTCTCTTTGTTCACGATGTGATGAAAGGTGAGGTTTCAGAATCAGATTCACTTTTGATGTTGCAGAGCTTTGTCTAAGATAAGTTCCATTAATAAGCATGCTAAAAACAGTTACTAAGCCTATCCAGAAAAGAAAGAAAAGTATCCGGGTGATTGCCCAAAGTTCTATCCAAGGTGATACCAGGTATGTCTATTTAAGAAAGATAAAAAAGTCTTTGATTTGGTGGTGACGAGTTTTTTGGGCAGGCAACGTTTCAGGTTCACTTGGATCCAATGAAAACGTATCAAAGTCGATGAAATAGCCAGAAGCAGTTCGATCTATTTTTGGTAGTTCCGCAATTTTTATTGAACTTGTGGATGGCTCTTGTTGAGGCATGTTGATGTAGACATCAGTGTTTGGTCGAATAGAAATTGTCTTTCATTTTGATTTTGAATTTGAGTTTGAACTTCATTTTCAAGAGGAACGAGTTCCATGGCATTATTGCATAGTCCATCATTCCGTGCTGGGGACTCTTCAAATGTGATGAGTCTTTCTGTTTGAACTTCCTTTATAGTAGCGAGAGGAGGGCGTCAGCTACTCAGGAGTCCACGAGGCCTACTATTCAGTATCGGCCACATAGTGTAGTTTTATCAGGTCAATGGAGACTAAACTTTTCTCCTTTTTTCCGGCAAGAGGTGGCAGAAGTACAGTTCTTGTTCCTTTAACTGCCAGGACAGGTACAGGCTTTCTATATGATGGCCCAAATTCTTTTTTGTCCGCTATTTTTTCTCTGACCAGATCCCCGACTTTAGGGACCCAGACAGGTCTTGCCATGACTGACTTGACTTCCCCAGTGGTGGTCCGCTTTACCTGGACATTGCTTTGTAGTGCCCTGGATTCATTCAGATCCTGTAAAATAGCCAAACGTTTATGGATGTCAAAGGGTTTTTCATCCCCCACTGTGCTGTCACAATCAAGATCAGGTACCCACATTCTCATCCCAAATAGGACCTCATAAGGAGTGACACCGCCTAGAGAACTTCTTGGCATGTTGTTTAATGCCCTTGGTACTCCATATAAATGTTTGACCCAACTACCACCCAAGCCTAATACTCTAGCTGTTAAAGATTGCTTTAAGTCCCGGTTTTTCCTCTCCACAACCAAATTTCCCTCGGGATGGTACGGAGAGGAGTACCGCAATGCTACACCCAAACCCCCCATGGCTTCCTTGTAAGCCTGAGAGTTAAACGCGGGGCCACGGTCAGAATGTAATGTGCCAATTGCGTATGTCCCTATAAAGACTCGCAAATCTTTGATAACAGTTCAAGCGTCAGCCGAGCGCTGGGGCCATATCCATAGGAATCTCGAGCAGGAATCCACTGCAACCATGATGTACTTGTAAGCCCCATCTGTTTGTAAGGGGCCGCAGTGGTCCAAATAAACACACGTGAGTGGTTTGTCTGATATTAATAATGGTGTCTGCGCTGGACGTGTTATGGTGGAGCCTTTCATCTGCTGGCAGATGTCGCATTTCAAGACATAATCTTTAGTCTGCTTTGTTAATCCTGTCCACCAATAGCATTGTTTCAGCAAGGAAACAGTCACTGTAACCCCTGCATGCGCGGAACCCAGACCCTCATGTGCAGCTAATATTAAGCCTAATCTGTGATCCATGTATGGTATTACTCTATCCCCCACTCCAGGAATC
This sequence comes from Calotriton arnoldi, assembly GCA_963921515.1. Lineage (NCBI taxonomy): Eukaryota > Metazoa > Chordata > Amphibia > Caudata > Salamandridae > Calotriton > Calotriton arnoldi. The sequence continues at coordinate 967,032 of CAWUFW010006752.1, read as the reverse complement.
TGAGCAAATGGAATGTTGTTTGCATCCAACTTGTAGGAGTACTTGAGTGGAAGTTTTTTCGGAAGTGCCGATTTATTGCGTGTAGCAATAATTGCAACCATAATCTCACCGTCTATTCTCGTTTTTGAACAAGTGATTGCAGCTACGGAAGCCGTACGTACAGCTCCCTTTGCGGCTTCATCAGCCAATGAATTACCTTCAACGTGAACGCCATCACGTTGATGACTCAGTGTGTGTATCACGTGAGCTCTCGATAGTTCGATTTTCAACTCCACTACCTGTTCCCATAGCGTTTTCTGCTTAATTGTGCCACCTTTTGCATCCTTGAACCCATTTTGACCCCAGTGGTGTAAGTACTCATTGTATGACTGTACACAGTAAAACGAATCACACACAATTAGTGTGGGGAATTCTCGATTCGTATTTACCAGTGCCAGTAACAGAGCTTTTAATTCTGCCAGCTGTGCCGTGCAATCTCCTAGAGATTGTGTTTTTGTACAACTTGGATGAAATTTTCCATCCTGCATGCGTCCTTTAACGATTGCACATGCGGCACTGTATTGTTGTTTACTTCCAATGGCCGGCTGAGCAGATCCGTCAGTGTAAATTATATATTCATACTGATCTAGAGGCATTATTTCATTTGGGAGAGGATATTCTTGTTCATATTGCAGGAATGCTTGTGTTTTTAGACTTGGGTCGTACCTGTATTCTACGTCTGTTGCAGTGAGTGAATTAGCCCATTGTATCCATCTCGGATGTAAGGCTTTTGCGTTGGGGACTCTTGCCTTTGTTGCAGCCTCTAAGGATGGTACTGGAGTCACGACAATTATTCGTTTCCCCTGAGCTAGTGCTCTTTCTCTCACTACGGCAGTCTGTACTGCTGTCAGAATTGTTTCTGTTGATGCGAAACGCATCTCAGCATTTGTGTACAACTGTGATTTGTATGCTATTGGTACTGTTTCACCTTCATTGTATGATAGGCAGGTGTACCCTGATTGACCCGCAACTATACGGGTCACAAGGTTGTGGACATTCACGTGTGTTTTTAATTGTTTAGACGCTATCATGTACGCTTGTATGGAACGTAGGATATCTGTATGTTCCTGTGTCCATTGCCTAACTGAAAAATCAGGTCTTATTCGATCGTAGAAAGGTTTAACCCTTTCTGCGTAATCCAAAATGTATGTTCTGCCAAAATTCCGGAATCCCAGTATTGATTGTAAATTTTTCAATGTTTTTGGAGGTTGGAGCAGTGCGCACTTTTCTAAAAAGTTAGCTGCTAAGCTTTTCCCTTCACTTAAGATCTCATATCCCAGAAATAGGACATTGAGGTGGGCTATCTTTGATTTTTTAAAGTTGAATTTGTAGCCCTCAGAGGCGAATCCCAATATTATGGTATTTACTCTGGTCAAGTGTTCCTCCAAGTCATCATCCGTTAGATAAATATCATCCACATAGGACAATGCCTCTTCATCCAGATTTTGAAGTAATTCAGTTACTCTGGCTGAGAACAACCCCGGGGTGTTCTTATACCCCTGGGGGAGTCGACAAAATTGCCCCTGGGAGCCTCACGCGTAGAATGCTGTTAAATACCTGCTTTCAGGCGCTATATTTTGGCAGAAGAATCCATTTGAGATGTCTAGTGTAGTTTTGTATTTTTTCCGCACAATGTTATTCATTAATGCGGCACTATGTGCATTTTGTACTGCAAATGATTTTGTGCAAGTGTTTAAATGTCTGTAATCCAAAACTAGACGATATAAGTTGTCAGGTTACACTACGGGAAACAAAGGATTATTCATTTGAGAGGTGCAAGTTTCAATCACCCCTTGGTATTAAAGTTGATCTAAGATCTCCCTGACCTGCTTTTTAGCTTCTTGCTTTATTGGATACTGCCTCTGTGGAGTCGAAGTAGTTTTTAATGGTATTCTTTGGTGGGTTGAATCCTCATCCCATCCAACATGGTTTCGATATAATGCAGGGGCTAGGGCTACGGCCCACTCCCGTGCATATGTGTGTTTTAGATACTTGGGAACAGGGTCAGAAAAGGCTGGCAAAATTACTGTTTCCCCCCTAGGGCAATCCATAACAAATGCTGGCGGCCAATCTTGTTCAGCTAAAAGAATGTCATAGCCAAACGTCAAGTTCTCCCAAAAGAGACTTCTAACTTTCCTGGGCTTGTCCCCTTCCATCTGGAGTGTTATCTCATATAAATTGTGTGGGACGCTTACCCTTGTATCAGGTGTTTCCACTGTGATATAATCATTCAAGTCCGCTGTCACCAGAAATTCCATCAGGTTCTGGCGAGCTATTGTTACTTCTGCCGCACTGCCTAGCATCGTCAGAGCCCATTCCCCGTTCAGTAGTTGAGACCTTAGAATTCTGGGCATGTCTGATCTTTATATCTGCAACTTTCTTCTTTTTGAATTGAGGTGTTGTTTTAGGTTTTTCTTCTTTTTTGGAAGTGTAGTCTGGAGCGTGTTGCTTGTCTCTGGACTTTGTATGCTCTTCTTGTCTATCTGACCGTCCTTCTCTCTTGGAGTTTTTTGTTGAACCCTGAAAGGAACGAGAGGAACGTGTATCAGTATCCTGATACCTGTCAGTTTTTCTAATATTGTCCCTATACCTCTTTTCGGAGGGCTCCTGTGGAGGAGATCTACCTCTGGATTGAGATCTATCTTCTTTATTCTTTTGTTTTTTGTTATTGTCCCACTTCTTCTTAGAAGAAGCAGATGCCTGCTTGAAGGTGTCCTTTTCTGGACCAACCATCAGCTGAGGTTTTACTGCTTTACCCCCAAAACTGTCTCTGCCTAATTCTGCATATGCAGTCTCAATTATTTTGGGTAATTCATGTTCCTGTTGTAAAGGACTGAACTCCCTTAGGCGTTGACGATTGCCACTGTTGCTGCTTCCCCCTTAATATTTGCTAATATTATAGCTGATACCTGGGGAACATTACCAAGTAATTTCATCCCTAAGTTTAGGGCAGGTTCTACTCCATACTCATTCTGTATTTGTCTTAATACACCTGGTATTACTGCTAATGACGTGATACCATGAGTCCTGGTATATATGGCAGCGAAAACTGTACCCTAAGAGGTACAATCCTCTATTTGTGGTGTTATGCCCATGGGCAAGCAGATTGTTAACATTCTGTGTTTTTCAAATGGGCTTGTATTCGGGAATACTGCTTCTAGCTGCGTTCTATTTTGAGCTACCCAGAATGGCATTTGTTCACGTTTTGCATGCATTTTATCAATTACTGCGTGTAACGTTTGTGGTGTGATTTTAGTTGTTGAACTCTGAACTGGACTTGTTATTGTAGCCGTTGCTGGCTGAACCGTGAGTGTCCTCATCACGAACTGTGTCATATTTCTGTACAGTTTTATTAGTTCTTTATGAAGTGTAAGTAAGTCTCCTCCTGGCATCGTTTCAATGTTAGGATGTGGTGTGTAGGCCGCTAATACCGGCCATGTTGCTCCGTCTCTTCCGAGCGGGCCGAGTCTTACTCTATTCTTGCATGGTGGAGGGCGCCTTTAAACCAGTATAAGTGTTCCTGGTAAGTTTGTGGAACTTCAATGTCCTCATAGGGACAATATTCGTCCGGTATTTCACCTTCTGTGTAGTAATGAAATGTCTTTATTATTGCATTCGCAAATGGGAATGTAACACATGAATAGAATACCTCTGTTCTATATGATTGGTTCGCCTCAATCACAAATACCACTGGTCCACCCCTGGATGTTAGACCATGTGCACCTAGTTTTATGGTGACGGCATTCCTAACATTTTCTGCAATGTGAATTGCGTCTGCATCTTCTTCTTCGGCTGAGAGGTGTAGATCTTGTACTACGTTATCTCTTTCCTCAGTCATTGTTTTAGTAAAGAAGAGCTTTCCAAGGGAACTAAGATAAGGTGTTATGCACAATTTAGGAACAATGTGTCCTTCAAGCTTGATTAACCAACAGCCAATAAATAGGATTTTTCCTACTCAGCTGTGGCGGATTTTGTACCCTCCCACTCCAGACGTCTCTGGGGAAATGTGAGTAGGGGTCTCTGAGAATAGCACGACTGAACTACTAAGTTTCGACTGTTAAATAAGCACCCAACCAACGTTGGCGGCGCCATGTCGTGTAGTTCCTATAAAAACGTATACAGGATCTGCGCGTTCTGACAACATACACTGTAGGACTGGTGTCAGACTGATTCTAAACACCCCCACCGGATATGTTGGCCTTCTGTATCAGCTAGCTCACAGTGCCACTAGCATCTCCTCTTACCAAGGAGAGAATAGTTCTAGGCAACCTTCGAACATGACAACCCTGATCCCTCAGGACCGTGGAAACAGTGTACTATGTTTCGCTCAGTCACTTGTGCTCACTTAGTCTCAGAGCGGTAGACAGAATAAACGGTCTGGACGTTTTTCAATAAGCATTTATTGAACAGTCGTTATTCTAGTGTAAAATAGATGAGCTGTAACAACCACTAGACAGTAACAGATATAAATGATAAGAAGCACTATGAAAGTAAAAGGATGATAGAGTTCTACCATCTTGCAATAATCATGAATACATACGAGTATATAAAATACATGATAATAAAAGTGAGTACTCCTACGATGCCTTCCTAACTAGATGTACCGAAGTGTACCTAGCATATGTGTGTAGGTGTAAAGCCAAGAATCCCTCTAGGATAAAGTTAACCCCATTACCTGGATTGAGATACTGTGGGACCCCGTCCTGGTCTCGGGTTGGACACACCGCAAGGGATGTTAGACCACTGCGAGCTGGAGTATCTGCATGCAGGAACCTCAGCGTCTTTGGTCAGTGTGTCGGCCGGGAAGTCCTGGTCTCTTCTGCCTGTCTTAGCAAGATGTGATGTATATATGCCCATAGGTCTCCCTGGGGGTTCTACCTCGCTGTATTACTTTGTCGGACTTAGGATGACGTTGGGAATTAACTTTGTACATAGATATTATACAGGAGATGTTAGCCTTGCTGTGCTTCCAAGAATCCTCATGCATAATATATGAGATTTTTACCAGGGAAAATCCCGCGTTCTGAATGCAGTGTCGTATCTAGGTAAAAGGTCAGTCCCTAAGAACCATTATGTATGTAATGTAGGGAAGAATATAGGTGAAGGGTTACAATGTTACCTGAGCCTATATTAGGGTACCTATATGGAATTTAACAATGGTGGCCCGTTGCTGAGGATTGTGGACCTATGCAGGGGTTGTTCCTGCAATCTCTATAAATCTCTGTTCTGTTCAACTGTGTCCTGTTTCTCAAAAAAACCCAAATCAAAACCCATTTACAGGCACACACCAAGGTTTACACACTGTCACAACTACATCCCTGGATCTGCTCCTAAATGTAGGATTGCTGTAGAGGTGTGATGATATGGGTTGAAGAGAGAATTGATAAAGTTGAGAGGGCAAACTTCACATCTTGATTGACTGCAGCACGCAATCTGAAACTGTAGGCACAGTGATCAAAGAAAGCGGGGGAGGGGACACAACTCTTAGCAGGACTTAGACTGCTATCTGCCAGCAGTATTAGCCACATCTAAAACACCCCTAGTAACTGCTTTTGCACTTCTTGAATGTAGTTTACCAGAATTATATTTTAATGACACATAATCACACATTTACCCAGCACACTGACACCTTGACCAGCTGCATAAGCAGAAAACCCTTGTGCAGTAGGTACCTTAATTGAAACATAGCGCTCTAATGTGGATGGAAAAGAAGATGCCAGCAGCACTTTGTAAATAACATACAGAAATAAGATTATGGCCATCTTTAAAATATGCAATTCAGCTGCAGCCGGTCCCTTTGTAGCAGGCCAAGAAAATGACACCGTCTCATGTCCTGCACTGCACAAAACCACTGCAGCTGTTTCTGTAATATCCCAGCTTCCACGTTTCCACAGCCTCTTGCTGACTGGCCCTGTCTGTCCGCTGTAGACTCACAGTCACAGGGGCAGGCTAACAACACCTAACTCATGTCTGCAGGTCTCTGTCCTCTGGTTGAGAGGCCCACCAGGCAGCAGCCGACTCCTGGGCCAGTCACAACAACACCTAGCTCACACCTGCAGCCTCTATTCTCCAACCAACACCAGTAGAGATCCGGGTCTGAGCAAATAGTGCACATTCAGGGGCGTGGGTGCTCCTGGCCTAAAACCTCACAATCGTGTAACGCTTCACTCTTCCACTCTGGGATAGCAATCACCTGGCACGTCCCCCCTCCCCCTAGCTGTGCTGGTGCACATGGACTCCCAGCGAGAAAGCCACCAGGCAGTGCTGGTCAAACTTTGAAAGATGCAAGCAGTGACCTAAAAAAGTGATTAACACTTCTGGCAATGATCTCAAACCAACATGGTCACCACAGCATCTTTGTTGTTGCAAGATACCTCATCTATCATGGTGGCAGCCACCCCTTTCACCTCATCTGTCATGGTGGCAGCCACCCCTTTCACCTCAGATATCACCAGTGATTGTTGCTTCTATAAGGAAGGGCTCTGTCCTCATTTCAATGCCTTGGAAAGCAGACCCCCTGCTCACGTCCAGCTGCAGGCTCTTGCATTTCTTAGGCACTCTCTTCCTTCCGGACCCTGCTATCCTATACCTCTTCGGGTAACTGAGGGCTCCTGGGGCGGTTGGAGGGGCCCCTGAGATCACTGATTAGAGTTCCTTGCTCACTCCTCCTCCTTTGAACCCTTTTACTCACTGCTCATCGTCTGAAGACATGCCGTTCCTGGGGTGTGTGCTGGCTGGTCCACTCCCACATGTCCTGTTAACTCAGGTGTGGTGCAGCAGCTCTGTGGTTTCTGCAGCTCTGACACTCAGGGACAGCAGGGCAGTGGTTCCTGCAGCTCATACACTCAGAGACAGCAGGGCAGTGGTTCCTGCAGCTCTGACACTCAGGGACAGCAGTGGCAGTGGTTCCTGCAGCTCTGACACTCAGGGACAGCAGGGCAGTGGTTCCTGCAGCTCTGACACTCAGGGACAGCAGTGGCAGTGGTTCCTGCAGCTCTGACACTCAGGGACAGCAGTGGCAGTGGTTCCTGCAGCTCTGACACTCAGGGACTGCAGGGCAGTGGGAGCTCATGCGGTGACAGATGCAGTCAAAGCGTTCACAGTATCAAGGGATGGACAAATCTGTCCAACAAGACAGAACACTTTGGCAACAGTAAGAGGCAAACCCTGCTCACGGTTTCCGAGCTGTACGATCTGAAAATAAAGGACTTACTCAGAGAAATATGGGGTTAGCTTAATTGACTTTTTGCACTACAAGCACATAAAACAGGCGCTCGTCTCTGTGCTGCGCCAGCACAGCCCATCATGATATGGCCCGAGAAGTGCAGATGGACAAAGCAATTTTTGACAGGCACACATTGTCAGTTAAGGCCATAGGTCTGCAAGGGGTGGTATTCTGTATTGTGCGCACTGCCCAGATGTGCGCTCCAGCGCACCTTTATCTGGATGCGTCGAGTGCAGGTGGATACAGTACGCACTATCACTAATACGATGGGGGCGGAGCATTATAGACTAGTCAATTTGTTGCGGAACCTAGAACTAATTGCAATACAATTTCTGTGAGTGGATTGTTATTGAAATTTTTCCGTAGAAAACGATGGTGAAAAGTCTACCACTCTATCATGACGCGTTAATCCAATATGGCGGATTTTTCAAAATGGCTGCCCATTATTTGAGATATAGGGTATAACTGTTTATATGCCCATGTTTGGTATCATTTTATATGTTTTTAGGGACGGGAAAGTCAAAAATAACATCAAAAATTGTTTCTAATGACCATAATATCAAATAATCGCGAAATATGTCAGATAGACAAAGTTTGTATAATTTTTTCGTTGACTTATATGACAAAGTGTGAAGGAACGTAAATATTACAATTAACTTTTGAAATAAAAAGTTTGCTATTGTTTGTGTTTTGTTTTGTAACTTTGTTGTTATTGTTTGTTTTTTGTTAATCAAAAATGTTTCATTTATGTGTTACAGGTTCTTGCGAGTTGCTGTGAGATACAGTGAAAATGGACGTAGAAAAGTGTTTCATTTGTGATGTGGTGTTTCAAGAAGATGACGATTTATCTGTACTCACTGAAAGAGGAGTGACTGGAATTCAAAAAACATGCAAGGAGAGAAAAATATCTAAGTTTCACGTTTGTGTTGGGCAGAAAGTTCACAAGAAATGTAGAGCGCGTTTTGTTAACTTGAAAACTCCGTTCCAGGAGAAAGAATCAGATCCCACAACTTCTCGTGTTCTACGGTCGTGTGAAACCCCGTTTGATTTTAGAAAAAATTGTTTTTTCTGTGGTACTGAGTTAAGTTTATACTTCAGGGAGAGGAAAAAAATGCGTGGTTTAATGCACGAATAGTTGAATTCAAATCATCAGTTTTACAAAAATGCAACGAACGCAATGATGAATGGGCAGACAAAGTTAAGAGACGTATCCAAAATGTTGTCTGATTTACATGCTGTAGATGCATGCTACCACAAACAGTGTTACGTCAATTTTTATACTGGAAAATTCATTCCCGGGCAGTTCATTGATAACCCTCCAATATCTTCAGGTCGACCAGAGGACTCAGTTCGCCAGGAAACTTTTCTTCAAGTAGTTAAATACATGGAGGAAAATGATGAAGAACAAACTACTGTTAAAGAACTTGTTAATAAAATGCGAGAATTACTGCCAGAAGATAGCGAACCATACAGTTCGAAGTATATGAAACAAAAACTCAAAGAGCATTTTGAAGATGAAATCTTCATAGGAACAGTTGCAGGGACTGCTGATGTCGTTACTTTTAAAAGTACAGCTGCTCATGTATTGCAAGAGTACCACAGTCATAGCCATGAAGATGTTGAAGAGGATCGCAACAATCTCCTTATGGCAGCTGCTGAAATAATAAGAAATGATATTAAAGACATCCCTGTAGAACCAGAAACATATCCACCCATTGAGAACATGAGTAGTGTTGACTATAATGTGAGCTATATTCCTGATTCGTTAAGGCTCTTATTATCAGTTTTTGTTTTTGTTACTGATAAAACCAACAGAGAGAGAAAAGTAGCTTCTATAGGACAGGCAATTATGCAAGCTGTGCGCCCACGAGTCTTAGTTGCACCGTTGCAGTTAGGGCTGGCAGTTCAATTACATGACAACACAAGCTCGAGATTTGTAGTTGAAGCAGTAAATCATATGGGATTCTGCGCTCTGTATTTGTGTTCTGCTACATTTAACTCTGTTTCTAAGCGCAAAATTCATCCTCACGCTAAGTTGGGACACAAAGGTGCATTTTGGCTAGGAAAATAGCGCTAAATGGCGATAGTAAGTTGGGTGAAAATCCTACCCCAAGAGCACACTTGGTGACCGTGAGCAGCTGCTCACACTCACTATTCATGTTCTGTTGCATTTAGCGCTATTTCTTAGCGCAAAATGTATCTTTTCGTCGATTTTGGACACAAGCGGGCATCTTTTGCACTAAGAAATAGCGCTAAATGCAGAATTAGTCTTCTCGCGTAATTCAAACATAATGCAGAATTCTTAGCTAATTTTGTGTGATTACGCTACACGTAATTACACAAGTTACGCCCACCCCTATTCATGACCCCAATTGCGGTCGTAAACCATGGATACATCCCTTTCTGAATAGGAAATAGGAGGGGGACACCCCTTTGCCACTCCCTCCTATTTGCAATTCGGAAAGGATCGCAAAAGTCATTTTACAGGTCGGAAAGGTTTTATTTTGTTGAAATGGAAGCTCAGAACCAATCTCTGTCTTTCCCGCTCATTAAAGTAGGCAGACTGTGCCAGCATGGCTTGGGTGAGAGCTAGAGGAGGAGCTCCGACATGCCTACTGCTCTTGACTGCTATCATGGGCATGGGAAGGTGGCACGACAACTGGCAGCCTCTCGTGGTGTGCCCTAGCTGCCATGGAGGGTGGGTGACATGGCGATAGCAATAGCGCAGCGAAGACCCACATCGACTTCTCTGCGTCTAGATCCTGCACACTGGCTCCTTAATGTCACCAACAGCTCCTGCTGCTGAAACCATACTTGAAGAAAATATGGAATCCTTAAATTAAATTACAAAAATATATAACTACCCTGCATTTCAAAGGCAAAATTATTACTTTATCAGATATAGAGAAGCAAACATGACACTGCAGTATTTAATATAAATCATTATTCATATTCTTCTTTTTTATAATATTTGACAATGAAGTTATGTAGGACACACCACCAACTCAATTTATTTTCCCGCATGACCTATAAAAAGGGCAGGCGCACAAGTTCTTTGACTTCTGACTGGAGGCTGTCCATGGATTGCATGTCCAGGCACCACATAGATGTGTGCTATCTGCTGTTTCAATGAGCATTGTATGAATTATGGATTTATATTAGGGACTGTTAAATTTACATATTTTGCTTTGGCGCAATTATGCGAAATTTCAGCAAATTATGAAAAATTATGCATATTTACACAAAATGCAAATCTATCACTTTGTGCTATATTTTAATGCAAAATGCGTCCTCAAGTCAATTTTTACACAAGGTGTAACAAGACAAAAGCAACAAGAACAACAGCTGCTCGTGTTCTGTTTTCCCCTAGGTTTGCAGTAACTTTTTTACCATGAAGGGAACGTTTCATAGTAAATTGTTTACCACGAGTGGCACTTAACTACCCAAAGTGGTATAATGATGTAATTTTGGGAATTTTGTGTAACAATCATAACATGAAATTCCTGAAATACCCAAATGACTTCAGGGTAATTCAGATTTCACACAGGCCTAATTATATCAAATTTTGTAAAGATTGTTCTCAGGCACATCTGGTTTCCTGGTAGGAATGAGGTATTTTAGTCACTGTTGGGGGGTGCACTGAAGCCTGTCGTAGATAGGGAACTCCAGAGAGCTCAGTTCCAGTTTCATGCAAGAGTAGCTCATCCAGTCCATATTATTTCGTTGCATATTGAGATTTGTAGTCACACTCATAACAATAAAAACCAGGCTAGCAAATCCCACAGCTAAAAATGACCTGGACTGGATGAGCTATCCAGGCATAGATCTGGGACTCTTGAGAGCTCTGGTTCTCAGAAATATTCACCCCCCCCTCTTCCGCTTCCTCCTCTGCTTCTTCCTCCTTCTCCGCTGACCATTTTTCGAATGGGAATCTCACAGTTGCCCAGTGTTACTGCTGATAGGTCGCCCCTGGTGAAGTTAAGGTTGTCTCTGCTGCTGAAGGTTATGGTCCTTGGGTTGGTGGTGTTGGGTTGAGCACTGGAAGATCCAGTGGTGGGAAGACTCTCTAGAGATGGAGCTGCTTTGGTTTCATGCCTGGCTTCACAGTCAGCATCTTCCTGGCCTTGGATACTCTTTTTTCATTGCTTTATGGCTTCAGCTGTTTCCTACGTGAAGATCTCAATGGTGCTGTCGATTGGTTGGAAGAGCAACATCTACGTAGGATCAGAAGAATGGTTACTAGACCTGTTAATTCTCTGAATCTCAAGTTTTAATAATTGTTACCAGAGCTGGTAATCTTCTGGATCTCAAGTTTTAAGAGTGGTTACTAGAACTGGAAATCTTTTGGATCTGGAACTTGAAGAGTGATTATAAGAGCTGATAATCTCCTGGAATCGAAGCTTTGAGAGTGGTTACTAGAGGTAATGATCTTCTGGATCTTAAACTTTAAGAGTGGTTATTAGAGGTGATGATCTTATGGATCTCAAGCATTGAGAGTGGTTATTAGAGGTGATAATCTTCTGGACCACAAGTATTGAGAGTGGTTATTAGAGGTGATAACCTTCTGCACCACAAGCACTGAGAGTGGTTACTAGAGCAGGTGATCGTCTGGATCTCAAGCTTTATTAGTGGTTAACAGAGGTAATAATTCTCTGGATCTGAAACTTTGAGTGGTTACTAGAGGTAATGATCTTCTGGATCTCGAGCATTGAGAGTTGTTATTAGAGGCAATAATCTTCTGGATCTCAAGCATTGAGAGTGGTTATTAGAGGTGATAATCTTCTGAATCTCAAGCATTGAGAGTGGTTATTAGAGGTGATAATCTTCTGGATCTCAAGCATTGAGAGTGGTTATTAGAGGTGATAATCTTCTGGACCACAATTATTTATTTATTTTGACAGTTTTGTATAGCGCGAACAAGACCCTTGCGGATATCAGAGCGCTTTACAGGGCAAATGCAGGTGATTGACATAGACATATAAATACGAAGAGTTATGCGAGTACATTACTGATAACTATTAGAGACTAGCACATATCTACAAGAGTGTATAAGAGAGTTCAGGTGAATCTGGACAAGAAAATCGATTTAACTTCTTTTTCCATCCAGCGGATGGATTAAGTCTCGTTTCTGGGGGCAGTGCGTTCCAAATCCTGGGGGCCATTCCTGAGAAGGTACGATTGTATGTTTTTTTCTTGGAGAAGCGTTGTGGTTTGAGTAGAAGATTGTCAGAACTCCTAGTAGTTCTGTTACCACCCGATAGTATTAGTTTCTTTGCCAGGTATCTCGGGGTTTTGGGTGCAATGCCTTATGTGTCATACAGGCGATTTTCAAATGGATTCTGGCCTCAAAAGGTAACCAGTTGAGGGCACGAAGGTCAGGGAAATGTGGCAGTTTCTTTTGGAGCCTGTGATGAGTCTAGCGGCTGCATTGATTGAGGCTCTTAGCGGAGCGGTCGTTGATCTGGGAAGGCCACAGAGAGCGACACTCCCATAATCTATTCTGGGAGTTACTAGAGTTTGAACTGCCTGTTTAAAGTCATTCGCGGGTATGAAGGGTTTCAGTTTTCTCAGGATGTTCATCTGAAAATTGGCTCCTTTAGTTGCAGCGCTGATGTGTTTCTGCATATTTAGTTTATTGTCCAGAGTTATTCCTAGGGATTTAGCGGAATCAACGATGCGAGGATGACCATCGAGTGCAGTTAGGTGCTTTATCCACTCGTGGATCATGGCTGTTTGGTTGGTGGGAGCAATAAGGAGGAATTCTGTTTTTAGTGTGTTAAGTTTTAAATGGTTGCTTGCCAACCAGGTCTGTGTTTTTGGAGCGTTGAGTTAAGGGACTTGATGTCTTCTAGAGAGTGGACCTTAATGTAGAGTTGTGTGTCGTCGGCATACATGTGATATTGGATGTTTGAGGAGTTGAGAAGCTCAGTGAGTGGTTCCATAAACAGATTGAAGAGTGTTGGGGAGAGGGAAGATCCCTGGGGTACTCCCAAGGTGACTGGGGTGGGGTTAGATAAAGATTGTTTGATCTTGAATCTTTGCGTTCTGTCTTGGAGGAAGGAAGTGAACCAGTTTAGCACTGTTCCAGATAAGCCCATTCTATGTTTCAAGAGGTCTAGTAGGTTGCTGTGTTTGACTGTATCGAAGGCTGAGGATAAGTCAAGTAGGATTAACAAACAAGCTTTATTTTGATCCAGTATTTGTAGTGCGTCATCTATAATGTGGGTCATGGCTGATTCGGTACTATGTCCTGATCGAAAGCCAGACTGGAATTGATCGAGCAGGTTGAAGTGTTCAATGTGGTTACTAAGCTGCATGTGGACACATTTTTCGAGTAGTTTGGCCAGGGTCGAAATGTTGGATATTGGGCGATAGTTATTCAGGTCTGAAGGGTCTGCTGATACTTTCTTTAGGATAGGGGATACCTGACCCACTTTGAGGATGTCTGGGATGGTTCCTTGCAAAAGAGAGGTATTTATAATCCTGGTCCATAGGGGCACTAGCTGTGGAATGAAGGTCTTTAAGTGGCTTGCTGGGAGCGGGTCTGTGAAATGATTGGAGGGATTCAAAGCTGTGAGCGTGTTTAAGATAGTTTCTTCGCTGTAGAGGTTGAAGGTGGTCCAGGAGGCGTTGTTCTTGAGGTCGAGCTTTGTAGCGCAGTTAAGTGGGGTCACTGGTGTGGTCAGCGAGGTGTTAATGTGTGGGTGGGTATGGGATATTAGGTCGTTGAGTAGGTCTGTCTTTAAGTTTTCAGTCTTTGTTGTGAAAAAGGAGGCAAGTTCCTCGCAATTGGGGAGTGTTTCAGGATTGGCTTGGGGGAGTGGGAGACACCCTTAGATTGAGCTTTGATTATTTCGAATAGTTTTTTGGGGCGATTCTTAGCTTGGTCTAATTGTTTACAAATGAAGTCAGCTTTTGAACGTCTAATCTTTCTGAAATAGGAGTTTCTAGTGCTTCTTAGTAGTTTGAGGTGGGCAGCAGATGGAGCGGATCTCCATTGTCTTTCAATTGCTCTCAGTGATCTTCGATCTTCATTTAGCCTACCATCATACCAGGGGTTTGAGTCTTTTGTGGTGGTCCTTTTCAATTGTAGGGGCGCTAGATTGTCAAGTACCCTGTTAATAGAGTGGAAGTAGTGATTGGTCAGGTCCTGTACATCCTCTAATCCATCCGGTGGGGGCGTGAGGATGTGGTTAGCGGTTGCGAGCGCAGTAGGATTAAGGTTTTCTAGGTTCCTCCTCCAGATTTTCGTTCTCTTAGGTTGGATAGAGAGTAATTTAACTACTTCCTTAATTTGGAAAGTGATAATGTGATGGTCGGACCAGTCGCAAGGAAGAATCGATTCCAGCTGGATAGAGTCTTCTTTGGAAATTACTAGATCAAGGGTTGAGCCTTTTTCGTGGGTGAGGCTATCACAAATTTGGGACAATTCGAGGTCGGACAGGAAAGCTTTGAGGCTGTTGACCTCTGGGTCATCTAGATCGTTCCAGTGGAGGTTGAAGTCCCCCAGGAAGATCTGGGTAGTCTGTTGACCGACATTTGTGGCTAGAATATCCATAAACTGTTCGATGAAGATAAGGTTGTTACCAGGGGGATGGTAGAAAGAATGAAGTGAGCATATTGGCTTGTTATTGCTCGTGATGTCTAGGCAGAGGTATTCACAGGAAGAGAAAACCGGGGAGTTGGTGCGGTTCACAGAGAGGTTGTTACTATGAATGCAGGCAATGCCACCCCCAAGCTTATCAAGTCTATCCAGTCTTGTGATGTAATAGTTTGGGGGAACTAAAATGTCTAAGATGGGCATGGATGATTTGTTTAGCCAAGTTTCCGTTAAGATGATAAGGTCGGGTTTGTTGGTTATAATGAGGTCAGCTATATCAGCGGCATGTCGTGATGCTGATCTACAGTTTAGTAGGATACATTTTAGCTGGGCCTTGGTCAGAGTGGTATTCTGGTCATGGGAGATGGGAACTCTCTTGAGGTTATTTTCATCAATACCCCTGGGGGAATGTCTTGTAATTCTATATGCATTCAGATGGATGGGTTGGATTAAGGACAGTTTCTGTGTGTCGTCCGTGTGCGCGGGTTTAGAGGGTAGGGGAGGGAGTTCGTATGAATGAAGTAGGGAAGTGAGCTCACTCGTTGATAGGGTTCTCTTTTTCCTGATCGGGCGTGATGAGGCATTAGGGTAAGGTACTGTATTCCATTTGGGGAATTGAGGCGGGGGGCTAGTGCATTGCTGATGAATGGGTTTCGCTTGTGGCTTGGATTGATGCCGGATCAGTTTGTGAAGAGTTTGGATGTCCTCTTTTATTTGTTGAAGGGATAATAGTATCTCATCGAGTCTGGGGTCAGGTGTAGGAGTTATCATATTGATGGCCTGAACTGTGGTTAGGAGAGGAGGGGTTATTGCTAGTGTGGTGTCACGGGGCATGGCTTGAACTGGTTCGACGAATGGTGATTTTTCAGTGAGGGAGTCCGTAGGGAAGGGATGGGTGGAGAGGGGATGTGAAGGGGTGTTGAATTGTGCTTTAGGAAGATGTGATTCGTTGTGTGGCATTCTTATTGTGTGGTGGTAGCTGGGAAGTGGGGAAGTAAAGAGGGGACTTGGGGGGGTATTGGGGTTAGCTATAGGAGGAGGAACGATGAGATTCGTAGTGCAGGGAGAGGGAGAAGGTGGAGCTGCGGGTTGGTCTGGAATAAGTGTGTAAGAGAAGATTGGAGCAAACTCCGCAATGGAGTTACTGGGGATGATGATGGGGGTGGGGAGGGATGTACTAACTAAAGGGTGGGCGAAGGTGTGGTTGTGGAGATGGAGTGTGGTAGTGGAGGACGCGGGGGTATGAGGTAGAGCTGGGGGGGAGGTGATGCGAGTGAGAGGCGAGGTGGGTATAGAAGAAATTGTGGTGGTGCTGGGGAAGGAGTCGGGATTATGTGGGTGTATGTCATTAGATGGGGTGGGTGTATGTGAGCAATGGGATACCACGGGGGAATGACTGGATGGGATGTCAGGTAAGGGATCTGACAGAGGGTTAGGAGAATGGTTTGTTAGGGAGGAGGAATAGGATCTTGCAACCTTCGCTTTGATGTTCGGGAAGATGCTGTCCAGTTAGTTCAGGTTATGGTCTGATGCCTGCATGAGGATGATTCCATTATGATAAATGGTAAATGTAGCAGTTGCTTTGTAGAACAGGGAGGGAATGATAGTTAATGTGAGACCGTGTGTAGTTTTCTTGGTTGATGCAATTGAGAATAGGGCGAGAAAGGCTTTTCGCCATTGTGCTCTCCTTTTGGTGTAGAAGATAATGTCGTTCGTTATGTGTCCTGTGTTATTTGAGAAATAGGGGTCAGAGATTGGGGTTTCTGGGTGTGATTTTAGTAGGCGATGTTTGAAACTTTTGGCCGCCTTTTTTGAGAGGCTAGGGGGTATTTGATGGAATAGGTGTGTAGGCCCATAGGTTCCATAATATGGTATGGATGTTAGGGAAAAAGGAGGGGATGAGAGGGTCAGATAGTGAAAGAGGTAGTAAGGGAGGAGATAAATTTGGGAGTATGAGAAGTTGTAGGCCTCCCTGTTTATTCTAGTAGATGACTCCTTGGGTAGGTCCTCACTCCATTACCGTTAGTGGGTCACGTAGTGTTAAGTGGTCTTTGCTATTTGTGAGGGTGGGATTGACTTGGCGTACTATGTCCCAGTCTAGGTAGTGACCAGGGATCCTTAGTCATAAATATTAGCGGTTCCTATTCTGTATAATAAATAATATCAATCAATATGAGGGTTAAGGTGACTGGGGATGAGATCAATGGGCACATTCTGTTGTAGATACATAATGTGAATTTTGAGTTATAAATATTCTTCATCCTTTTTTGTCTTTTGTGGATTCATTCCTTTATCTTTGGGCTTTTTGATCCATCAGTCACATCCTGTGATCATAAAATTAGATAGGTAGGGTACCTTTCTATTTGAGCTTAGTGGTTGCTTAATGTCTTTCCAAGATGGCTGCTGGGTTATCTAGTGGTGGAATAGGTCTGGGGATTAGTCCTATCACTCTTTCCATGCAACACAACTACCTGGGTATAGTCCTCTGTCTGTTTCTATGAAGGTAGATCAACAGTGCATGGTCCTTTGTTTCTGTTTGATAGTGTGCTGAACGTTGTTAGTCCTATGTCTTTGCCTATGTGGAGGTGTGTGGTGATTTGTCCTATCTTTGATTTACCAATACAGCTAGGCAGCCATTTTGAGGTTTAACCGTTTAGGCACAAAAAAATGGTGGGGCTAGTACTGTCCATCGAGGTGTGACCATCCAGATCATCGGTCTCTCTGCGCTCTGTTCTCTATGCCCCTCCACGTGATAGCGCGGTCGTAGGATACATCCAGATTAAAGGTGGAGACCAAAAAATGTAGTTGCAGTAGAGTCGAGCGTAGCGCTTAATTAATTGAGCGTGGCAAGCTCCTCTGCATCAGACTCTCTGCGTGCTGACTTTAATGCCCCTCAGCGTGAGCGCGCGGTGCAGGAGACATCCATTATAGGGAATCGGAGCTCTTATTGAAGGGGGAGCACTCTAGAATTATGCTCGGGCCATGAAATGGGAGGGGTCGCTTGGGCATAGTGCCGCACATGCAGGGAGCCTCAGCACGGTCGGCAGTAGCCGGGCTCACCTCGGGGGAATGTGGCTCTGCAAGGGACTCTTCGCTCACCTCCGTGGATGTGAGGATCTTAGGCGCCGGGCGGGATTGCTCTGATGTCTCACAGCGATGTCTCTGTCCTTTGGGCGAAGTGCTGCATATGCGGGGAGCCTCCGCTCGGCTGCAGCTCGGGTATCATAGGCGCAGGGCGGGACTCTCTTATTGAGAGTGGTTATTAGAGCGGGTGATCTTCTGGATCTGGAGCTTGAAGAGTGGTTATAAGAGCTGGTAATCATATGGATCTGAAGCTTTTAGATTGGTTACTAGAGTAAATAATCTTCTCGATCTGAAGCTTTAAGAGTGTTTATTAGAGCTGGTAATCTTCTTGACCCCAAGCATTGAGATAGGTTATTAGAGGTGATAATCTTCTGGAACACAAGCTTTAATAGTGGTTAACAGAGCTGATAATCATCTGGAGCTGGAGCTTGAAGAGTGGTTATAAGAGCTGGTAATCTTCTGGATCTCAACCACTGAGAGTAGTTACTAGAGGTAATAATCTCCTGGATCTAAAGCTTCAAGAGTGGTTATTAGAGCTAGCAATCTTCTGGATTTCAAGCATTGAGATAGGTTATTAGAAGTGATAATCTGGATCTGAAGCTTTGAGAGTGGTTACTAGAGATAATAATCTTCTGGATCTCAACATTTATGAGTGGGTAATCGAAGTGATAATCTTCTGGATCTCAACCTTTATGAGTGGGTAATCGAAGTGATAATCTTCTGGATCTCAACCTTTATGAGTGGGTAATCGAAGTGATAATCTTCTGGATCTCAAACTTTATGAGTGGGTAATCGAAGTGATAATCTTCTGGATCTTAACCTTTATGAGTGCTTAATAGAGCTGGTAATATTCGGGCTCTCAACCTTTAAAAGTGGTTAGTAGAGCTGGTAATCTTCTAGAACTCAAGCTTTAAGAGTAGTTACTAGAGCAGTGTTAGACCTGGCACCATTGTAGTGGGTCTCCCTTTCATTTTTTGCTGTTGTCTCCTGTGTTTTACTATGTTTTTGCTGGTCTAGATGCTTTGGGCACTTTGCCACTGCTATTCAGTGCCAAAGTGCAAGTGCTCCCTATTGTAAATTGTGTAATGGATTAGTGACTTCATGATTGGCTTATTTGATTTACTTGTCAGACCCTAGTACAGTGCACCATGTGTGCCCAGGGCCTGTAGATCAAATGCTGCTGGTGGGCTTGCAGCACTGATTGTGCCACCCACAGAAGCAGCTTGTAAAATATGGCTCAGGCCTGCCATTGCAGAGCCTGTGTGCAGTCTGGGACTGCCATGTCGACTTGGCAAGTGCACCCACTTGCCAGTCCCTTAACCTTCCCTTTTCTGCATGTTAGTCACCCCCAAGGTAAGCCCAAGGTATCCCTGTGGTCAGGGTGCATTGTATGTAAAAGGTAGGACATGCCCTGATGTGTGTGGCATGTCCTGATAGTGAATTACAGCCAATTTCGTTTTTCACTATTGCAAGGCTATCTGTTCCCATAGGCCAGAATGGGCAGTTTGATTATAACATTTTATAATCCTAACTGACCCTAGGAACAAGATAAGAAAATAAAGTTTAGTATGCCTGAACTCAGAATGTTAAAATACATCTTTTAGTGTGGGTGATTTTTACATTGTGTTTGAAAATACCACTTTTAGAAAGTAGGTATTTTCTTGCCTAACCATCCAGCATGCCTCTGCTAGGTTTGTGTATTCCATGTCTGGTTTGTGAGTGACAGGGGGCTGGAGAGGGCCTTGGCTCCAGCAGTCTGATGGGTCAGGGCTGGGCTGAATAGGACCTGCATTGAATAGAGAGTAGGGGAGGAGATTTCCTTTCACCAACCTGAGCCCTCATAGAATAGAGAGTAGGGGGCGGAGATTTCCTTTCACTGACCTGAGCCCTCATAGAATAGAGGGTAGGGGGAGGAGATTTCCTTTCAGCTACCTGGGCCAGGTCTGCTTTCAACAATGCTGTCTTCACCTCCTGCCAGGAAGCTGCACCAGGGAGGACAGAACTGGTTTTGGCTGGTCACAGACACTTTCTGCCTTCAGAGAAGAAAGGATTTACTGGTATAAATATTGGGGCCCAGACCCCAGAACTTTAGATCACTTCTGGGAATCAAGACGGACCTTTGTCAAGGAGAGAAACCAAGGAAGCTGAAGGAGGAGACTGCCCCAGTGCTGGTTGCTGTCTGGGGTTGGCCTGCAGTGGTTACTCATTTCCAAGAAAAGGGAAAACGGAACTTTGTATACTTTATCATCTTGAGGAAGATCTCCAAGGGCTTGAAGCTGAGCTTGCCTCCTGTCTGAAGTCACAGGGACACCAAGACTTCACCACCAGCTCCCCCTGAATTTCCTTGCTGGGAATTCTACCTGCAGAGAGGTGCCTGCTGATGTTCTGGGTACCTCTAGTGTCTGCGTGTCGCTGGGAGCTGGAAGCGCGACGCAACGAAGAAGAAGCGTGTCGCTGCCGCAGCTGTTGCCGTCGCATCGCCGAAGAAGTGTGCCGCAGCTGTTTGCCGTTGCATCACCGACGAAAAGTGTCGCATCACCGGAGAAGCGTGCTGCTGCCACAGAGGTTGCCGTCGCATCACTGGAGAAGCGTGTCGCAGGTCCTGTCGCGGCTCCAAAGTCCATCGATTTCGCCACACGGCCATCGGGCGTGCACGCATCGCATCTACGTTGTCGCATCGCATTAAAGACGCCATCTTGTCGCATCGCACCGGATCGTCACATCGCATCGAGGCGCCATCTTGTTGCATCATCACCGGGCCGCAGTAAGAAACGACGCATCAACTCCCCACACAGTAAGGAAGTGACGCATCACCTCCCCTGCGCTGCAGTAAGGAACCGACGCATCCACTCCCCTGAGTGTAAGGAACGGCGCATCAACTTCCCTGCGACCCTTTTGTTTGCATTGCGTGACGCATCCCAGGTACTTTGAGAGTAAAGTGTCGCATTTACCATCTGCATTGAACTAAGCTATTTCTACCATTTTAAAGTCTTATTTTTGATTACAGTATTGTGGATTTTTGTTGTTTGGTCATGTGTTAAGTCTAGTAAAGATTACTTATTTTTCTAAACTGGTGTGGTGTCCATTTGTAGTGTTTTCACTGTATTA
Organism: Calotriton arnoldi; assembly: GCA_963921515.1. Lineage (NCBI taxonomy): Eukaryota > Metazoa > Chordata > Amphibia > Caudata > Salamandridae > Calotriton > Calotriton arnoldi. Next base: position 945,976 of record CAWUFW010006752.1, on the reverse strand, counting down.
CTGTATGTGTTCACAAATGCTTTACACGCTGCCTCTGAGATAAGCCTGCCTGCTCGTGCCAAGCTACCAAGGGGGTGAGCAGGGGTTATTTAGGAGTGTAGCCCCCTTACCCTGACTAGAAGCAAGGGTCCCTACTTGGTCAAAGGTACCTACCTCTGCCAACTAGATACCCCCATTTCTAACAAGCGGGTAATCTTCCAGATCGAAAACTTTAAGAGTAGTTACTAGAGCGGGTAATCTTCCGGATCTCAAGCTTTAAGAGTAGTTACTAGAGCGGGTAATCTCTGGATCTCAAGCTTTAAGAGTAGTTACTAGAGCGGGTAATCTTCCGGATCTCAAGCTTTAAGAGTGGTTACTAGAGCGGGTAATCTTCCGGATCTCAAGCTTTAAAAGTAGTTACTAGAGCGGGTAATCTTCCGGATCTCAAGCTTTAAGAGTGGTCACTAGAGCGGGTAATCTTCCGGATCTCAAGCTTTAAGAGTAGTTACTAGAGCGGGTAATCTTCTGGATCTCAAGCTTTAAGAGTGGTTACTAGAGCGGGTAATCTTCTGGATCTCAAGCTTTAAGAGTTGTTACTAGAGCGGGTAATCTTCCGGATCTCAAGCTTTAAGAGTCGTTACTAGAGCGGGTAATCTCTGGATCTCAAGCTTTTATAAAGTGGTTTCTATGTGGCCTTTCCTAAAGCCTGGTCTACAGTTTCCTGCCCGAGACCTTCAGGTTGTATTCAGGGAACACTTATTCTCAGGCTTCATTCACTCGGGGCATGACTCAGTCCTGTGGGTCTATTTGTATATTTTCTCATACATCATTTGCAAGTTGGAGCCCAATTTTGGTAACATTTAGGGTTCCGCCTCTCTGAAGCAGGCAGCCTGACACGTGTTGCGCTCCTTGTTGGTGATATGGTGTTTAACCTGTGAGGGAGGCTTCTTGAGACCTTGCAGGTGTTTTGTTAGCATGGCTGTACTCCATTCAATACTCCACATGGTTGGCTAGTCTGTGGGGTTCCAGTTCTGCTCTGGGTATCTTTATCATGGGTACCTACCCGGCTGAGTGTGTGCTAAAGTGTGCTGCAGACAGGTGTCCACAGGTGACTTCATTGTTATGTCCTCTTACAGTTAGGACTGTGATGAGTTTGAGCAACAATGTGATAATGCCTGGATTTGTTTCTTACATTTCAACTGTGCACCCCATGCAGTCCATGGCGCCTTCATCCACAGAGCTTTGCTTCTTATAAGAAGATTGAGTAGGGAGGGAGAAACATATGTACAGGTTACAGGAGAGTTACACCTTTGGACCTCTGCTTTAATGTACAGGAAAGCATAGTACAAGTTCCAGAAAGAGACTCTTCATGGGAGGTGGCTCTCGTAGAGAGCCAGAGGAGGACGTTTAATATGTCCTCCCTTAGAGTTAGTCCTAGACTTGCAGTACATCTCTAAATGTTGATGGAATTGCAAAGCCAATGCCTAGATGTACCCCAGGTAATCTGTAACAGCTGGGCATTACTTGCAATGTCAAACACAGACACAGACACGCACACAGACACACACACACACACATACACACACAGACACACGCACACGCACACACACCATTTTAGAATTTTCTGCATGTCTAAATGAAACCAGATAGGCAGTTTAACTTGTTTTTTTTTCTTCATCGAGATTATGTTTTCTAGTTACTTTAAGTTCTACTTGTCACCTTGGCTGTCCTATTGATGTATATAAACATCGTTTATCTGATTTACCGGAACCTGTGCTTGAGGAGCTCGGGGAGATTCTTACCCGCTCCTACATTTCCTAAGCATTGCACTTAGCATCTTAGCGTTTTTAAAATTGCCTTTTTAAGAATTGTTACATTGTGTTTTTAAATTTATCGCCCGCCTGCACTTAACTGTATCACTCGCCTGCACTTAATAGACGCTTCTGCGGTGACTGTGGTGTCCGCCTGTAAGAGCGGTCCCGCCCTTGAAGGTCAGCGCTCTAGTTTGCTGCCCCTAACTCCCACCACCACTTCCTATAAAACACCGGATGCTGCGACTGCGCAGCTGGTGATGTGATTTACCGGAACCTGCGCTTGAGGAGCTCGGGGAGATTCTTACCCGCTCCTACATTTCCTGAGCATAGCACTTAGCAACTTAGCGTTTTTAAAATTGCCTTTTTAATAATTGTTACATAGTGTTTTTAAATTTATCGCTCGCCTGCACTTAACTGTATCACTCGCCTGCACTTAATAGACGCTTCTGCGCTGACTGCGGTGTCCGCCTGTAAGAGCGGTCCCGCCCTTGAAGGTCAGTGCTCTAGTTTGCTGCCCCTAACTCCCACCACCACTTCCTATAAAACACTGGATGCTGCGACCGCGCAGCGGGCGCGCCGCTGCCGCGCCAAAGGCAAGCCCGTCTGCGCCAGGAGCGCGACCAGCGCCATAACCCCTGCTCATTTTCCTGGGTAAACCTCAACGCGAAGGGAACTCCTTGACCTCAATCTTGGTGAGTGCCTCCAACCAACGCTACTGTTGGACCAATCGGACTACAGCCCTAGGCGATGTAATTCTTGTGGCCTGACGGCCTTGCATCTACCTACAAAGCGCAGATGCAACACTATGGGGGGAGAGTGTCTCGCCTCTTACCAACAATAATGTCTCCCAAAATATCAGGGGCTCTCAGTTACATGCTCTCAAGGGCTCCGATGTAATTAGCTGTATCCTATTGAACACAAGGTCTATGATCAAACATAAGTACGACCTAGAATGTTTGATTCAAGTGGCAAACCCTGATCTTGTGTTCCTTACGGAAACCTGGGCTAACTGCACCTCTGAGCCGGACTGGAACGCAGCTTGTAGGAGAGTAGGATCTGCTTCACATGGGTACCCCCACTTTTTGCTGATGCTTCACTGTTTTTCGACATTAGTCTGGCTGGGGCCCTGCTAATCAGAACCCCAGCCTAGCTGCTTCCTCTCTAAAATGGTTTCCATGTGCCTTAGGCACATCACTGATTGGGATCTGGAGTGCCCTTATAAGTCCCTAGTATATGGTATACTATGTACCAAGGGCATAGGTACCTCAGAGGCCTGCCAGGGGCTGCAGCATGTATTATGCCACCCCTGGAAGGCCATCCAACCTGACACCACAGGTCTGCTACTGCAGCCTGGGTAAGGTGGTGCATGCACCTCTTACTGTGATATAGGTTACCTATATCACTAAATACATACACACATATAAACCTATAAGTCACTCCTAAGGCAGGCCTTATCAATCCTAAAGGCAGAGTGCATGGTTCCTATGTGAGAGGGTGCCCCTGCATGAGCAGGGCCCCTCTGCAGCGTTCGGAGACCATCTCTGATGCTGTTTGTAGTGCAGCCTGACCATATACTCTTAAGCGCATTATATCCTCGCGGTAAAATGCTAACTTTGGAATGGCTGCACCTAAACATGTCGTGTTTGGTGTCAAACATCTTGGAATACTACCCCCCGCCAATTCTGGCGGCGGGGGTAGCATTCCACCCTTCTAGAGGGAAAGACATGTTAACTCTGACTAACCCGGTAACTTCTCTCCAAAGCCCTGGCATCACAAAATGGATGCTGCTGCCACAGACACGAGTCTGGCCTCCTGCTGCTGGACGAAACTCCGGCAGGGGAGGCCTGGACAATAGGTTTCCTGTCCCAGGGAGGTGTGACCACCTCCCCAGACAGGATAATGTGTATTGGGGCTGGGCGGGAGCACCATCTGTGTGCTTTGAAGTCCTGCACTGGGGGCACATTTGGTGTCCCTAGTGCATACCCCAGTTCAAACCGGATCAGGGGCTTCCAGCCCCTGCTTTGGCGCGAACTGGACAAAGGGAAAGGGGTGTAGCCACCCCTCTGCCCTGACCCACCCATAGGTGGGGCCACAGAGTAGTCCAACCCCTATCTTTAGTATAAAGATAGGAACCCAGTCCTTAGGACTTTAGATTATCCCTGGACGAAACTCTGAAACAGAATCCTGGACCTTCGACGCTCTACTCACGATTAGAGGACAGAAGAATCTCCCTTGGGGTCAAGGAGTGACTCCCCTGCTTGGCAGGCACCAAAGAAGCATCTGTCCGGTTCGCATTTCTGAAGCTCCCGTCGGACGCCGAAGTCATCGCATCACCAGAGGTGGATTCTCAGACTTCCCCGAGGCTACCCTGAGTCCCCAGCAAAGCTGAGGCCCGTGGCTATCGTGGGTGACTTGAGACCGTGACCCCTGGACACCGAGCACATTTGCAAGTGCATCATCTTCTGGGTCTCCCAAGAAGTCGTGCTTTGGGCTCCGAGTAGCCCTAGCCTCCAGCACCACCTGCACCGAAGATCACTGGCCCCCACTCCACGAGTGTCCTGTAAGCCAGCTCCACGTGCGGCGTCACGAGGCTCCTTCGCGGTCGCTAGCCCGTTGGCTAGTAGCCCTTAACGAAGGCCAATCCTTTTCTTACTTGGCATCCTGGTTGCTCCAGGCCTGCCCTCACTTACCCTCGCTGGGTGAGTTCCACAGACCTTGCTGGTCTGCACCATCGACGATCTACATCTTCACCGAGACTTGCCGTTGCCAAGGCTTGTTGGGTCCAATCCGGTCGCCGACACCTCAGCACTCGACAGACATCGTGTACCAGCCCGAATCCTGCTCCTGGTCGCCGACAACGCCTCCTGGACCTCGTGGCTGAAGAGTCAAGACGACCGTCAACGCACCTGAAGCACTCGACATCGGTGGGCATCTGTCCATCGCCTTCCTGGTCACTGGCTAGTGACCCAGACTCTGTCCCCTCTGCTTTCAGGTTCTTCAGAACTCCGATCCACTCTTGGATCCACCCGGACACTTTTCTCTTGGCCGCCAGCAGCACTTTGCAGCAGATCGCCATTCGAATCGACGACGAAACCCGACCCCGAAAGGCACCTATGCACCCGGCTTCCCTGGGTGAGGTAACACGAGTACTCCGGTGCTCCCGTGGGTAGAGACTCTTCAAAGTCCTAGATCTCAAAGGGTTTTGTCCTAGTCCTCTTTTAAGTGTCCCTTTTCTCTAATTTCCCGATCCCGACTTTCTCCATAGAAGTCAACGGCGTATCGCGGTTGTGTATTTACACTGCACGCGTCTCCCGTGGGTCCCCTGTGTCACTACCTTGGGTGGTTCCTTGTGGTCCAAGCACTTCTAGAGGCTCTAGGCCTAGTGTCTAGTTCAGTCGTGGTTCGCATACCACTTTATTGGTATATGGTTTGGTACGCCCCTAGGGCCCAAACGTGTATTTGTGCTATTACTGTGATTTAATAACTTCTAACTTATGTATTTCGAACTCTAGCCTCATAAAGAGACTAGAGGGGTGTGTTTAGCAATAAATACATATATTTTGAATATATACCTGGTGTGGTGCTCTTTCATTTGGTCACTCAAGAGATTATAGACTGGTAAAACAAGCTGCTTTACATTCCTTCAAGACTTAGCCTGAAGGCTGCTCTCCATAGCTACCACTAGGATAGCTTTCAATAAGGTTGTCTTTAACCTATCTCCAATAAGGGGTTGTTTGGACTGGTGCAAGGTGCCCACTATAATTAGTGGACAGCATATGCCAGGCCAACTTCTCACATTGGTGTGCAGCGTGTGGGATTCCAGCTTGCTATTGTTTTACCAGATAATCTCAATTGAATTGATCAACTGAAAACCACTAAAGGTACCTAAGGTACATATAATTTAAGCTTAGAATACAGTAAGTTCTACTGAACTTAGAGTTGTGTGTTAAGGGATAGCACAACCCTTTCTACAACTCAAGAGAGTTTAGTAGGCCACACTAGAGTAGGTAGTGCATACACCACACCACACTAGTAATGTCTTTAAGGGGAGGATCCAAAGAATCCTTGCAGGAAGCCATTGAGCTTCCACCCTCCAAGTATGATACACTCCCATTCTTGGAATTGAGAGCTTTATGCAACTTGAGAAAAATAAGGACAGGCCAAAGCCCCACCACCCAACACCTCAAGGAGTTGTTGGTGGCTTATGACCTTAGTAAGCCCTTGGGGACTGAAGGGGTAGGAGCTGAGGGTGGGGCAGGAGAAGAGGAGGAGGCCAGGGGTACCAATACCCCCAGCCCCCCTCTGAGACTGGCCAGGAGGGTGACAATGACCCTGACCTGGATAACCCAATCCCTCCTGTGGAAGATGATGAGGATGATCAGGATGATGCCCTCTTTGTCCCCCCAGGAAGGATTAAGAGTGTGCCCAGGAAGTCTAGATCTCCTTCTCAGGAGTCTAACCACTCTGGCACCTCTATAGGGAGCTCTGTCTCCTCTCACAGGAGGGAATCCTCTCATGAGAGGAGAGCCAGACTGGTCCAGTATGAGGAAACTCAGCTGGAAATCAGAAAAAGCAATTGGCTTTAGATAGGGAATCCCTAGATCTCCTTAGAGAGAGAAGAAAGTTGGGACTAGAGTCCCATGGTGGCAGCCATGTCCCTAGAGATAGGGAAAGGTCCTATGACCATAGGAACCTGAGCAAGATTGTCCCTCCCTATCAGAATGGGGATGACATCCACAAGTGGATAACTGCTCTAGAGAGGGCCTGTAAGGTACAGAAGGTCCCTCAGGAGCAGTGGGCAGCAATCTTGTGGCTCTCCTTTGCTGACAAAGGTAGAGATAAGCTCCTCACTGTTAGAGAGGAGGATGCTGACAATTACAAGGTCTTGAAGAGTGCTCTTATTGATGGGTTTGGCCTAACCACTGAACAGTACAGGTTGAAGTTCAGAGATACCCAAAAAGCACAGACTCAAGACTGGGTAGACTATGTGGATTGTTCTGCCAAGGCTCTGGAAGGCTGGTTGATGGGCAGTAAGGTGTGTGACTTCTCAGGATTGTACAATCTGATAATGAGGGAGCAGATTCTTAATAACTGTCAAAATCAGCTGTTGCATCAATACCTGGTAGACTCTGATCTGACCTCTCCCCAAGAATTGGGAAAGAAGGCAGACAAATGGGTCAGAACCAGGGTGAAGCAGAAGGTACAGAACCAAGGTGGGGAAACCAAGAAGCAAGATGCTAAGAACTCTGAAAAGGGTGGGGAGAAGGGTAAAGATCAAAAGTCTTCATCAGGCCCCCAAAAATCTTCTTCTGGTGGGGATTCACAGTCTACCAAAGGGAAAGGCCAAAGAAAACCATGGTGCAAGGTCTGTAAGCAAAAGACCCACTGGACCAGTGATTGCACCAAGTCCAAAGACTCAAGTCCAGCACCCACCAATGCCCCTAAGGCACCTGTTCCCCCTAGTACAGTTACAGTTGGTGGGAGTGCTCCAGCCAAGGGTTTAGTAGGGTTCACCCTGGGTACTGAGTTGGGCTCTGACCTAGTCAGAGAACTGACTCAGGCTGTGTTAGTCTGTGATGGAGGCATGGATGTGCCCTCCTCTATGAGTCCCAGTAATCTGGGCAAGTACAGACAACAGCCTTTAATCAATGGACGTGAGGCTTTGGCATTTAGGGACACAGGGGCAAGTGTCACAATGGTGACACAAGACCTTGTGCTATCCTGGGCAAGTTATGCTTGGTGAGATGTACCAAGTGACCAATGCTAGCAATGTCAGAACAGACCATACTCTGGCAGTTGTTAACTTCTCCTGGGGAGGGGTAACTGGCCTTAAGAAGGTTGTGGTAAGTGCAAACCTACCAGTCGAATGCTTGCTTGGCAATGACTTAGAGACTTCTGCTTGGGCAGAAGTGGAGCTCAGGACCCATGCAGAAATGCTGGGGATCCCTGCAGATGTGTTTGCTGTGACCAGGTCACAAGCCAAAATGTCTAGCACTGAACAGGCCTTGGATTCTGGAAGAATGGACCAAGTGCCTTCCAAGAGGAGGAGTAGTAGGGTTAAGGCAGTGCCTTCCCCTTGGCTCAGGAGGAAGATCAGTCCCTTGAGGGGGATGATCTCAGCCCTGAAGAAGGAACTGTCCCAGAGGAACTTGAACCTGACCAGGTTGAGTTCTTGGGGACAGGGGGACCTTCTAGGGCAGATCTGAGCCAGGAGCAGCAGAGCTGCCCCTCCCTTGAACCCCTCAGACAGCAAGCTGCTGCTGAGGCTGCTGGGAAAGCTAGTGGTCCCCATACAGTGTATTGGGATGATGGACTCCTGTACTCAGAGAGTAGAGACCCCAAGCCTGGTGCTACCAGGAGGTTGGTAATACCTTTGAAGTTCAGGGGCTTCCTATTGACCCTAGCCCATGATATTCCCTTAGCAGGTCACCTGGGCCAGAACAAGACTTGGGACAGAATTGTCCCTCACTTTCACTGGCCCCACATGTCTGAAGACAGCAAGGAGTTTTGTCGCTCCTGTGTAACCTGCCAAGCCAGTGGCAAGGCAGGTGGCACTACAAAGGCCCCCCTGATACCACTACCTGTGGTGGGGGTGCCCTTTGAAAGGGTAGGGATTGACATTGTTGGTCCCATGGATCCCCAAACAGCCTCTGGGCACAGGTTTATCCTGGTGGTAGTGGATCATGCCACCAGGTACCCAGAAGCTATTCCCCTCAGGACCACTACAGCACCTGTGGTGGCAAGGGCCCTCCTGGGAATCTTCTCAAGAGTGGGCTTTCCTAAGGAGGTAGTCTCAGACAGGGGTGCTAACTTCATGTCTGGGTACTTAAAAGCAATGTGGAAGGAGTGTGGAGTGACTTATAAGTTCACCACACCCTATCACCCACAATGCAATGGTTTAGTTGAGAGATTCAACAAAACCTTGAAGGGCATGATTAAAGGGCTCCCAGAAAAGCTTAGGCGTAGATGGGACATACTCTTGCCCTGCCTTTTATTCGCATATAGGGAGGTGCCTCAGAAGGGGGTTGGTTACAGCCCTTTTGAACTTCTGTTTGGCCACCCTGTGAGGGGTCCACTGTGCTTGGTGAAGGAAGGATGGGAGTTACCTCTCAAGCCCCCAAAGCAAGATATAGTGGACTATGTACTTGGTCTCCGCTCCAGGATGGCTGAGTACATGAAAAAGGCAACCAAAAACCTTGAGGCTAGCCAGGAACTTCAAAAGGCCTGGCATGACCAAAAGGCTGTTCTGACTGTTTACCAGCCAGGACAGAAGGTGTGGGTGTTGGAGCCAGTGGCCCCAGCAGCTCTCCAAGATAAATGGAGTGGACCCCACACTATTGTTGAGCAGAAGGGTGAGGTCACTTATTTAGTAGACCTAGGAACACCCAGGAGTCCCCACAGGGTTCTCCATGTCAACAGGTTAAAACCATATGTGGACAGGGCAGACATGGGCTTGCTCATGGCTACTGATGAAGGGCAGGAGGAAGAGAGTGACCCACTCCCTGACCTGCTCTCACAGAACCCTGACGATGGGTCAGTTGATGGTGCAGCCTTGGCAGGCAGCCTCACTACCCAGCAACAAACTGATTGCAGGCAAGTCCTCAATCAGTTTAGACATATGTTTTCACTGACACCCAGTCAGACCACCTGGTGCACTCATGAAGTGGACACTGGGGACAGTCTGCCTATTAAAAACAAGATTTATAGGCAACCTGACCATGTCAGGGACTGTATCAGGACTGAAGTCCAGAAAATGTTGGAGTTGGGAGTTATTGAACCCTCAGATAGCCCTTGGGCTAGTCCAGTGGTCCTTGTACCAAAACCTCACACCAGTGGTGGAAAAAGAGAGATGAGGTTTTGTGTGGACTACAGGGGTCTCAATGCAGTCACTAGGACTGATGCCCATCCAATACCCAGGGCAGATGAGCTCATAGATACTTTGGCCTCTGCCAAATATCTCAGCACATTTGACCTAACAGCTGGCTACTGGCAGATCAGACTAGCTGATACTGCAAAGCCCAAAACAGCATTCTCAACCCCTAGTGGGCATTATCAATTTGTGGTAATGCCCTTTGGTCTGAAGAATGCACCTGCCACTTTCCAGAGGTTGGTGAATACAGTTCTCACAGGTCTGGAAGCCTATAGTGCAGCATATCTAGATGATATTGCTGTCTTTAGCTCCACCTGGGAGGATCACCTGGTCCACCTCAGGAATGTTTTACAGGCCCTGCAAAAGGCAGGCCTGACTATCAAGGCCACTAAGTGCCAGATAGGGCAGAGTCAGGTTGTGTACCTGGGCCACCTTGTGGGTGGAGGCCAGGTTCAACCTTTGCAGAGCAAGATCCAGACCATCATGGACTGGACTGCTCCCACTACCCAGACTCAGGTGAGAGCCTTCTTAGGCCTGACTGGGTACTATAGGAGATTTGTCAAGGGGTATGGATCAATAGTGACACCCCTGAATGACTTAACTTCTAAGAAAATGCCCAAAAAGGTTCAGTGGACAGCTAGCTGTCAAAAGGCATTTGATGACCTCAAGCAGGCCATGTGCACTGCTCCAATTCTGCAGAGTCCTGATTACTCCAAGAAGTTCATTGTTCAAACTGATGCATCTGAATTGGGGGTAGGGGCTGTACTGTCACAATTGAATGAAGAAGGTCAGGATCAGCCAGTAGCTTTCATTAGCAGAAGGCTGACCCCTAGAGAGAAACGTTGGTCAGCCATAGAGAGGGAGGCCTTTGCTGTGGTCTGGGCTCTGAAGAAGTTGAGGCCATACTTGTTTGGTACACACTTCCTGGTTCAGACAGACCATAAGCCCCTCTTATGGCTAAAACAAATGAAGGGTGAAAACCCCAAACTGCTTAGGTGGTCCATTTCCCTACAGGGGATGGACTTTACAGTGGAACATAGGCCTGGGAGTAACCATGCGAATGCAGATGGACTCTCTAGGTATTTCCACTTAGAACATGAAGACTTAACTGGGCAAGGTTAGTTTAATGTCCCTACGTTTGGGGGGGTTGTGTAGGAGAGTAGGATCTGCTTCACATGGGTACCCCCACTTTTTGCTGATGCTTCACTGTTTTTCGACATTAGTCTGGCTGGGGCCCTGCTAATCAGAACCCCAGCCTAGCTGCTTCCTCTCTAAAATGGTTTTCATGTGCCTTAGGCACATCACTGATTGGGATCTGGAGTGCCCTTATAAGTCCCTAGTATATGGTATACTATGTACCAAGGGCATAGGTACCTCAGAGGCCTGCCAGGGGCTGCAGCATGTATTATGCCACCCCTGGAAGGCCATCCAACCTGACACCACAGGTCTGCTACTGCAGCCTGGGTAAGGTGGTGCATGCACCTCTTACTGTGATATAGGTTACCTATATCACTAAATACATACACACATATAAACCTATAAGTCACTCCTAAGGCAGGCCTTATCAATCCTAAAGGCAGAGTGCATGGTTCCTATGTGAGAGGGTGCCCCTGCATGAGCAGGGCCCCTCTGCAGCGTTCGGAGACCATCTCTGATGCTGTTTGTAGTGCAGCCTGACCATATACTCTTAAGCGCAAAATGCTAACATCGCGGTAAAATGCTAACTTTGGAATGGCTGCACCTAAACATGTTGTGTTTGGTGTCAAACATCTTGGAATACTACCCCCCGCCAATTCTGGCGGCGGGGGTAGCATTCCACCCTTCTAGAGGGAAAGACATGTTAACTCTGACGAACCCGGTAACTTCTCTCCAAAGCCCTGGCATCACAAAATGGATGCTGCTGCCACAGACACGAGTCTGGCCTCCTGCTGCTGGACGAAACTCCGGCAGGGGAGGCCTGGACAATAGGTTTCCTGTCCCAGGGAGGTGTGACCACCTCCCCAGACAGGATAATGTGTATTGGGGCTGGGCGGGAGCACCATCTGTGTGCTTTGAAGTCCTGCACTGGGGGCACATTTGGTGTCCCTAGTGCATACCCCAGTTCAAACCGGATCAGGGGCTTCCAGCCCCTGCTTTGGCGCGAACTGGACAAAGGGAAAGGGGTGTAGCCACCCCTCTGCCCTGACCCACCCATAGGTGGGGCCACAGAGTAGTCCAACCCCTATCTTTAGTATAAAGATAGGAACCCAGTCCTTAGGACTTTAGATTATCCCTGGACGAAACTCTGAAACAGAATCCTGGACCTTCGACGCTCTACTCACGATTAGAGGACAGAAGAATCTCCCTTGGGGTCAAGGAGTGACTCCCCTGCTTGGCAGGCACCAAAGAAGCATCTGTCCGGTTCGCATTTCTGAAGCTCCCGTCGGACGCCGAAGTCATCGCATCACCAGAGGTGGATTCTCAGACTTCCCCGAGGCTACCCTGAGTCCCCAGCAAAGCTGAGGCCCGTGGCTATCGTGGGTGACTTGAGACCGTGACCCCTGGACACCGAGCACATTTGCAAGTGCATCATCTTCTGGGTCTCCCAAGAAGTCGTGCTTTGGGCTCCGAGTAGCCCTAGCCTCCAGCACCACCTGCACCGAAGATCACTGGCCCCCACTCCACGAGTGTCCTGTAAGCCAGATCCACGTGCGGCGTCACGAGGCTCCTTCGCGGTCGCTAGCCCGTTGGCTAGTAGCCCTTAACGAAGGCCAATCCTTTTCTGACTTGGCATCCTGGTTGCTCCAGGCCTGCCCTCACTTACCCTCGCGGGGTGAGTTCCACAGACCTTGCTGGTCTGCACCATCGACGATCTACATCTTCACCGAGACTTGCCGTTGCCAAGGCTTGTTGGGTCCAATCCGGTCGCCGACACCTCAGCACTCGACAGACATCGTGTACCAGCCCGAATCCTGCTCCTGGTCGCCGACAACGCCTCCTGGACCTCGTGGCTGAAGAGTCAAGACGACCGTCAACGCACCTGAAGCACTCAACATCGGTGGGCATCTGTCCATCGCCTTCCTGGTCACTGGCTAGTGACCCAGACTCTGTCCCCTCTGCTTTCAGGTTCTTCAGAACTCCGATCCACTCTTGGATCCACCCGGACACTTTTCTCTTGGCCGCCAGCAGCACTTTGCAGCAGATCGCCATTCGAATCGACGACGAAACCCGACCCCGAAAGGCACCTATGCACCCGGCTTCCCTGGGTGAGGTAACACGAGTACTCCGGTGCTCCCGTGGGTAGAGACTCTTCAAAGTCCTAGATCTCAAAGGGTTTTGTCCTAGTCCTCTTTTAAGTGTCCCTTTTCTCTAATTTCCCGATCCCGACTTTCTCCATAGAAGTCAACGGCGTATCGCGGCTGTGTATTTACACTGCACGCGTCTCCCGTGGGTCCCCTGTGTCACTACCTTGGGTGGTTCCTTGTGGTCCAAGCACTTCTAGAGGCTCTAGGCCTAGTGTCTAGTTCAGTCGTGGTTCGCATACCACTTTATTGGTATATGGTTTGGTACGCCCCTAGGGCCCAAACGTGTATTTGTGCTATTACTGTGATTTAATAACTTCTAACTTATGTACTTCGAACTCTAGCCTCATAAAGAGACTAGAGGGGTGTGTTTAGCAATAAATACATATATTTTGAATATATACCTGGTGTGATGCTCTTTCATTTGGTCACTCAAGAGATTATAGACTGGTAAAACAAGCTGCTTTACATTCCTTCAAGACTTAGCCTGAAGGCTGCTCTCCATAGCTACCACTAGGATAGCTTTCAATAAGGTTGTCTTTAACCTATCTCCAATAAGGGGTTGTTTGGACTGGTGCAAGGTGCCCACTATAATTAGTGGACAGCATATACCAGGCCAACTTCTCACACAGCTGTTCCGGCAGGCTACCTGGTAGCTCATGTTGACAGGGTAGGGGCAAAAGGGGGAGGTATAGCTCTAATATATTGGTCCCACTACGCGGTGAGGATAATGCCAGCACCAACGTTGGAAGCTGAGGCGATGACATTTAGTGTTAAAAAAAACAATCTTGAACTCTTCCCGGGGCTACTTATTTATAGGCCTCCAGGGACAAGACCCTCATTCATTAGCTCATTGCAGACCTTTCTGGAATCATGCTTAGACACTGCCACCTTCACGGTTTTGGGTGATTTCAATTTTCATTTAGAAGCAAATAATGACTCCAACACCTCCTGCCTGTTAGATAACCTGGCAGGCTATGGGTTGAGTCAGATCATATCGGAACCAACGCATCAAGCGGGCCACACGCTGGATGGTATTTTTACTAACAATCAACACATAGAAGTGGTGAGTGTGGGGCCAGTACCCTGGTCAGATCACGCTGCAGTCTATTTCAATGTCGAGATCTCAACAACTAGCAGCTGTTGCAGGAACAGATCTTCCTTGGTCAAATCTCGACCCTGGAAACTAATCCATAAAAATGATTTGATTACAGCTTTGGTGAGGAACCCCCCAGCTATAGCAGACTCCAATACGGCAGCTAGAAATTTTGAACACTGGTTAAGTCTAGCAGTGAAGAGGCTGGCACCGGAAGTGACTAAGCACCCTAGGAGAAGACAAGCTACGTCACTCTGGTATTCGGCGGAGCTTAGACAAATCAAAGTCAAATGCAGACGCAAGGAACGTATCTGGAGGTCTGATTACAGTACGGAGCATAGGAAGGACTATAACATAGCCTTAGTGGAATATAAGATTGCTATAAAACAGGCTAAAACGATATACTTTACCACCAAAATACAGGAGGCCACAAACTCCTCTAAGGAATTATTTAAAACTGTGACATATTTGTCAAAGTGCCCGCGAGACACTTTATTTGCGCCTGATCAAAACTTTGTGGACAAAATGGCTTCTTTTTTTCAAAACAAAGTCCAAACAGTCTACAATGAACTCCTGAACACAGCAGATGCACCTGGGGGGAGCTGTGAAGAGGTGGTGGAGGATATTGCAACTCAGTGTAGCTCATCACGGTTCCCAGTGTTAGGGGAAGAACAAGTTGCAGACCTATTGTTACAAACCAAGTCTGGCTCCCCCCTTGACCCTTGCCCCCCTTATATATTACATCTGGCTCCCGAGGAGGTTAGTGCGTCCCTGACCCCCCTCTTAAATGAGATTACGAGCTCAGGGGTTTTCCCACTGCTTTGGAAAAAGGCCTGCATTAGGCCTATCCTGAAAAAAGCCACGCTTGATCCCTTGGAGGCTAAACATTATCGCCCAATATCCTGTCTCCCGCTACCCTCTAAGATCCTGGAGAAAGCCATGAATCTGGAATTGACGGAGCATTTGGATCATAATAACATCCTTGATTCCACTCAGCACGGCTTCAGATCACGGCATTCTACAGAGTCAGCCTTGATTATGGCGACGGAAGAGATACGCAAGGTGATGGACGGAGGGGGTAGAGCCGCTCTCATCCTGCTTGACCTGACCGCAGCATTCGATACCGTAAACCATACGGTATTGTTGCGGCGGCTGAAGGCAGCTGGTATCAGGGATAAGGCGCTAACCTTACTTACATCCTTTTTGGCATCTAGGGAACAACAAATTCACTGGGACGGACTTCAGTCAGGCAAGTTCTATCTCCCATGTGGAGTTCCTCAGGGCTCGGCCTTGTCCCCGACAATGTTCAATCTGTACGTCACACCATTAGCTAGACTAATAAAAGATCATGGTCTAATGCTTGTGTCGTACGCGGACGACACCCAGTTAGTGGTGTCGGTTACGCAAAGTGTGGACATGACGGCTGAACGGTTTCGCAATTGCCTCACGGCAGTGATGGCATGGATGAAATCAAATTTTCTGAAGCTGAACACAGAAAAAACTGAGGTTGTAGAGTTTGGTCAGAAACCCTCTGTATGGAGCCAATTATGGTGGCCCCCCGAAGCCGGGACGTGCCCTGTCCCTGTGTCCAAGGCCAGGAACCTTGGCTTTCTGATTGACAAAGATCTAACGCTCGCTCCACAAATAAATCAAGTCACTTCGGCCTGCTTCTTTACGCTGAAAGTTCTTCGTAAAATTCTTCCTTTCATCCCTTTTCCATTAAGGAAAACAGTTGTTGGAGCGCTAGTTTTGTCGAGAGTAGATTACTGCAACGCTCTTTACTTGGGAGCTGGTACACGGCAGATTTCCAAACTCCAGTCACTTCAGAATGCGGCCGCTCGGGTACTACTCGACCTACCCAAACATCATCCCACGTCCGCTAGTATTAGGCAGCTCCACTGGCTTCCAGTCCGGCGACGAGTGGACTTTAAGGCCCTCTGCCTAGTGCATAAAGCCTTGTATGGAGGAGGAGCGGCGGATATACAACTCCTATTTCCCCGGTATGCGCCATTACGCTGTCTCAGGTCCACTAACGCTGGACTGGTACTTACCCGTAAGATAAGAAGAGTCAGATGGGGAAGAAAGGGTTTCTCATACCAAGCGGCCACATTATGGAACTCCCTCCCCATACAGATTCGACTACAGTCCAGCAGGACTCTTTTCAGAAAAATGATAAAAACATGGCTTTATGCCAAGCTTTAGATCTGTTCAGCGTTTGCCTGGTTTCACACACCTCAGCCCCAAGACGCCTTGGCAATAGTGCGCTTAATAAATAGTCAGTCAGTCAGTCAGTCAGTCAGTTTATTTATTTCAATGTTGTATAACGTGCAGGCCTGTGTTAGAAGTCACCATTATTTCCTTGTGGTGTTTACTTACTATAAGCCACGGCACAAGGCACGGAAAGTGTCCTTTCAGTATTTATCCAAGGTCTGAGCAAACACTGGAGAGAATATCTGGCATTGATAGCACAGTCAAGGGTTAAACATGGAGCTGTTTCATCCCCAGTCCCAGCTTGCAAAGCCACAAACGTGTGATTCCCTGGTGGGAATCTACATGTAGAAAGTATGAGATTTCACAAATACCGCAAAGTTTGTGAGTGCTCCTCGACGTTTGCACCAACCAGAAATTCCCCAAATCTTATCCTAAACCTACAAGGTCACATTACTAGTAGAATTTCCTCTTTGAGGTGCATCTTATGAGTACCATGGTTGGATCTCCTTTTCCTCTGGAATGTGGTTATCTGCTTGTAAGAGGGCTCTGACTGATCTCAGACTGGAAGCCTGGATGCTCAGTGCATTTGTTCACTGTTAGAAATGGGGATCTCTAGTTGGCCGCGCCTGGCGCCGAGGTCCAAATAGGGATCCTTCTTCCTAAGTCAGAGTAAGGGGGCTACACCCTTTGATAACCCCTGCTCAACCCTGTGGTAACGTAGCACGAGCAGAGAGGCCTATCTCAGAGGCAGTGTGTGAAGCATTTATGACCATACACAATAACACAGGAAAGATGCTACAAACGGACACCACAAGTAGTTATAGAAAAATAGTTATCTTTATATAGACTGAACACGAGGCTAAAAGCACTCAAGGAGCCACAATGCACACAATTACAGATTCACTTCAAAAGCAATAAAGGCACTCGAAACGGGGGTGGAGCGGACTTAGTTCGGGGCCGGGGTCCACGCGACCCGGTGATGCACAATGTACCTGAGATGTAAAGGGGCACGGCACGCAGCCTCACAAGGAAGCCGTGGTGATGACAGGCGGACTCGCAGCGGCCAAAGCTCCCGGCTGTAGCGGTCCGCGGCGTGCACTCACGATAATCCTGGGACGGGGCTTAAAGGCGGGCACCCAGCGGCACCTGCAGGTGGTAACAAGATCCTGGAAGTGGTGACTAGTGCGGGCACTCAGTGGCACAGCTCCTCAGCTGCAGCGGCCCACAATAGCGATAGCGAAGATTCTCGTAGGACAGCAAATGCGGGCCCTCAGCGGCACAGCTCCTCAGCTGCAGCGGCCCACAATAGCGATGATTTCCGTAGGATGGCAAATGCGGGCACTCAGCGGCACAGCTCCTCAGCTGCAGCGGCCCACAATAGCGATAGCGATGATTTCCGTAGGATGGCAAATGCGGGCACTCCGCGGCACAGCTCCTCAGCTGCAGCGGCACACAATAGCGATAGCGATGATTTTCGTAGGATGGCAAATGCGGGCACTCAGCGGCACAACTCCTCAGCTGCAGCGGCCCACAATAGCGATAGCGACTTTCAGCCCGCATTCCCCGCAGTAGAACCAGAGGCTCTGGAATTCTCAACAGAGGCCTCACCTGCGGGTAGAATCCCCCTCAAATAGGAATCCAGACGGCTGATGGGTGAAGTCTAATGTCCCTGAGACTTCAGCAGGAGGCGAGCTCAAATCAGGCCCTTGGGTAGTTGCTTCAGCAAGATGGATGAAAGTTTCAAAGTCCTTTACCTCTAGTTACATGGACAGAGGTTCGTCTTGGCATCCAGAAGTAACACACTCGTGGGGTTTTTTGCGCACATCTTTATACTCCCCTCGCCTTTGTTCTCTCAAAAGTCACAAGTCACTGAACCCAGTCAGAACCAGTTCGGGGAGGTCCTGGGGGCACGTTGTTTACGAAGCGGCATCCTGCCCTTTAGGAGAGGGGGTCTGCCATCAGACGCACCGTGGGAGGGGGAGCCATCCTTCACCTTGCAGGCGCAGCCCTGCTCAGATCAAAGGGTCACCCCTCCCCATACTCCAGCTGCAGATCTCTCTACTCGACCAGGTCGGGTTCAACCTACCCTGTCCCTCCAAAACCAGACGGCCAATACACATAACAGCAGAGCACACTGGAAGACTTCGGCAAGAAAATACCCACTTTCCCAAAGTGGTATTTTCAGACACAGAATATAGAAATAACCATCACTAAAAGATGTACTTTAATATTCTGAGCTCAGGCATACTAAATTCGACTTTCCACTTTACAAGCTGCTTCTGTGGGTGGCGCAATCAGCGCTGCAGGCCCACCAGCAGCATTCGGTCTACCAGCCCTGGGCACGCACGGTGCACTATACTAGAGACTAACAGGTAAACCAAATGAGCCAATTATGGGAACATCAATTCATACAGTCAATTTACAATAGGGAGCATTCGCGCTGTGGCACGGAATGGCCGTGGCACAGCGCCCAGAGCATCTTACACCAGCAAACACAGAGGAGACAAAAAGCGAAAAATGGAGGGGAGACCCACGCCAATGGTGCCAGGTCTAACACGTGTCCCCTCCAGCCGAAATGTGGGGAGAACTACCCACCCACTTGGGAGTTCTCATCACTAAGGCGGAAAAATCTGGACAGACCATCAGCATTGGCGTGCTCTGTACCAGGGCGGTGTTCCACCGTAAAGTCCATACCCTGTAGGGAAATGGACCACCTCAACAACTTTGGATTCTCTCCCCTCATCTGCATCACCCATCTGAGGGGCCTGTGGTCTGTCTGAACCCGGAAGTGAGTCCCAAACAGGTATGGTCTCAGCTTCTTCAGTGCCCAGACCACAGCAAATGCCTCATGCTCAATTGCACTCCACCTCTGTTCCCGTGGAAGTAACCTCCTACTAATGAAGGCTACAGGTTGGTCTACGCCCTCCTCATTGATCTGAGACAGAACGGCCCCCACACCATGCTCGGAAGCGTCTGTCTGGACAACAAATTCTTTTGAAAAGTTGGGCGCCTGAAGTACAGGTGCTGTGCACATGGCAGTCTTCAGGGCGTCAAAGCGTTCTGACAGGTGTCAGTCCAGTTCACCATCTTGGGCTGCTTCTTAGAAGTCAGCTCAGTCAAGGGTGCAACAATGTTGCCATACCCCTTGACAAACCTCCTGTAATAACCCGTGAGTCCTAAAAAGGCTCTCACCTGTGTCTGGGTCTTGGGGGGCTCCCAAGCCAGGATGGTTTCAATCTTGGGCTGTAGGGGCGCCACCTGGCCGCTCCCGACCTGGTGTCCCAAGTACACCACAGAACCCTGCCCAATCTGGCACTTACTTGCCTCGATTGTGAGGCCTGCCCTTCGCAGTGCCATCAACACTTCCCAGAGGTGGCGCAGGTGGTCCTCCCATGAGGAACTAAACACTGCAATGTCATCCAGGTAGGCGGCACTGAAATCTTCCAGCCCATCCAACACCCTGTTGACCAACCTCTGAAAGGTGGCAGGGGCATTCTTCATCCCAAAGGGCATCACACTGAACTGGTAGTGCCCATCTGGTGTGGAGAATGTGGACCTCTCCTTTGCCCCATCAGTTAAGGCGATCTGCCAATACCCAGACGTCAAATCAAACGTGCTGAGGTACCGTGCAGCCCCTAGCCGATCTATGAGCTCATCAGCTCTGGGGATGGGGTGCGCGTCAGTCTTTGTGACTGAATTGAGACCTCGGTAGTCCACACAGATCCGAAGTTCTGGGGTGGGACCAGGCGCTGCAGCTTTTGGTACCAAGACCACTGGGCTGGACCAAGGGCTGCTAGAGGACTCAATCACCCCTAAAGCAAACATTTTGGAAACCTCTTCCTTAATGGATGCCCTAACCCGGTCAGTCACTCGGTAAGCCTTGTGCTTAACAGGAGGACTGTCCCCAGTGTCCACTTCGTGGACACACCAATCAGTGACACTAGGCACCAGGGAGAACAGATCACTGAATTGTCCCAACAGTTGGCGACAATCACTCTGTTGCTCAGGGGTCAGTGTGGCGAAGAGGACCACACCCTCCACTGACCCGTCTTGCTCCTTTGCACACAGGAGGTCAGGAAGAGGCTCACTCTCCTCCTCCATCCCAGCATCTGTGGCCAGGAGCATGCCCACTTCGGACCTCTCAAAGTGGGGCTTCAGGTGGTTGACATGCAGGACCCGCAAGGGGTTCCGGGGAGACCGCAAGTCCACCAAGTAGGTAACAGGACTCTTGCGCTCCACCACCTCAAATGGTCCGGTCCACTTATCTTGGAGCACACAAGGCTCCACTGGGGCCATGACCCAAACCTTTTGACCAGGCTGAAACTCAATCAGAGTGGCATTCTGATCGTGCCAACGTTTCATCTCTTCCTGGCTGGCTTCCAGATTTGCCTCAGCAAGCTTTCTGAAACACCGAGTCTGGTTCCTGAAGGCCAGCATGTAACTAAACACATCCTGGGGAGGTTTCCTGGGAGATTGCTCCCAGCCTTCCTTGACCAGACTCAGAGGCCCTCTTACCGGGTGACCATAGAGTAGTTCAAAGGGGCTGAACCCTAGGGACTTCTGTGGCACCTCACGGTAAGCAAACAACAGGCATGGCAAGAGGACGTCCCACTTACGCCTCATAGTCTCTTCTAGGCCCATAATCATGCCTTTGAGGGTCCGGTTGAATCTCTCAACCAGCCCATTCCCTTGGGGGTGGTAAGGGGTGGTAAACTTATAAGTTACCCCACACTCCTCCCACAGAGACTTCATATATTTGGAAATGAAGTTAGTACCCCTATCAGACACCACCTCTCTGGGGAACCCCACACAGGAGAAAATCCCCATCAGTGCATGTCTCACCACGGGGGCCGTCACTGTCCGGAGTGGGATGGCTTTAGGGTACCGGGTGGCATGGTCCACCAAGACCAGGATGAACCTGTTGCCCATGGCTGTCTTGGGGTCCAGAGGCCCCACAATGTCAATGCCCACTTGCTCGAACGGGGTACTGACAACTGGAAAGGGCTGGAGTGGGGCTTTGATCTTCCCCCCACTCTTCCCACTTGCCTGGCAAGTCTCACACGTCCTGCAGTGAGCATCTGAGCTCCTGCGCATCTGGGGCCAAAAAAAGTGGGTGACCAGCCTCTCGAAGGTCTTGGTCTGCCCCAGATGTCCTGCCAATGGCACATCATGAGCCAACCCCAGTAGGAAGGCTCTGAAGCACTGGGGTACCACCAGCACACGGGCTGACCCAGGCTCAGCAACCTTAGGCTCGGTGTAAAGGAGGTCATTCTCCCAATAGATCAGATGTGACCCTGACTGATCACCTGCTGCCTGGGCTGCAGCCTGTCGCCGCAGCCCCTCGAGAGAAGGGCACGTTTTCTGCTGTTCACAAAATTCCTCCCTGGTGGGCCCTCCTTCCTGCTGCCAATGGGTCATCTCAGGCAGGTCCCCCAGTTCGGCTACCTGTTCCCCTGTAGGCTCCAGGGCATCCCCCTCAAGGTCTGCTCCTTCCTGGACCGTGGGAACTATGGGGGCCGGTTTCCCGCGCCCCCTACCCCTTCTCTGTAAGGCAGGGGCCTGGGCCATACTTTCAGGCTCCAGGTCCTTCTGAACGTCCTTACTGGCTGCCATGGACCGAGTGGTCGCACACGCCCACTCAGGCAGACCCAACATTTCCAAGTGAGATTTCCTCTCCACCGTAGCCCACGGGGAGTTTTCTAAATCGATGCCCAACAGACAGTCTACCGGCATGGCTGGCCTCACAGCTACTTGAAGAGTTCCTGAGACCCCCCCCCACTCAAAGGGAACCTGAGCCACCTCACACTGGCTCTCAGAGTTGTCTGCTGACACTAATGGGCAGAATGCATGGGGGACAACCTGCTCTTTGGACACCAAACGGGATCTGACAGCAGTCACACTAGCTCCGGTGTCCCTCAGAGCCTCCACCCTATGGCCATTGATGGTCACCCACTGCCTCTACTTCTTAGTGTTATCAGGCAGCGTGGGGTTAGGGACCTTCTCAAAGTCTCCTAGCGAGACAAGGGTCAATTCCACGGGATCCCACCCACCTTGGGCACCCATCTCCTCCCCTCCCAGGGCTACACTAGCAAGCTGGCGGGGTGGTGCGCGGGGTGGGGCATTGAGGTCCCTCTGGGGACACTGGGAATCATAATACCGGTGGCCCACTTGACCACATTTAAAACAAGTAAGGGGCCCCCTATCAACAGGTCTACCTGTCGGGGGCACTGGCTTCTTCTCAAGGGGAGACTGGGACACCACTCCTTGGTTCCCTTGGGAATTACTTTGGGGCCCTCTCTGGAACTCCCTCGGTTTACCCCTGCCCCCCCCCCACTTCTCTGCTGGGGACCCTGCCCACCTTTGGCGAAGTCTCCCACAGGCCCCTTTCGAACCCGGGTGCTCACCCAGCGGTCCGCCTCCTCAGCAAGCTTCCTAGGGTTAGTTAGCTTGCTATCAACAAGGTGCTGGCGTAGCTCTGGAAAACAGTTACTAGATAAATGCTCCCATGCAAACAAATCATACAGTTGCTCAAAAGTTTCCACTTTGCTACCCTTTACCCAGCGATCCATTGCTCTGCAAAAAAAAGACACATATTCGACCCAAGTGGTACCCTCTAACTTCTTACAGGTTCTAAATCTCTGCCTGTACATTTCTGGGGTCAAACCATATCGCGTCATCAAGGCCTCTTTCATATGGGCATACACCATCCTGCTCTCTTCAGGCAGATCCAACAGGGTATCCCTCCCATCACTCACAAAGCGTCCCCACAACCCCGCTCCCCAATCCTTCTCAGAGACCCGGTGGGACACCATGGCTATCTCATATGCGCCAAACCATTGCCCAATATCCTCACTCTTATGGAAATCCTTGATGACATCCTTGGGTATATACACTTTACTCTCGGTAGGTACTAACGGTATGCTGCCACCAGAGGGGGAGATCTCTAAGCTCTTAGCCTTGATCTCCAGCTCCCTCAATACTCTCTCATGCTCCAGTTTCATTTTCTCAAGTTCAAATGCCAACCTGTTATTCTCAATATCCAATTTTTTACTCTCTAGGTCCTTCTGACCTTCTAATTTGGCCATCTCCAAACTATGCCTCCTATCTCTCTCCCTGTCCTCCATCTCTTCTGGAGACAGACCCTTTGAGGACACACTAGTACCTGGATTGGAAAGTGCTTTACCTCCCACTAAATCCACTTCGTCATCTTGCTGCCCTCCAGCATTCTCTCCCTCATTCCTAGCGGACTCTCTCGCTTCTACCCAGGCCTTAAGGGCCTTCTGATACTCCTCCTTCCTAGAGAGACCCGCAACAGGGACTGTGAATCGCTTGCAAAAACACTTTAGCTGTTTAGCAGTGTAGGTTTGTAACCTCTCTTCCTCAAAGATGAGATCCTCCGAAGCATTGGACGTTGGCCTACCCGTTGTAGACATAACTGGCAATTACAATCGACAATAGAACAAAATCAAACCGTACGTGGTTGCGCCTAGGCCTACACTCACTAGTAGCGTACACTGGTTATTGTATGTGGATCACAAATGCAAGTCCTGATCCTCACCGCTGACCACCAATGTTAGAAATGGGGATCTCTAGTTGGCCGCGGCTGGCGCCGAGGTCCAAATAGGGATCCTTCTTCCTAAGTCAGAGTAAGGGGGCTACACCCTTTGATAACCCCTGCTCAACCCTGTGGTAACGTAGCACGAGCAGACAGGCCTATCTCAGAGGCAGTGTGTGAAGCATTTATGACCATACACAATAACACAGGAGAGACGCTACAAACGGACACCACAAGTAGTTATAGAAAAATAGTTATCTTTATATAGACTGAACACGAGGCTAAAAGCACTCAAGGAACCACAATGCACACAATTACAGATTCACTTCAAAAGCAATAAAGGCACTCGAAACGGGGGTGGAACGGACTTAGTTCGGTGCCGGTGTCCACGCGACCCGGTGATGCACAATGTACCTGAGATGTAAAGGGGCACGGCACGCAGCCTCACAAGGAAGCCGCGGTGATGACAGGCGGACTCGCAGCGGCCACAGCTCCCGGCTGTAGCGGTCCGCGGCGTGCACTCACGATAATCCTGGGACGGGGCTTAAAGGCGGGCACCCAGAGGCACCCGCAGGTGGTAACAAGATCCTGGAAGTGGTGACTAGTGCGGGCACTCAGCAACACAGCTCCTCAGCTGCAGCGGCCCACAATAGCGATAGCGAAGTTTCTCATAGGACGGCAAATGCAGGCCCTCAGCGGCACAGCTCCTCAGCTGCAGGGCCCGCGATAGCGATGATTTCCGTAGGATGGCAAATGCGGGCACTCAGCGGCACAGCTCCTCAGCTGCAGCGGCCCACAATAGCAATAGCGATGATTTCCGTAGGATGGCAAATGCGGGCACTCCGCAGCACAGCTCCTCAGCTGCAGCGGCCCACAATAGCGATAGCGATGATTTCCGTAGGATGGCAAATGCGGGCACTCAGCGGCACAGCTCCTCAGCTGCAGCAGCCCACAATAGCGATAGCGATGATTTCCGTAGGATGGCAAATGCGGGCACTCCGCGGCACAGCTCCTCAGCTGCAGCGGCCCACAATAGCGATAGCGATGATTTTCGTAGGATGGCAAATGCGGGCACTCCGCGGCACAGCTCCTCAGCTGCAGCGGCCCGCGATAGCGATGATTTCTGTAAGATGGCAAATGCGGGCACTCCACGGCACAGCTCCTCAGCTGCAGCGGCCCACAATAGCGATAGCGATGATTTCCGTAGGATGGCAAATGCGGGCACTCAGCGGCACAGCTCCTCAGCTGCAGCGGCCCACAACAGCGATAGCGATGATTTTCGTAGGATGGCAAATGCGGGCACTCAGCGGCACAGCTCCTCAGCTTCAGCGGCCCACAATAGCGATAGCGACTTTCAGCCCGTGTTCCCCGAAGTAGAACCAGAGGCTCTGGAATTCTCAACAGAGTCCTCACCTGCGGGTAGAATCCCCCTCAAATAGGAATCCAGACCGCTGATGGGTGAAGTCTAATGTCCCTGAGACTTCAGCAGGAGGCGAGCTCAAATCAGGCCCTTGGGTAGTTGCTTCAGCAAGATGGATGAAAGTTTCAAAGTCCTTTCCCTCTAGTTACACGGACAGAGGTTCGTCTTGGCATCCAGAAGTAACACACTCGTGGGGGTTTTCGCGCACATCTTTATACCCCCCTCGCCTTTGTTCTCTCAAAAGTCATAAGTCACTGAACCCAGTCAGAACCAATTCGGGGAGGTCCTGGGGGCACGTTGTTTACGAGGCGGCATCCTGCCCTTTAGGAGAGGGGGTCTGCCATCAGACACACCGTGGGGGGGAGCCATCATTCACCTTGCCAGTCGCAGCCCTGCTCAGATCAAAGGGTCACCCCTCCCCATACTCCAGCTGCAGATCTCTCTACTCGACCCAGGTCGGGTTCAACCTACCCTGTCCCTCCAAAACCAGACGGCCAATACACATAACAGCAGAGCACACTGGAAGACTTAGGCAAGAAAATACCCACTTTCCCAAAGTGGTATTTTCAGACACAGAATATAGAAATAACCCTCACTAATAGATGTACTTTAATATTCTGAGCTCAGGCATACTAAATTCGACTTTCCACTGTACAAGCTGCTTCTGTGGGTGGCGCAATCAGCGCTGCAGGCCCACCAGCAGCATTCGGTCTACCAGCCCTGGGCACGCACGGTGCACTATACTAGAGACTAACAGGTAAACCAAATGAGCCAATTATGGGAACATCAATTCATACAGTCAATTTACAATAGGGAGCATTCGCGCTGTGGCACGGAATGGCCGTGGCACAGTGCCCAGAGCATCTAACACCAGCAAACACAGAGGAGACAAAAAGCGAAAAATGGAGGGGAGACCCACGCCAATGGTGCCAGGTCTAACATTCACCATTCCGTCAGGGCAGACAGAACATGGCAGGCGTGCTTCTGGACAGAATCCACAATCACCGCCCTTTGCCATACTGGGCATTGGGACAGTGCACTTGATAAAGTTACCCTATGACCTAACTGTTGATGAGGACAGCCGCCTGTTTATTGTGTGCACAGTGGGATTCATATTACTTCTGTGTCAACATGATGAGGCCCAGCAAATCACCAGTGATATTAAATCAATAAAATGAATAACAATAATAACATATTCATTGAATCATGCGAATTTACAAAATAATGTGTTTACACCTGCAGACTAAATATGGGATGTGTAACTCCTTCCTCGTGTTATGAAAATATTGCATGTCACTGAGCAGTACTCTGCCCAAAAGGGAGTAATGATTTCAAAGACTGAGATCCCTGAAAACCATTCATGAAAACTTCATGGTGATTTGCAAAATCATTTCTACATATGATGGGGGTACTTTATTCCTTGTAATATATGGTGGGGCTTATTTACAAGCCCATTGCTCTGCCAGTGCATCGCTTTTTTTGACGCAGCAACGGCACAGAGTGCACAGTTGCAGACCCATATCTAGGAGGCCAAGCAAAGCCACTTTCTGTGGCTTTTCAGGGCCTCAAAGGTATGTATTAAGCCAAAGCAGAGCAGGTCGCTGCTTTGCCTTACTCTACGTCAAAGAGGCGCTCCATGAGCGTTGCGGTGGGTGTTCCCACATAACACCCATGGATTTTGATGCATTCCCAGATTTACAAGGACTTGTAAACCTGGGAATGTGTCAAAAGCCTACGTCTCCCCAGGGGAGGAGTAACAAGGATAAACATTTTTATTTCTCCTCGTTTTTACCTCGTCCTATAGAAGTAAGAAAACACCTCCATGGATTGTTTTTGTGCAGGAAGGTGTCCCTTCCTGCGCAAAAACAATTATTTCTACAACACAGACACCCGTGCGACATGGTGCAAAGGGGCCTGCGTTGGCACAAGGAATTGTGCGCAAGCACAGTGGGAAAGGCTAGGAATGCGCCGTATATCATAAATATGGTGCATTCCTGACCTTTCCCTTTGACGCAGGGCTGTGCAGCAAAGTGACTTGCAGTGCTGCCTTGCGTCAAAAACTAATAAATGAGGCCCGAGGTCCTGTAACTCCAGCAAATCCCACAACTTCATTACCTGCAGAATAAATGGGGAATCTGTATTCTGAAAATAAACATATAAATATGACAATTGAACCATGGTTAAATCAAGTATGTTAATCATTTTATAGTAAGATCCTTTCAATGTTCTATTTGTGATTTCAGTGATTGTGTCTCCTGATAACAGGCGTTGAAAATTCAGAACAACACAACAAGTGGCCAAAATATTACAGTATTTATGTAACCTTCCTATGATTGTTAAGTAGTGAAAATATGTCTATGAAAATGAAACAAGTCCTGCAGGTTGTCCTTTGTGTGAGAACTATTATACCATAATTGTATTAATTATCTCCATTTGTGGCCTACGACTTGTGGTTTCTGCTCCCTGCTGCTTGGAAGGGTGCCCTTATGAATTCGGATAGTGAAAGTTTGTGTTCTTTCATGGTGATTTTGACTCGCCTGTGTGCATAGTGCATGAATTTAGGTTCACTTTAGTAATGCTGCTCATTTTCAGCAGTATTATGTGAAAAATGTTGTGCCTTGTGACATGCATGTCCAGCAGCTCACTCTCATGCTGAGGCCTAATTCCCAGGGAGGGAGGTGACAGATGCAATTCTTATCTTTCCCAGGTTTTAGTCCCTCGCTCAGTAGAGTTCTTTACAGTTCTGTGGGGTACTATGCCAGCCTGCTTCAGCCCTGCCGATGAACTCTGAACCTGGGTGTCAGGTTCTGAAGGCCCCTGGAGTCCCGGAAGACTTGCACCCGTAAACAACGGTAGACTTGCTGCTGGTGACAGGAATTTGGGGAAAAACAGGCAAAGAGAGTGATGAAGAAACACCGGGCTGGAGTTTGCTCTCTGTTACAGAATCATCTCAGTCAGTGGCGTAGCTAGACCTACTGCCACCTAGGGCGGCCCCTAAGTTTGCTGCCCGGTGCAGGTAAGAGCGGGGGTGGTCTACACCACTTGTTCAGGGATGGGGGGAGGAGGAGATCATGCCTGTTTCGCCTGGAAGAGCCAAGCCTTGAGGTTCCTTCAGAAGTCCATGAGGGAGGGAGAGGTTCTGATGTGTTTCGGGAGATTGTTCCAGGTCTTGGCTTGTTAAGTATTTATTATCCATTTCTAAAATTCCCGTGCCAATGTTTTGCTTGTTTTTACAGTGTTAGTCTTTTATTTCTTATGGTGGGATTAGTGATAAACAATGACTTGTACAAAGACCATTGATGTCTTCCATATTTCAGTACTAGCCGCAGAATCCTGTATATTGTACCCTGCTGTGGCTTTGACAGGTCTGCTGTAGTCTCCACACTGGTCCCTCCTTGTGAACTGCACCCACTGGAGGGCTGGTGAGATCTCTGTCTGTGGATCCACAGACTGGTTACGCGACCCAGGGATAAAGGCAATCTATTCCAAAAATCATAAGTCTTATCTCAAGCATTTCAAACATTCATTTCTGTTCAAGAGGTTCAACATACATACAAGCAAAAAGGTGAAGGCAGGAGTGTATAGAACTCTAGGTCAGAACACTGAGCTACCAATTTGCCTGAGTCTCCTTTACTGAACTGCTGTTGTAAAGAAAATTGGAATTCTGCCCAAAATAAACATTAACAAATCAATTTTTAGGGTAGCCACATAAACATGCAACATGCAGGCACTTACGGACACACAGAGTTTGCATCCAAGCACACATGCAAATAGAGAGCAATACAAAACACCTTCATGCATGATAGATAAATATATATGCAAGCATAAATGTTTACCAACCCACAGACATACAGGCACCTGGCATACACAAAAAGCAGTCATTCAACACTCTTGCGATACTGTGATTTACACCAGACGTACATGGTTCTGATGCTAGCCCATACATGTCTGAGATGGCACCAGAATACCTGGGAGAGGACACACAAGACAACCTGTGGAATGGACCCAACTGGGTGCTAGCAACAAGAGAAGCAAGTTGTCACTTCAGTGGGATGGAACAACTGGGTGCTAGCAACAGCAAGGTGCAAAAAGGTATGTAATGTAAAAGCAGCTAGCCCCCAGTCTCCATTATTGTACACAATCAGCATGTATATGAAGGTGAGAAGGTGAAAATAGGAGTGCCTAATTGAGACTCTTCTTCAAAGAATAGGGAGGAGAAATGCCATCATTGCAGTGATCGAAAGTATCCATGAAGGAGAGAGAACTGAACACTAGGATAAACATTTTCCTATCCAGGGTTAATAGAAAGGTAAAACCAAAATAAATGTTTGGGAATGTGGAATGGTTGTGAAGTGCTCACAAAGGCATATGGACTATGCAAGACGTCAAGTTGTCAGGCAAGTTGTAAATAGCACCGTCATTCCTTATACTGTCTGCAAAGCACAAACCGGAATCGTTCTCCTCACTACCCAGATGTAGCTTCTTAGTACATCATGCTGTGTCCTGCAGATGCCACCAACCCATCAACCATACATTTCGCCCAGTGCAACTTAATCTTATTCACTCCAACCTTGCCAATGAACATGTAAAGTCAGACCTTTGACTGAAATGCGAAGTCTCTATATTTACCATTTGTGCGTGCCATGTGACCTCCCCTCCTGACACTAGTACCACATATAAAAACACTTCCCCTTGGAAAAGAATCCAGCTTCTCTGTTACTTGTGGTGGAAAATCGACACCAGGCGAGGAGTGTGAATAAAAGATGTAAGTTCCCAAGATGTTTCCAATATACCCTCTCCAGGACAGTAGACATATCTAGGTAAGAACTTGGCGGAACACCTCAGAGTCCACAAATACCTGATAGATAGTCACATTTTATCACCAGCCTAGTCGTCAGAAACCAGCTGATGGTGTCTGCCAGAAAACTTCTACTGATATATTTTGGCCCCCCCAAAGATGAATGACAACTTCTTTCTGTACAGCAGAGATGGACAATAGCAAGGAATCAAACCCACTGTGTGCAGGACAGGTAAGTATCGAGGATGAAAGCTATATATGCTATAGAATTTGGAGTATTGGCATTTGTAGGGTAAACTTTGCCACGAGAATCCATTGCTCCCAATCTTAAGGGTGATCGTCAATGAAACTGCATTGATATTGTTCTATTCCATAATTCAGCCATTCTGCCTAACCGTATGATTGAGGATGATAACTAGAAATTAAATAGCAGAGTGTTCTCAATTTCTTTCTTCATTAATATGGACCAGAAATTGAAGAAAATTGTGACCCCCTATATGTCACAATTTGTCTGACAAAGACTGAAATTATGGCAATACAACAAAGCCACCCTGGGTCGGACTAGTGACAGTGAGTGCAGGGGGGTCCCTTTTTAAAGGACGAATTCCCTCACCCACTCATGGGAATCTCCCCGCACTGCAATCCTGGTCGCAGTGCGGGCTACAACACCCTCACTGTGAGGGAGGAGCTCAGGGATGTTTTGCTTGTGATGGTAGGGAGGTATCCTAAAACCTTCAGATGAGCTGGGCGAGGAGGGAGTATGTGAGGAGAGTGGTAGTGAAAATAAAACTGACTGCCTAGTGTGTTAAAGATCAGTTTTAATGGAGCACCCAGGGGTCAGGATTAAAAACTATATATGTGGGCCATGGCAGGAAAATTCAACCTAACATGGACTCAGAAGGGGGCAATAGGTCGACATGTTTCAGCCTAAATGCCCTCCGTAGAGGTGCTGTGGCTTTCTTCAGGACCAGGTGAAATGTGAGAAGGTGTGAGTGTGTGAATCATACCACCATACCGAATGTGGAGAAAAGAATATAACCAGCTAATAGGTTGATGCATCCATTGAAGAATTCTGCTGTTCAGCGTCGTCCCTGTAAAGAGACAAATGTTATAAGCAAAGATTTAGTACAGGTGTCCACATGCACTCTTTTGAATTAGTGCCTCATGTGATTGTAATATTTTAATACTGTGGTGTGGCTACATGGATTGACAAAAGAATCGTCATTTAGGTGCTTACCCGTATTGTCGGGAGCGCAAATGGCTTGCTCACCCTTCTCGCACGCACTCGAGGTGGCTTCCAAAACCTAAATGAAAAAGGGAGACAGAGAAGGGGGGAGTAGACTATGATGTACAGTCATACGAACACTTATCAAACAGTTGACTTGGAATGTTCAGGGTGGACTGCTGATATCTGTTCCTGTGGTGTATAAAAACAGGTATCAGCGCAGAATTGGTGGGGGTAGAAGGCTATTATGCATAATAAGCATGTCCACAAAGTCAAGTCTGCATAGTTGACCATGGAAAATGGCAGTATTCAAGTGCATGGATGGCTGTCCAACTAGACCTTTTGGGCATATTTATTCCAAAGTATGGGAATACCCAAGGATAGATAGTTGTATAGTATCCTTAAACTATGACTGTCCCAGATGATGGGCAGAGAAACATTTAAAATAATTTAGACGGTGTCAGGGATGACACACTCGTCCCCAGGTGAATTATGATGAGAAGGAACTCAGCATCCATTTACATAGTCCCAGTATGAACATTGAAGTGAGGAATAAGCGGCTGTGGACCCATGGAGCATCTCCGCCCGCCTGGTGGAAGGGAGAGTCCAGTGACAGGAGCAGTGAGGAGAGAAAATGGCTAGGCGGAGCGCCGTAAGCCAAAAAGGATGGGAGCAAGGAGCTACCCCTGCAGTGCTGCACACAATTGGACGCACGGCATGTCATGGGGAGACCTAGGAGGTGGTGCTAGGTCGGGAGGATCATACAGTCGGTTATCAGAACCTAGTAAAGGTGGGGTACCTGGAGGTCAGTATCTCCCAGCCAGGCTCGGATTGTGTGCACGGCAGGTAAAGGTGTGTTTTTTTGGGTCTCATTATGGCTGGAATGGGATGGAACTCGCTCTGATTCTACTGTAAAATAATAAATGGAACTCCACTCATGTTGGTGTAACTTGGACCCTCTCCTTAGGGCAGATAGCTTCAAAATGGAAAATGAACTACTTTGATCTGGTTATACATTTCTTCTCCTCCCTTAGTGACTTCTGTTAGCCTCCTACTACATTTGGAGGGAATTCTTCGGAATAGCTGCCCCCCCACTCCTTTCCTCGACTCTCCGATGAGCGTGTCGCAGTGATAGCGCTAGACCCCTCTACCCTGCATTACTCCCTCTCACTCTCCGCTATCCAGGATAACTCTTTGAGACAGAAGATAGAATTCTTCCTTCTACCAACCTGAATCACTAGCACCAGTATGACAGCATCATGCCTGAAAGCTGCAGGATGCAACTCTTACACGATTTCTTACCCCCCCAACCTATCCAAGTCCGCATCAAAAACCTTCAAACACAATCTCTTGAGAAGACACCCTGAGACACTGATTTCCGACCCGTACTTCAACCAGGATAAGGGCACCATTATCAATGATTTAATATTTTACACCAAGAAAACTGCACTATGGCGTACAGCCATATTAAACCTACTGAACGTTACTGAAACCAGAAACATTCCATATGGCACCAAAATCCTGACCGCTCCCTCGCAATACCTAAGAGCTGACCTCAACATCACAATCTATAAAAATGGCACTATTCTGATCCAAGCCCCTCAAAAGGATCTCAAAAAATTTGGTGTTCATTTCCCCACCCTAATAGGCCAGATGCTTACCTCCCACCCTTTAACGCCCTGTATCTCATCCTAAAGCACGTCGGAGCAATGGTCAGTACAGCCCAAAGTTAGCTTCGGAGGGTAGGGGCCTCCTGCTCACGTCCACCAAAGCACAAGCTACCCCTTCTCGCCCCCTCAGCTCCTTGTCTCCCTCTCCCAAAGAATGGGTCGACACGAATCTCCCCACTGTGTCATCCCTTCAGCACAGGACTCATAGCAGCGCCTCCCCTTAAGGCATTAGTCTGTCACCTACCTCACCACCTCAAACTTCCAATAATCTCATTAGTGCACCACATACCTCACCACCCCAACCCCTCAAAAAGGCAACGACTATTAATACACCATCCGCTCTTCTTCCCCATCCCACATCACTAGCGGAAAACGCTCGGACCATCCAGAAATTACACCTCACCCCCCCCAAAGGCAGCCTAACCTCCCTGCACAGCAAAATAGGCTCTCGGCTCACCTCTCCACACAGAAACGCAGCCACTTGGAGACTGAACTCCAATCCTCTCACCGGGGTCCCCGACTATGTCACTCCAAGCCCTGACTCCTCTCTCCTTTCGCCACTAGTGCACCCGTCACTAACAGACCTGGAAGCTCTGAACCTCCGGACAGCCAGCCTAGCTCAGAGCATACACAAGGCGGCTCTTGAATTGAGGAACCTCCTACTCTTTACTGAACACTCCCTCGCTAAAATCAAGCATAGTCATAATTCAGTACTCTGCCCGCAAGCCTTACTCTCAACCACTGTCGCTGGCCAAGAGACAATACCACCCTCGCAATAAACGCAACTATCTATCAGAAGATGAAACTCTAGCTCTTCTTCTATCCTACGAGGAGACACCTGCCGCCTTTAATCCTCTTACTAAGGAAGGCGAGCACAAGATTGATACGATCTTAATCAACACAAACAGATCCACCAGCTGCAGTAACAGAAGGGTAATCAGCAGTAATCTAAAACGAATACCCTTATCCACCCTTACCCTCGACTCAACCCCGGGTAACACTGCATCTCCGCTCTCTGGTCTCCTTCTTAACTGCAGATCAGCAGTGAAGCATGCCTCCGACATTGCCGAATTCATCTTGAGTCAGGAAATTGATGTGGCAATCTTAACTGAATCTTGGCTCAATGAAGCTTCCTCACCCTGCTTAGATCTACTGGTACCTCCAAACTATAACATTATAAGACTTGACAGACAAATTAAAAGAGGGGGAGGTTTCGCTTGCATCCATTGCGCCGACCTCTCCGTTACGCAGTTCCTCTCTGACCCTCTTGACTCCTGCGAATATCTCGCACTCTCCATAGGTAACGACTCAAACCAACTATGCAAACTGCACACCTTCTACCACCCCCCAGGTAAAAATGACCCATTCATTGACCACCTCATGGAAATCATTGTAACAAATGCCTCCCCACACTCCAATGATATATTCCTAGGAGACTTTAACCTCCATTGAAATGACCTCAATGACGCTCAGGTCAACATCCTTAAAGACTTCCATGATGGCCAATCACTTACCCAAGCCTGCACTCTACCCACACACTCGAAAGGAGCCACGCTGGACTGGATCATCTCAAAGGATACGGCGGTCAGGCTAACTTCAGTTGCTCCTTGCGACTGGTCAGACCACCATGCTATTTCCTTCCAAATATTGGGCGTACCTAAGAAAAGATCAGTGCAGCCAGTGAAACCGAAAGTATGGATCCGGGACACCAAAAGCCTAGACTCCGAGAAGCTGGTAGCGCGATGCGAGATGGATCTCCCCCCTGCCACCAATCTATCTACGGTCAATGAACTTACTGACCACTGCAACTCAACAATGTCGGATATAATTGACTCACTAGCCCCGCTTAAACTAAAAAGAGTTCAGACCAAAGACAAAAATCCCTGGTTCAATGGGGCCCTAAACACCGAAAGGAGAAATCTTCAGCAAATAGAAAGGAATTGGAGACAACACCCCTCCTCCCCCCAACTAAATCTTCTTAGAAAGACCAGAAATGCGTACAATAAGAGCATTCGCAATTCAAAAAAAAGAATTCTTCAGAGCAGAACTTGAAAACGCAAAGAACAGACCTCGCAAGCTCTTTCAATTGATAAAACAACAATCAAATAAAATGGCTAAAACCTCTGAAGAAACAACCAAATCCCTAATAAGCTCTGATGAGTTCTCCTCCTTCTTCTCGGCTAAAATCAACTCCCTGGGTTTTGAGTTGTTCTCTGCCACTACCGTCCTCCCACAGCCTGCGGGGACCCTTCAAAATGGCGCTACACACTCCCCACAGACATTACCCAAAAACCAAGCACACTGGATCACCTTCAACCTTTATGACGAGCATAGAATAGCAAAAATTCTATCATCCATTAAACCGAATAACCCATTGACCCGCTTCCATCCAACTGTTTATCTGCAGCCAATCATCTCATCATACCCATCTGGACTGCAATAATCAATGCTTCCCTAATGCAAGGGTCTATACCAGACTCGTTAAAAACGGGACAAGTCATCCCTATTCTAAAAATACCCTCGCTAAACCCTGCTGAACCAGACAATTTCAGACCAATATCTAACATTCCTCTACTTGCGAAACTACTTGAGAAATGCGTGCAAAAACAACTTAGCCTACACATCGCCACTTTCAACTTGCTAGATGAGTGCCAATCTGGTTTCAGACCAGCCCACAGCACTGAAACTACTATTCTCCACATAGTAGATGATGCCCTCCAAGCCCTAGACCAAGGCAAAACATGTCTCCTAATTCTGTTGGATCTTTCCTCGGCGTTCGACACAGTCAACCATGAAAAGCTTCTAGAACGTCTGGAATTCAGGATGGGCCTAGGGGGAACCGTTCTCAAGTGGTTCAAATCCTTCCTACAGAATCGCTCCCAGAGATTCTTAATTAATCACATTCTATCCTCCCATTCCCCGATTACGATTGGCGTCCCCCAAGGGTCAACTCACTCCCCAACTCTCTTTAACCTCTATCTCGAACCACTAGCTGAAATCCTTCGCAATGCCAACATCTCTTTCCACATGTACGCTGACGACACCCAGGTCTACATCAAAATCTCTTCTCTAGAGGAGGTCCAAATAATGAATGATGCTCTGAAACAGACTGTTCACTGGCTTGCCAGCAACCAGCTCAAACTCAATGCACAGAAAACCGAGTTCTTGCTAATCTCCCCTCCGAAAAGCTCCCCTTGACATACTTGAATGGACCAACTCGATCACCGCGCTGAACTGCACCCCGACCATAGTGGACTCAGCCAAATCACTAGGAATCACACTGGACAAAAACCCGAACATTCGAGCCCACATAAACACTCTGGCCAAAAATGCCAGGTTTCACCTCAGATATCTGAGAAATCTCAAACCTTTCCTAGACACTTCGGACCTAAAAATGGCAGTTCAGGCCCTAGTTATCTCTAGGATCGAATACGGATGCTCAACCTTATCTGGACTACCAAAGATCTCTACAGCTCCCATAAAATCCTGTCTCAACGCAGCTGCAAGACTCCTAACTGGCTCAAAAAAATTCGATCATATCTCGCCGCACCTAAAGGCGCTGAACTGGCTACCGTATGAAGCTAGAATCCAACTCAAATTGGCCTGTATCACTCATAAAGCTGTACACTCCAAGTCTCCTGCGTACCTTGCTCAGAAAATCGTGGTCTCCAGAGGAGACAGGCACTCTCGGTGTGCCATCGATTTTGTGTTGAAACCACGCCTCTTCCGGAAGAAGAAAACATACAACAGAGCTTTCTCTGGGGCTGCCCCCAGAATCTGGAACTCACTGCCGCCTTACATCAGAAGAATACCTGCCCTATCAAGTTTCAAAAAGGAAGTGAAGATCTTCCTAATGGGCAAATTCCTACCCTAATCTCTCTCAGTGCCCCTGCAGTTTCAGCAGCCCAGCGACTTGCCTCATCTCGTATTTGAACTCTAACGGGATTGTCGACTCTTCTCTCATGTTTGCATGATCCTTTTTGTATCTAACTTGTTTTTGTTAATTCTTGTAATTAATGTAATTACTTACTACTGCTGTAAAGCGCTCTGATACCCTCACGGGTCATGTTCGCGCTATACAAAACAGTAAATAAATAAATAAATAAATGAACACCCGGCATGGAAAGCAGGGAGTGCAGCCTAAAACGATTACGGCCGGGCTGCCGTAAGCTAACCACTGCCGGAACTGACATGAACAAAGCGCCATGAACTGGGGTGGAGGAAAGTAGAGGAACCCCTTGGGAGAAGCAGGGGAACAGCAGGGGAACATGGCAGAGGGAAAAGCAGCCCCCAACCGGTGTGAACGGGGCATGCGCCGAACGAGAGCCTCAGGGGAAGGGACCACATACCTTCAAAAGGAGTCCGTATCGCCAGTTTGTGCAACCGGGGCAGGGAGACGAACACCAGTGAAAGCGCAAAGATATCGCGTAGAAGCAACGTGAGGCTCCACCTCCCGGAAGTGGAGGTGGAAAGAGTCAATGGAAGGCTCAATCAGGTAAAGACACAAACGAAGAGCTCAGAACCCTTTCAACTGTGAAGTGAACTTGGCAGCCATATTAGCATGGTGTGTCGAGCCAAAAGGGATGTCCAAGAGGAAGGGACCGAAGTGACCCTTTGCAAATGGAAAAGGGGTCTGAATGGGAAATGGGGAGAGATTGAAAAGGCCATGTGGAGGCGCATTGGTAGAAACGCATTAAGTGCGAAGGCGCATGAGCGGGAAGGCTGGGCACAGAGAAGGTGGGTGACCACAGGTATCGTGAAGGAACAACCAGATAGCTGGTGTCCCAGGGGATGCTGGAACTGGGTCCCAAAAGGGAGGCCATTGTGATCACTTGAAGGATAGAGTGCTTGAAGCAGACAACATGTTCCTGTGGTGGTGAACAGGAGAGAAGCCAAATAGCATGTGCACAGACATAAAAGCATCCCCTGTGGAGTGTCCAGGGATATCAATAGCTAGTGCAGAGCCTGACACATTAGGCCAATTAGGTGTGTGTAGGATAAGACCAAGGAACCTCATCATTCAGGCCATGTGAATCTGTGCACAATTCGCTAGTGCAGAACCTAACACGATAGGCTAATTATGTGTGTGTGTAAGATTGAACCAAGGAATCTCATCATTCAGGCCATTTGTATTGGTGCGCAACCTAAAAACCCATCGTTGTTCTTTTCTAAATAGGAACTGAGTCATGTTGGCGATGGGCTGGGTGATGTTGGGTTTGTCTAAAACGACCAATTGAAAATCGTTGGCATCATGTCATGCCTCCAGGAAGTGTGTGGTGAGCCTGCTAATCTGTTTCCTACAGCATATCGTGGTCTTGTGTTCGAGCATACGTGTTTTGACCTTTCTTGTGGTCATACCCACATACCAGAGGCCACAGGGACAGGTAATGAGATAGATTAAGCCCTCTGAATTGCAGTTGGTATGTTGTCTCAACTCCCAGGGGCGACCAGTGCCTATGTCAATAAAGGTTGTGTGTACAGTCTGTGCACATACGCTACAACTGCCACAGGGGAAATGCCCTTTGATCGGTGGGAGATTCCAGAGTGTATTTTGTTGGTGCAGCTGTTTCGTCCGTGGTCTTGTGTGGACTAACTGGTCTCTGAGGTTGGCACTACGTTTAAAGGCAAACATAGGTTTGGTCAGATTGCAGGTTCCTTTATTCAGAATGTTCTAGTTCTTGTTGATACTTCTTTGCAAGAGGTTTGACTTCCTACTAAAGGTGCTGACACAGATTAATCTCTCCTGAGGTCCTTTAGGAGGAGGAGGCTCAAGGAGAGCTTCACAGAGATTATTGTGCGCTCTCTTCATAGATTTGCGAATCAGTGAATGAGGGTATTGTCTGTCTAGGAGATGCCCTGCCAAAGTGGATGCATGCTTTTTGTATTTACCCGCATGGGTACAATTACGCCGAATCCTCAAGAATTGGCCAAAGTGTAAATTATCCCGTAGGGATTTAGGATGATGGCTGGAATATAGCAGAAGCGGGTTTTTTGCCATGGATTTAGTAAACAATTCTGTACTCAGACTGCTCTCCGTGTTGCAAATCAGCAGGTCTAGGAATGGGAGTTTCTCTTTGCTGAATTCACAGGTAAACTTGAGGAATTCATTGCAGGAGTTCAGCCAAATGTGGAAACCCTCAATGTCTTCTACGGTCCCTCGCCATATCACAATGATGTCGTCGATATACCTTTTCCATAGACGGATGTTAGACTGGAAAGGGTTGTTGGATGTCAGGATGGTGTCAGCTTCTATCGAATGGACATACAGATTCGCCAGGCTGGGGGCAAAAGTGCTGCCCATCGAATTGCCTGAGATCTGGAGGAATAAAGTATCCTCAAACTGGAAAATGTTTTCCTTCATAGCCAGAGTGGCACAGGTCATGACAAAAGACACGGGAGTGATGGTGTCCAGATCTGTGTCATTGAGTAGCGTCTCTACTGTACGTAATGTTTGGTGCAGTGGTATACAGGTATACAGTGATTCTACATCAAATGAGACAAGAAAGTCAGTGTCTTCATTAAATTCCAGTCCTTCCAAGGCATGTAAGACATCTTTGGTGTCTTGTAGGTATGTCAGCATTTTCTTGACGAGCAGTCTGAGGAAGAAGTCGACGAACTGGGAGAGTGGTTTCAAGAAGGACCCAATCCCTGAGATAATGGGTCGTCCAGGGGGGGGTCTTTGTGGTTTGTGAATTTTAGGAAGTATATAAAAATACGAAATCCCCGAGTTAGTGTTGACTAAAAAGTCAGCCTCTTTGGCAGTGATCCAGCCTTCTTCCTTAACCTCATCTACCAGATTGACTATGATGTTGAGAAGTCTTTTCGTAGGACCCATCTGGAGTGGCTTATATGCACTGGACATCGCCAGTTGTTTTAAACATTCCTCCCAATAGGCGGAGGTGTCCATCAGGACAATACCGCCTCCCTTGTCCGCGGGCTTGATGGTTATGGAGTCATCTTTGGTCAGATTGTTCAGTGCTTCTTGTTCCAATTTAGAGAGGTTCTTGAAGAAAGATTGTTGTTTGACTAGACCCTCATTGATGTCTTTCCAGACTGCCTTTTCAAACGTGATGACTTCCGGAGTTATCATATGGGGTGGTGGCATGAAAGTTGACTTGTTGCTCAGATTAGTGTTAGGCAATGAGTCCGCAATGGTAGAGTTGATGTCAGCTGAAAAGAAGAATTTCAATTTAATTTTCCTGAAAAATTGGGCAATCTCTTGGTTGAGCAGGAACAGGTCACTTTCATATGTGGGGACATAGCCTAGTCCTTTATTGAGGAGCTGTGCCTCAATAGGATTCAAAACGCGCTGACTCAGATTCACAATCAGACTGAAATTAAACAGGGCTGATAAACATTTTTTCAAATGTATGAAGTGAGACAACTTAGTCAAGTCATCGCCATCTACTACTATCAGTATGATTTCTGCTTCTAACCTCAGCAGCTCTATGATAAAGTCCATTGAGGCCTGGGATCAAGGTCTCAGGGGTGCAGATAGAGGTTCTAATGGACTCAGGGGTCATTGAGTGTCCGTTTTCATCTACTCACATGTTCCTATATATTTGACATCATCTTCTACTGTTGCCTGTAGCTGGGCCACCAGCACCAAGTCCTTTTGTTTCCAATTATTTGGATTTCCTGACAAGGGAATATCATGACACTATGTGATATTGAACCTCTGTATATTATCTTCAGGTATGCACAATGTATATTGGTGATAACATGCATGTTTCTGACGGTGCTGGTTTTGTGATTCTTCCTTAAGCTAGTCCTGCATGTCCCTACGCTTGTAGCTGTCCTTGAAGAGGATTAAAAAGTGATTTCTAGTAAGAGATACATGCTGGTTGGCTTTGAGAATGAGAAGATCTGAGGTGATCTCCTTGCTTTCTGTCTCTTGTCTGGATAAATAAACCTTACCTGTGCAAAGGTGGAACATTGGAGTTTCCCTCCAGGAGTGGACACTTCCTTACATAATGTCCACTTTTCCTGCAGTGCATACATAATACTCCCTTCTTTTCTCTGGGATCTCTGCCAATAGTGTTTCTTGATGGAACACATATACACTGGTTTGTTTCCTGGAGAGCCAGAAGGTACTAATCGAGGCCCTTGTACAGTATGGTGTCGATGAAGACTCCATCTTTTTTTACTACTATGGTTTTAGTTGACTATCTATCTACAGGGTTGAATCAATCAAGCTGTGGTAGCTAGATGTTTCACTGCTGCGGCGTCCTTTGTATCATCCTCAGGCCAGGACATTGTCAATCCACGCTGCTTTTGATTACAAATGGTGAAAATGCCTAGTGTATGGACTAAAATCTTGCTTTCCCTGTGAAGATTCAGTAATTCAGTATTAGCTGCTTGAGTAGTCTGACATTTAGAAAACACTGCTGTAAACTCAGTTAGAAAAGTGTCATAATTTGATAGCCATGGAGCTAGTATTTAGGATGAGACGGCATATCAAAGCCTCTTTAGACAGGTAAGAAAAAACAACAAGCATTTGCAATGCAATAGGTCTCGTATTAGTGAATGTTTGAGCTATTGGCATTGCAAATGATAATGTTGGTTAGATTATTTTTTTTATCAAAAAATATCCAGGCTGTAGCATAAGTAATAAAAGAAAATCTACGAAGCAAGTAAAGGGTGCAATACCACAGGCTGTTACTAGGTGCCCCTGTGGAGTTGTAAAGGGACCTCTAGTAGCCACATAAGGTACTGCACCTTTAATGCAATCATAATATAGAGAAAGATTGCAGCTGAGCATATGTTTCCATTTGTTTTTATTGGAAGTGAGGTTTTTGTTAGCTTGCACTTTAAAAAAGCACCATTGTTGTTTAGTTAGCTAAATAAAGCAAACACAAGGAGATAATGGACGGAGTGCTGAAACTTTTCAAACACTCACCCCCAGTCACAGATCTGGGTTGAATCCATCATCATTCTTTAGCTCACTTTGCCACCCCAGTTCAGACATAGCCATATGCAAATCAGTCTTGACCCTGTGCCTCATGGGAACAGTCCAGACCGAACTGCCAAGCCATGTCTTCCCTGGACCGGAATCAAGCATCCTGGGACCGGTTTCGGGTTAACAGCCCTCATCAGCCAGGCTAGCTTGAATCCAGTGGCAAAGTGAGCAAGGGACCCACGTCTGGGCATACCCTGCCAACTTAGGGCGAACAAAGCAAACACAAGGAGATAATGGACGGAGTGCTGAAACTTTTCAAACACTCACCCCCAGTCACAGATCTGGGTTGAATCCATCATCATTCTTTAGCTCACTTTGCCACCCCAGTTCAGACATAGCCATATGCAAATCAGTCTTGACCATGTGCCTCATGGGAACAGTCCAGACCGAACTGCCAAGCCATGTCTTCCCTGGACCGGAATCAAGCATCCTGGGACCGGTTTCGGGCTAACAGCCCTCATCAGCCAGGCTAGCTTGAATCCAGTGGCAAAGTGAGCAAGGGACCCACGTCTGGGCATACCCTGCCAATTTAGAATCAATCATTTTTTATTGTGTGGTAAAGCATCTGAATACACAGCCCAGCTGCCTACATCCAATGGCCGGCAGAGCATAACCTCTTGATGATTTACACAGCGTACAGGTCAACAACCCGGAGGGCGACCCCACGAAGAGATTTCCGGGCTATAACCAGCTACCTGGCAGGTGCGTAAGTACCACTTTTATAGGAGAAAGAAACGGACACAAGGAACAAACACCCACCCCTTCCACCCCCCTGTCCCCCCCACCCCCCGCCCTGCACCGCATCAGCCTCTAACTCCGCCTTACACCCACCGCAACCTCTCGATGTGTCCCACCGCCACTCAGACATCCTTAGTGGCCCCCAAAGGCTCCAAAGGAATGAGCTGCAGAATTTGTAGGTACTTCGGGCACGTGACCTCCCTCAGATCTTTAGAAAGGAGATGTAGGAAGGGACCCCATAGCTTCGCATAATCAGCACCTTTACCATCAATGCCTAACGAAAGGCGTTCCATAGCCAGAAGGTGCCAAAGCCTTTGGATCCAGTCTCTTCGGTCAGGTGAGGCCAAGGAACCCCATTGCGCTAATAGAACCTGCCACGCCGCTAGCAGAGCTAATGCTATCTGTCGGCCCCTCAGCGAGCGCAAAGGGAAAGACTTAGGATGGGGGAGGCCCAGCAGCGCGTGTTCAGGTGTCCGGGGAAATGTAATCTGAAAGGCATCGTCTAGGTCATCAAGGACTACCTTCCAGTACCGCACTAATTTCGGGCAATGCCACAACAAATGCACCAGAGTACCCGGATGGCCGCACCCCCGTCAGCAGAGGCCCGACTTCGTTACATCCCAAGCCTTGATGCGCGCTGGGGTATAATACCAATAAGCGGCCACTTTATAAGCAGATTCAGTACCCGCAGTGTTAGAGGCAGTGTGGTGGACGGGATAAAAAACGTGTTCCCATTCTTTACGTGGCAGAGGTCGCCCCAACTCCGTCTCCCAGCGAACCTGCGCCTTCGTACGCTGTTTCTTGGGGTGCAACAGAATCATCGCATACAATTCAGATATGAGCTTGCGGTCATCCGTCTTGCAAACTAGCCATTTCTCAAAAGCCGTCAAGGGACGGGACATTAAAGCGAAGTTAGCGGGTTGGGTCACCCAGTGCGCTAATTGCGAGTACTGAAAAGCATCAGTCTCTGGCAGATGGAAGTACTCCCCACGCAATTGGGAGAAAGGGATCAGGCCTTCCAGGTCAAAGAGAGATCCCACCCTCTTACAGCCCTCCTCCCTCCAGCGGTGGAAGATTGGGGACGCACATCCCGGTGGAAAATCGGGATTGTCGACAATGGGAGTCATGGGGGAAGGAAAAGTAGTCCAACCCCTGCGCTGCGCTAATTGGTCCCAGGCTTTCAGAGTCGGGGAGGTCACCGGGGAAGAGTAAAGGCCCCATGCTCTGTGCTTGCGCGGCAGCCACAACTCACGCCAGATGTTACAACCCGCCACCGTCTGGTCCATAAAGTTCCAGTGTTTGCTGGACAAGGGCCTGTTCCACTCCATGATATACCGGAGGCAGGAGGCTTGATAGTAAGCCGACAGTAAGGGAAAGCCCAACCCACCCGCAGCCTTTGGCACGGTGACGAGAGGCAATGCAAGTCTTGGCCGTTTGTTGTTCCACAAGAATGTATTGAGGAGTCCCTGCAGTTTCCGAAGAGTGCCTGGGGGGGGACTCACAGGGAGCATCTGGAAAAGGTAAAGGACGCGTGGGAGTATAGTCATTTTCACCGCTGCCAGCCTCCCGTACCAAGCCAAGTTAAGGCGGGACCAGTCTGAAAGTGCTTTGGTAGTTTGATCTACCAGTAGCTTATAGTTGAGGGAGACCGTATGAGCTACAGAAGAGGTCAGTCGAATACCTAGGTATGGGATGTCAGAATCAGCCCAGTGAAAGGCGAAGTCTTGCTGCAGATCCGGAACCTCCGCTTCGGGAACAGAGATATTAAGAATTTGCGATTTGGAAAAATTTACTTTAAATCCTGCAACCTTCCCGAATTCAATGAGCTCCGCCGATAGGTACCGCAAGGAGGAGTGAGGCTGGGTAAGCGATAGGATAACATCATCGGCGTATAAATTGATTTTGTACGTATCAGCCCCGAATTTAATCCCCGCAATGCCTATATTTGACCGTATACGTTGGGCAAAAGGCTCCATATAAAGCGCAAAAAGCAACGGGGATAAGGGACATCCCTGCCGCGTCCCTCTAGTAATGGGGAAAAGGGCCGACCTGCACCCATTCACTCGCACCGCTGCCTTAGGGGCTGCGAAGAGGCACCGAACCCAGCGCACAAAGTTGTCACCCATCCCAAAGGCCTTCAGAACTGCAAATAGGTATTCCCAGTCCACTCGATCGAAGGCCTTCTCGGCATCGATGGAGAGAAAGAAGGCCGGAGCCCGAGAGCGGTGGACCAGGTCCATGAGGTGGAGGAGCCGTTTAGTATTATCCTCCCCCTGCCGTGTTGGGATAA
The DNA here is from genome assembly GCA_963921515.1 of Calotriton arnoldi. Lineage (NCBI taxonomy): Eukaryota > Metazoa > Chordata > Amphibia > Caudata > Salamandridae > Calotriton > Calotriton arnoldi. The sequence goes on along the minus strand of CAWUFW010006752.1, from coordinate 901,070 downwards.
AGCCCGCCTGATCCGGATCTATGATTCCGTCCATCAAGGGGCTGAGTCTCGCCGCTAGAGTGCTCGCAAAGAGCTTTGCATCAATGTTAAGGAGAGAGATCGGCCTATACGAGCCGCAGTCTTTAGGGTCTTTCCCAGGCTTAAGTATAACAGTGATTGCTGCTTCAGACATGGAAGGAGTTACCTCTCCCGTATTGAGAAAGGAGTTGAAGAGGCGGGTTAAAAGAGGAGCCAGCTCCACACAGTAGGTTTTATAAAATAGGGCAGAAAAGCCATCCGGCCCCGGGGATATGGCCACCTTCAGCCGAGTGATCGCAGATATGACCTCCTCTATGCGGATCTTGGTGTCTAAGGCGTCCGCCGACGTCTTAAAGAGAGGCGTAATGTTGCAGGACGCCAAGTAATCCGCTATTCCCTCAGAGTCCGCTGCTTCCCCCCTGTACAGACCCCGATAGAACTGCCGAAAAGATTCCACAATGAGGGCGTCAGTGGTATGTTCAACTGCCTGAGGGTCTCTGATGGATTGTATGGCCGACAGCTGAGCTCGCGCTCGTAGCCTATGCGCCAGCATCCTCCCCCCTTTATCCCCGCTAAGGTAGAATTTGTGTCGCAGGCGCAGGAGGGCGTGTTCTGCTCTGTCTAAGTCAAGGTGTTTCAGCATGCGCCGCTTAGCCTCTAGTTCTCTCCAGACTCGTGGGGCCCCAGTCCTCTTGTGTACCGCTTCCAGGGCGCCTACCTCCCTCTCCAACTCTGCGCGCTTTTCTTTGCGTAACCGCGCATATGACGCTGCAATCGCGATAAACTCCCCCGCACTACTAACTTCAGGGCCTCCCACACCGACGCTAGGGCCATACCGTCCTGGTCATTGTCTGCGAGATATTGGGTGATAGTGTCCCGTATTCGTGCGACCACTGACTCCGAGTGGAGTAGGGAGTCACGGAGGCGCCAGCCGGACGGCGGCGGTCGCTGACCCTGAGAGGTGAGCACCACCGATATGAGGGCGTGGTCCGAGAGGGAGCGCGCAGAGATGTCTGCGGCCGACAGATGAGGCAGGAGAGAGGATGTGGCTAAGAAGTGGTCCAAACGCGCGTAAGTTGTATGCACCGCAGAATAGAAGGTGTAATCGCGCTCTAAGGGGTGCTGGACGCGCCACACATCATTGAACCCGCCCTCAAGTAGCCACTGTCTCCCCCCCTTCGATATTGCTCCTGTTTGGTAGGACCGCTGCTCAGACCTATCCATCCCGGAATCCATCACTATATTCAAGTCCCCCCCCACTAGGATCGATGTATCAGGAGACGTTAAAACCTCAGAAAGGGCCGCCTGCAGGAAGGGCTCTTGTCGTTCGTTCGGGGCATAAAGGGATCCCACCGTTAGCTGTGTCTCCCCCCACTGGATGCGGACAGCTAGCAATCTCCCCTTAATGTCAGCAACCTGGGAAAGGACCTTGCAGTGGGCGTGAGCACTAAAGAGAATCGCCACCCCATGTTTCTTGGCCGGGCCTGAGGACCAGAGTTGTAGAGGGAAGCACTTATCTTTCATCCGTTTAGTATCCCTAGAAAGAAGGTGGGTCTCCTGCAATAGGCACACGTCACCCTCCGCATTCTCCAAAAGGGAGAGGATGGCCGAGCGCTTAACAGGGCTATTTAAGCCCCGAACGTTCAAGCTCACAATCTTTAGATCCCTACCCATAACCCCCACCGAGAAGGAAAGAGCCCATGTGGTACCTAATGCCAATAGCGCTGAGTGGACAAGGGTACATTGCCTATGGGTTTAATCCTCTCCTAGCCTTCTGGAGAACTGATGCGGAGCCCCCAAAATAATCCCAAATCCCTAACAAACCCCCAAAGCCCAGACCCCAATACAAAAAAACACAAAGAGGAGAGAGATGCAACAGTCGCATGTAGTGACTACAGTCTGTCCTGCGGATCCATCCAGTAGGGAAACATGGCGCCATCAGGGAACTCTGCACGCTCCTGATACAGGGCACTCCGACTCACAAGGACTGAGATGATAGAACAAGAACTCTCCCAAAACTTCCGGCCTCCGGCGCCGCATAATAATCCCACCAGTGCCAGTCGTATGATCCTCAGGGGGTCCCAGAGTTGTCGGTCACCAACGCCACGGAGGTAACAGCTGCTTCTCTCTCCAGCAGACTCGCGGACACGTCTGGTTTCGCCGGCGGAGGGGACCTCCCCACGCGTTGCCATTCGGTGGACCGTCTACGCCTTCTAACAGGCGATCTGGCGCTCCCGGATATAGGAGTAGGCCGTTCCAGACCCAAGAGCTCGAAGGCAGCGTCCAGGGAGCGAACCTGATGTAGCCTGCCATTATGTTTGAAGATAAGCCGGAACGGATGACCCCATGAATAGAGGATGCTCTGCTCACGCAAGTGATTAGTGATGGGTTTGAAGTCTCTGCACTTGGCGAGAGTGGAGGCCGCCAAGTACTGGAAAAGTGCAGGCTGGTGGCCCCGAAACTGCACGGTATTGAGGTCACGGGCCTTCCGAAGGATCCTCTCCTTGATCTGGAAGTCATGGACACACACCAGTATGTCCGGTGGCGGACCCCTGGCACCACGCGGCAAGCCAACACGGTGGACTCGGTCCATTTGGATTTCTTGTTCCTCCCCTTCGCCAAGGATCTGTCGGAACAGCTCACCCACGTATTCACGGAGGTCATCACCCTCTCCCTTCCACGGGACCGCCCGTATTCTAATATTGTTCCACCGAGATCGGTTCTCCAGATCCTCGGCATGGGCCTGGAGGTCGAGATTCTGTTCCGTGAGGCGGAGGACGTCCTGCTGAAGTTGGTGCACTTCATCCGCGGTGCCCAAGTCATGGTCCTCCAGGGTCGCCACCCGCTCGCCAATGGTGCCGCATCTCGCGCAGATCCGAGGAGAGTTGAGAGCGGAGTTCTAAGATGTCTTCCTTTATGGCGGAAAATAAGTCTAGCATGAACGCTTTGGTCGCCGGGAGGTCATTGTCGTCAGGTTGCGTGGACTTGACATCCAGCTGAGCGGCCGCTTGACCTGTCGCCTTCTGGAGTAGGTCCTTCAGGGGTTTGTCCCTTCTGTTCCTGGAGGACGACATCTAGCCGCAGGTAAGGGCCCACGCGCAGCAATGACGGGAAGGGGCAGAGGTAAGAACCGCTTCCGGGAACGCGATCGCAGCCCACTCACTTCGGGACGCACCCCCTAGTCCGGTTGCAATCCCTCGCACTGCCTCACAACGCGGCCTACGGGATTGTCTGTAAGAAGGGGGGGCCAGAGCACCACCGTACCCACTCCAACCTCTCCAAGTGCCACAGATCCCGGGGACAGAAGTTGTATCGCAGCCAGAAGAAGGGGACTTAGCTAAGGGCCCGGACACCGGCTACACCAGTCACTCAGTAAGAGCGGGGGGAGAGGAGGGAGGCACCCCACACTACACCCACCACCACACACTGGTAGGCACAGGCCCGGAAAATCCTCTTGTGCCTGTGGCCCTCTTCCACACTCCACCCGTAACACTCAGTGGAGGCAAGGCTCAATTAGGCCCCAGCAGCACTCTCCGCCTCAACAGGCAGGCAAGGCCCAGACGGCCAGGAGGAAACACCGCCCGCCGACACACGGGCCGAAGCTGGTCCCCTCGCTCCCCGCAGAACCTCCGGACTCCAGCCACACCGCTAGGCCCACTCTGCGTCTACCCCAGGGGCGGGGCGCTCCTCACCGCTGCAGTCTCTTGGCCTCTCAACAGTGCGGTCAGTCGGGGGAGGCCCCCGGGCCGCCCCAGTCATCGACGAGCTAGGGAAGACGCCGCAACGAAGGGAGCGGTACTGCCTGCCGATGTACAGGCCGATGGCAGGTCTCCCGCCTCCCCGCAGGCCTCGCAACCCTCGATGCCGCCGCAGGGCTCACCGATACTCCGCGTCCCAGGATGCTTGTTTCCGGTCCAGGGAAGACATGGCTTGGCAGTTCGGGCTGGACTGTACCCATGAGGCACAGGGTCAAGACTGATTTGCATATAGCTGTGTCTGAACTGGGGTGGCAGTGTGAGCTAAAGAACGATGATGGATTCAACCCAGATCTGTGACTGGGGGTGAGTGTCTGAAAAGTTTCAGCGCTCCGTCCATCATCTCCTTGTGTTTGCTTTATTTAGCTAAATAAACAACAATGGTATATTTTTAAAATGCAAGTGAGATTTTTATTAGCTTGTTTTTTAAAAATGCACCATCTCAGAGTGGAGTGCGGTAGATTAGGGAAGAGTGGAGTGCAGTGAATAGGGGTAAATTGGAGTGGAGTGGGGTAGATTGGAGTGGGGTAGATAGGAGTGGAGTGGGGTAGATTGGGGTGGAATGGGGTGGGGCGGGGTGGAGTGGGATAGAGTGGAGTGAGACTGGAGTGGGGTAGTTTGGAGTGGGGTAGATTAGGGTAGAGTGGAGTGGAGTACATTTTAGTGGAGTCAGGTAGACTGGAGTAGATTGGAGTTGGACCGAGTGGTGTGAGGTGGGATGGGAAGGGGCAGATTGGAGTAGATTAGGGTAGATTGGAGTGGAGTAGATTGGAGTAGGGCAGTTTGGGGTAGTAGGGTAAAGTGGGATGGGGTATATTGGGGTGAAGTGGGTTAGACTGGTCTGAGTGGGGTAGAGTTGGGTGGCATGTGGTAGATTGGAGTGAAGTGGAGTTTGGTAGATTGGAGTTGGTAGACTAAAGTATGGTAGAGTGGGGTGGAGTGGAGTTGGATAGATTGGAGTCGAGATTCAAGTGGGGTGACAAAGATTGTGAAGAGTGGAGTGGGGTAGCCTGCAGTGGAGTGTGATGGGGAAGATTAGGGTGGAGTAGATTAGAGTGGGGTAGATTGGAATAGTGTGGGGTATATTGAAATGGAGTAGGAAATACTGGAGTGAGGAACATTGGAGTGGAGTAGATCGGAGTGGGTTGGATTGGAGTAGAATGGGGAGGGGAAGATTGCAGTGGGGTGGAGTGGGGTAGACTGGAGTGTGGTAGATTGGGGAAGGGCAGATTGGGGTGTAGTGTGGTAGATTGGGTTAGTGGGGATTGGGGTAAATTGGAGGGGTTTGGGGTAGATTGGATGGAGTGGAGTGGGTTAGATTTGGGTGGAGTGGAATGGGTTGAATTTGGGTAGAGTGAGGTAGAGCAGAGTGGGGTAGGGTAGAGTGGGGTGGATTGGAGTGGATTAGAGTGGAGTGGGGTAGACTGTGGTAGAATGGAGTGGGGTAGATTGGATAGGGGTAGATTGTGGTGGAGTGGGGTAGATTGGAGTGGAGAGGATTTGGATAGATTGCACTGAAGTGTGGAGTGGGGTACATTGGAATGGAGTGGGATACTTAGGACGTGGTAGAGTGGGGTAGATTGGAGTGGAGTCGGGTAATTTGGAGTGGGTTGGATTGGAGTACATTGGAGTGGGGTAGATTGGAGTGGGGTGGACTGGGGCAGATTGGAGCACAGTGGGTAGATTTGAATGGAGTGCTGTAGATTGGAGCGGGGTGTGGAGTGGGTGGGGTTGATTGGGTTAGACTGAGTGTAGTGGGGTAGACTGGATTGGAGCGGAGTAGATTGAGTGGAGTGAAGTAGAATGGAACAGAGTGGAGTGTAGTAGAGTATAGTGGGATAGATTAGAGTGGAGTGAAGTAAATTGGGTGGGGACAATTGAAGTGGGGTACATTGGAGTGGGGTGGGGTAGATTTGGTGCGGTGGGTAAATTGGGGTGGGGTAGGTTGGAGAGGAGTGGGGTAAGTGGTGTGGAGTTGAAGGCGTGGAGTGGCATTTTGTGAGTCGAGTGGCATGGCATAGAGTGGCAGGGCATATAGTGGCAGGGCAGAGTAGTGTGGAGTAGTGTGGTGTAGTGTGGATTGTACATGGTGTGGTAGCGCACTGCCATTACAGGCAACACATTTTCAATTGAAATGGCCATTACATTTGCTCCGATATACAGTTTTACTGCACACAAACGATAATGTGTGCAAATGTCATCAGCTAGTGTATTGATGTGCTTTGATCGTATTCAAATATGTGTTTCGACCAGAATTACAAAATTACAAAAAAATGTGCTTCATTTGTACTAATTCTGATACATTCTGAAACATCAGCAGTTCTTTTTTTTGTGTGCTAGAAAAAAAAAAACATTCTACACCCTCTCCTCTTAACATGGATTCTCAGCAGTAAACCCCCAAGCTACTACCAGCCCAAGTATAAAACACAAAACTGGGAAAGCCTTTTGAAATTAAACCTTGCTATGGCTAAGGGATAGGAAGCTATCATAAACATTATTTTTTATGTTTTCGCTGCACTGTTTCTAGCGTTTCAGGACAGGGGTTTCCCATGAGATAAAATAAGCCCATTCTTAATATACCGCTCTATCTTGTTAATCAGAAGGTAGGAAGAGGCAGCTGCAGCCTGACAGGGAGCGAAGAGCAGCTGTTTAGAACAAGCAACCCAGCACGAGTCACGTGGGGGAGGAGGCAGCAGTAAACAAGCCTTTGTGGCACTCGAGCTTTAGCTGTGAACATCGTAAGCTAAAGCGTGGGTGCTGCGATTGCTTAAAAAGTAAAGAAAAAGAATTTTTTTTTTTCTATTTCTTTAATTTTTAAGCAATCAGGGCACCCGCGCTTTAGCTTACGAGGTTTACAGCTAAAGCTCGAGTGCCACCATGGTAACAGTAGCAAATAAAAAATAATTAATTGCTTGCATTCCAAGCCAACCTGGAAGACTGGAACTGGGAGAGTGATTGCTGCAATAAAATGTAAGCAGCTATGTCTGAGCACCCACAGTGCTCAGACATAGGTAGAAAACATAATAAAATAGTCCCCCCAGGAGCAGAACAACAGAACAAAGCGTAATTATATTGTACTAAGTCCCTGCTCCTTGGAGGAAAAAGGAGGGACAAAGAGGCAGGACTGGCCACTAGTAAGCAAGGATTTTTAAAGGACATTGAAACAAACAAATGAGAAGCAAGGAATGGCATTTGGCCCACAGAGATATATGTATACTAAAGTATACAAGAGGTCGTACGCTTACGCTCAACCTAAAAACTACTCTAGTCTCATCCAAAGAATAGTGTGCTAGACAAGCTAAGAAATGCAATGTACTGTGGGCCAAAGAAGCCTTAAATTTGGAAGGGTGCCCTGAGAACCTCTCTAGGGGTGCTTTATGCATACTGGCCTCACATGGTTGCCCTGTACCTGCCTCTGTGTTCCATACTGAATGACAGTTCTCCTGAAATGCTTGTGGAACCTGGGGAGGAAGGGATTGATCCAGTAAACTGCAGATTTAAGAAGGTTTTGCGATTGTCTTGGGTTTTTAATACTGCATGTATCACTGCAGTAGTTAGCATCAGAATGCATGTAGGAATTTACTATCGAGAGAGCATGGTTCTGATTCTAGCCTACCACCGTCCCAGATGGCACCGGGCTACCTGGGAGAAAAACCAGGCAAATGGATGTAACCAACTGGGTGCTAACACCAGCAAAGTTAAAGCTATTAAGTGATATGTATAAGCTTCCCTCTGTGTACCTCTGGGTCCTCTACTGGTAGAAGATTTCATACCTGGACCGTGAGTGTCAGCCATATCTTGTCCGAATAAACACGAACATAGCAGACTTTTGCATATGTGGACCACACCCTATAGCTTTCAATGGCTCTATGTCCTTGTGTTGTGCATATACTGAGATCCCCCTGCTTCTGAAGTCAAGCTAGGGAAGTGAAGGGTCTTGTTTTCCACAGGCAGTGGGTAACCCTGGGGCCTAATTTGGAGCTGAGAAGCAGAGGAGAAACTCCCACCCCTGGAGGAAATGTCACAACCAGAGGATAACCCACCCAGGGCACCCCTTTCGCATGGATGGCGATTCACCAAAAAGCCAGGGGTAGTGGAAGTGACATCACACAGCCTTTAACCAGAATTACATCACAGGAAGTGACATCACAGAACTCCTATGTCTTCCAAGGACAAGGGGGAGAGCTGGCATTGAAAAATGCCGATAGTAGGTCCTCCTACATTGTGTCACATGTTAGTAATACAGTGAGCCCCCTGCCTGATCTCTTCATCTAGAGCACAATGCCTTCTGCTAACAGTCATTTTTAGGTGGAGCCTAGAGTCAGCGCGCATGCGCTGCTCTGCGAGACTTGCTGTACTGGAGTATGGAATAGAAACCCCGCCCACTCTCTGCCCAAATTTGTCATTGACTTCTGTCTTTGTCCTTCGTAAATGCAGGCTTCTGATTCAGTATTCGGCTTGTTAGTGCCTCCTTTGTACCGCCTTGTCTTCATTTTTAACCTCCCATGGCTACTGGCCCTTTACTTCGGTTGCTACACGGTACATGTTAATTAGTCTGTAAGCACTATTTTCTTTATTGAGTTTCTCTTACTGTAGGCACGACGTGCTTTGCTTACATTCAGCGTGCCATGGGTGCTTACTCTTTTCAAGCAGCCGGGACAATGGCGCCCACTTCTTTCCAATGCCATAGGTCTCGCATTTAAATGCGAGACCTATTGCATTGCAAATATTTTTTTAGCAGGTTCAGGGTCTTGTGTGTTTGTTAAGTGTTTTGAGTTTCACTTGCAAAGTGAACCACTCCCTACCACATTTTTAATATCCATTTTATGAGCCCTTCCACCGGTCGGCTTTTTGTTGATTTTTGGGAATGCACGCTTAAGAAGTGTGTTGGTAGGGGTGGAATGGCAAGCGCTGAGCTGATCTGTTGGCTCTTTACTAGAGCTGGGCGCCTACTTATGTATAGCATTCTTGCTAGCGTCGCACCTTGTGACCCTGCCCTGACCCCTTCAGAGCGCCGTGCACCCTGTAGTGGGGTTGGGGGGCAGGTTCAGGAGAGCCTCATCGATGCCAGAAACCTCCTTCCACTCACTCCTCGCTTCCTCCTTTCGCCCCTCCCTGTTCTCCACTGGTCTTCTGTGCGGTATACCCGAGGCTTGCGAACTTCTCGTTCCCTGCATACTTGGCATTTCTGTGTACATACCTGCAGGGCACGAGTCGGGGGTACACGCGGGTGGACGGTGTCCACCCACTATTTTAACCAGGTGGACACCGTCCACCCTGCCAAGAAGTTGGGCCCTACAGAAATATGCTAAACGTGTACCGGTGTAAGACACCGGGACACATCCTGCAGCGCCTACACATTGTTGTCTGCTTTCGATCCGCAACAACGTGCAGGCGGGGAGGGGGCTCTCTTATTTCACACTCCTGCTGGGCCCATAACAAAGGCCGAATTGGAGGGGTCATCAGGCCTCAAGTTTTTGGAGTCTCCTGGCTGGGAGTGGTCAGGAGCCTCACACCCAGATGCAAATGAAGCAGAGGGGAAAAAAAGGCTCACACCTTGTTAGCACTTCACACATATTTAAGAGAGGCAGCTTTTCACTTTGTTCAGTCCCGGTTTAGGAGATATGCATGCGCTGTAAGAATGTCAGATGTGTTGGTCTTTCCTAGTATTTACACAAAGTAAATGTAATTGATATAGTGCTTACTACCCCTAAGGAGGTGTTGTAATTATTTAAATATCACTATTTTTTCTTTTAAAGCACTATGGCTAGAGGAAGTTTATGCTGACAAAAGACATTTATGTGTAACTTACAAAAGTGTGAATCTTCTGCCTAAATCAGGAGGGTTTCCCTGTATATTTGAAATATGCTCCAAAGTACTCATGATAGACATGTTAACATATATGTGAGGGCTTAAGATCTGATGTCACTTCTTGTGATGCCACTTCCTGTGATGTCACACATTGTGATGTCACACGCCATGATGTCAGGCGCCGTGATGTCGTGTGCCGTGATGTCACACGCCGTGATGTCATGCGCCGTGATGTCATGCGCCATGATGTCACACGCTGTGATGCCACTTGCATTCTGATTAACTAGGTTAGTCCCCCACTTCTTTTTTTAGGACTTGTGCCCTGCATACCTGCCCCCCCACCAGCTACGGCAGCCCTGTTCCACGTGAGCGTTTGACTGAAGGCTGGTCTATCTCTGGGCATCTGAGCCAGACCAGCCCTACCCAGGATGATTGGACAACTGCTGCTGGAATTGAACCCCTCTAATCGATACTCCAGCCATAGATGGGAAACACATGGACGTCTGCGTTGTATAAATTAAATATTGCTCCAGCTATTTACCTCTCATTTTGCGTCTTGGTGTCGATGCTTTCTGGCAGTTGATACACACGATAAAAGGCCCGCCTGTTTGTGTTTTTATTAATGTGTAACTTATTGGTTTATGTTACGTGTTTTTATCTTACTGTTTTTAGCATGTACTTTTTATGGTCTATACCGACCGAAATAAAGTTTGTTGTTGGTTGGTTGGTATTGTAGTAGTTACGTGTACCCTATTAGCCAGTCTCAATGTCTTCTCTCCTCTGTGCCTCTATGGTCTGCCTGTGCTCTGCACCCTGAGTGGCCTGCCTCTTTAGACACTCCTCTCCTGAGAGTTCTGTCTGTCCCTTGGGCCCTTCACATGCCGTGAAGACATGTTGGACAGGTCTGGTGTTATCACTATGCTATGACGCTCTGTGTACTGTCCCTAGCCACTGACTGTTGGTGTCCTCACCCAATACCCACTCGTGTCCTCGTGCCCATTAGAGGTAGTGCCTGCTGCCTCAGGGCTTGTATTTCAAGCTCCTGCATGTTGGTATGTAGAGGATGTAGCTCAATGGCCAGAGTTGCCGACTATGGAGCTGGTGGACCAGGGTCTTTGCGGGTTATTCATACCTTGAGATATTTTTGGGCAAATCCCTTTAATTTCCATGTGTCTTTACAAATGAGTCTTACCTTGTGTACTGTAACTGGTGGGCATGTAAATCACTCCAATACCTTCAGGTTGAGTTCACGCTACACAAAGCTGCAAGAAAAAACAAGCATTTGCAATGCAATCGGTCTCGCCTTGGGGACCTTGTGTTTATCCAAAGTTATTGGCTCTGCCAATGTGTTTAAGTTATGTTATAAAAAACATACTTAATTTAAAAGCTATGGGGCATATTAGCAAGACCGGCGATAAAATTATCGCCGCTTTAGCAGCAGGAAACTGCCGCTAAAACGGCGATAATGGGCTTACTAATATGCGTTATAGAATTCCAATAGAAGCCCAGGTTAGATGTCCTGCACATCTAACCTGGGCTTCTATTGGAATTCCATAACGCATATTAGCAAGCCCATTATCGCCGTTTTAGCGGCAGTTTCCTGCCGCTAAAACGGCGATAATTTTAACGTGGGTCTTGCTAATATGCCCCTATCAGCGGTCACCATGTCAACAGTTCTATTTGTGTGAGAGTTCTCCTGTTTCTTGGCTGACTTCTACCGTTATGAATTACAGGTTGATTTATTTGCAAAAGATGAGAGTTTGGGACTAGATAATGGCATGATGTCGCTGAATGCAGCTTCTCCACTGAAAATGGGGGCGGGAAGGGAAACCAGACTGACAGTTTGCACACCTCGATGAAACATTATTGGAGTATTAAATGGATGTGTATTGAAAGCTGCCAGCAGGGACGCCCAATGTGAACGGCAACTGAATGATTCTTTAGTGAGAGCCCTTGGGATGACCAGATGTGTTCTTACAGCGCCACGAAAGGCGATAGCGGGGCAGCAAGAGTCTGTTTTACCAATTGTGTGCACTGTCGGTTATATTACAAAAATGATAAATGAACGTGCCCGGAAAGCATATATATTTTTTTTAAATACCCAATTGCCTTTTCAGGTGACTGTAACAGCTACAGATTCCTCCTCGCATGTGTGTGGCCTTTTTAGAGCAATACTTACTTGTATTTGCGAAAGTAGATGGAGCCCAGTTTATTTACCCATGTCTTGACATCTGTTCAAATTTTGGATACCCTTCTATGACGTTATTTCCGTTGGAGAAGCAGTGCTGTGCCCTGTTGAGCTGGGTTTGTTTGCCAGTGAGCGCTGGACAGATGTTAATAGATGGAGGTGTAAAATTCAACTACTGGTGAAGATTTGCAGCTACACTATTAATTTTAATAAATGTATGCGGTTGGGAGATAGCGTATTTCACAGCGATGGTTTCCAGGCTCGTGCTGTAGCTATTGGGGTCAAGCTGGCTCTCCCACGGGAGGGGGAGAATAAAAAATTAGCTAGCATTCGCGCCAAGAATTTTCAATTCTATTAAGGACACGGAGGCGAGGATTATGCTTTCTCTTTCATTTATTGCCACTCACAGCAGCCAATGAAAACTTTGCATTATGTAAAACAAACTACATTTCCCATGATGCACATGTAACACATCACATCCTGAAAGCCCCCATAAGAGCCACCATAACCGGAAATCATCCTCTTTCTTTGCTCGAACAGTAAGAGTCCAACAAACATAACTTAAGTCCAAATAACATCCTCCAACGTGGAAGAACCAATCCAACTGGAAAGTAATGTCTTCTCAACCAGAATTACTCTTAATCCATCTTCTTCTCAGAACCTGGAAGAATGAGAGACAGAAAAACCCGTAACTTCTGCTGAGACAGAATATAAATACAGACGGGTGGGTAAATATTACAATACTGTAATATAACCGGGTGGGATAATCCTCGCCTCCGTGTCCTTAATAGAATTGAAAATTCTTGGTGCGAATGCTAGCTAATTTTTTATTCTATTACAGGACCGGAGGCTTCGTATTATGCTAGTTTAACGCTGGTCAAATACCACAGAGGAAATATCACCCACCGGTTTATAATAAAACTGTTTAAAGGTAGACTCAGAAGACCAATTGGCAGAATGCATAATATCTTGAATAGTAGAACCTAACATAAATGTCTTAGAGGCCATGGCGCCCAGCAGAGAGTGCGCCCCAAATACTTGGGTATCAATGCCTGCCTCTTGCATAACAGATTTTAACCATCTGGCTATAGTAGCCGCAGTAACAGGTTTGTAAGGTTTTTGCAAAGCAATTAATAATTGCACCACACCATCAGGCCGAATAGACCTGGTACATTCTTTGTAAGTCTTGAGACATTGAACTACACAGAGTTTCGTGTTACCAGGAAAAGCATGATATTCCACACTTCGTGACATAGTTTTAGTTCTGGAAGTAATGTTAAAAGAAACTCCTTCAGGAGTAAATACTCTACCTGAAATGTCTAGAGCTTTAACATCAGAGGATCGTCCACATGCGGAAAGACATAGCAGCATGGCTAATTTGGATGAAAGTTGTTTCCTTGTTAACATATTGTTTTGAGGCCATTTATAGAACTAGAGAGACGTCCCACAGGGAAGAATACTTTGGCTTGGGTGGATTCGCTACCCAAATACCTTTCAACAGTTTACATATTAATGGATGCATCCCAACTGGTTTGCCCTCAATCTGGGAATGACCCACCGAAATGGCGGAATGGAAATTATTGATAGAACGATATGCCAAACCCTCAGAAGCCTTTTTTGACAAAAAATTTACAACATAGGGTAAATCTGCCCCCACGGGATCCACGTGCTGTTCCACGCACCAACAAACCCAACCCTTCCAGGCTGAAGAATATTGTTTCTTGGTTGAGGGGTCCCAAGCCTGGTTGATAAAAGCTGAAGCTTGTTCCGAAAATCCAGGCATTTGCCAACGTTGCCGGAAAGTCTCCAGGCCATCAGGGACAACTGCCCCGATAATACCATCGGGTGCATCTCTCCATGAGGGCCCTGGAGCATCGTTGAGGACCACGGAATCATCCTGGGAGAGTCGCAGCTCGCCTCCAGTAATATTGGGAACCAAGGCTGCGACTTCCACAGGGGAGTCACTAGGATCACTTCTGTGTGAACACCCGAGGAATTAATATGAAGGGGGGAAGGCATAATTCAGGCTCAGGGACCAATCCTGAGAAAAAGCATCCGTCGCCAGGGCCAACGGATCCGGCATCCAGCTGAAAAATTTGGTCATTTGACGATTCAATATGGATGCAAACAGGCCGATCTCGCAATTTCCCCAGATCGCCTGTAACCATTGGACTATCTGGGGCTGGAGCTGCCAATCGCTGTAGTCCTTGAGATGTCGGGAATTCCAGTCCGCCACTACGTTCGACTGACCCGGAATGTACTCGGCTATGACCGAGATCTGGTGACTCAGGCAGTAATGCCAAAAGTCCTTCGCTATCTCTACTAGGATGGAGGACCTCGTGCCTCCCAGCTTGTTGATGTACCGAACCGCTGAGATGTTGTTCATCCGCAAGAGGATGCAACACGAGACACACTTGGGTGACAGTGTCCAGATCGCGAACGACCCTGCAAGTAGTTCTAAACAATTGATATGGAGGTCTAGTTCGCGTAGGGACCAACGCCCTCCTTTAGAAATATTTCCGCAACGAGCCCCCCAGCCCCAGCGGCTGGCGTCGGACTCTATTACGACCTCCGGCAGGGAGCCGAAAATAGCTCTGCCGTTCCACGCTTCCACGTGGGCAAGCCACCACTGGATCTCCTCCCGTACCTCTGGGGAAAGAGGGACTAGATCCGTGTAAGAGAGGCCCTTCTGCAGATGTTGAATCTTTAACCTTTGAAGGGCTCGATAATGGAGAGGCCCCGGAAAAATCGCCTGTATGGAGGATGCCAACAGGCCCACTATTCTGGCAATCACTCTCAGTGAGACCATCTGTTGTGATAACAGGGAGCGTAATTCCTTCTTGATATCCCGAAGTTTGGAGCAGGGAAGACTCAAATGAGCTGTTTGAGAATTTATGACGAAGCCTAGAAAGTCCATCCTCTGGGAAGGACACAGAACCGATTTGGATTCGTTGATCACGAACCCCAGGTTTTGTAACGTAGCAATGGTCATGCGTAAATGCTGAACCGCCAAGGTTGGAGATTGCGCCATGATGAGTATGTCGGCCAGGTATACTATCATGCGAACCCCCTGCTCTCTGAGGTATGCTATCACTGGCTTCAGCACCTTGGTGAAGCACCATGGTGCTGAGGAGAGTCCGAAAGGAAGGACCAAATATTCGAACCATCGGCTCCGCCATTGAAATTGCAGGAACCGGCGATGGGGAGGAAAGATGGGAATGGACAGATAGGCGTCCTTCAGGTCCAGACGGACCATCCAGTCCCCCTGTTTCAGGACATCCACCAACAGATGGATGCCCTCCATCTTGAAATGTTTGTAAGTCATGTAGTGATTGAAATCCTTTAAATTCAGTACCAACCTGTAACCTCCTCCTTTCTTCTGTACCAAGAAAATATTGCTGCAGAAACCGTGAGGGCCCTCGTCGCAATGTGCTATCGCGCGTTTCCGCAGCAATTCTTCGATTTCGGAATCTATAAAATCGCACTCGAGTTGGGAAAAAGAAAGCTGTCTGGGCAGTTTCACCTGATAAGGGGTCTGAAAGAAGTCTAGATGAAAACCCTGAATCGTTTGCAATATCCACGCATCCTGCGAGAGTTGAACCCAATTGTGATAGAAAAATTGAGTACGACCCCCTAAGAGCAATAGGGAAATGTCCGGAGCTCTTACCTGTAGAGTCAGAGGCTTGGAAGTCTCCACGGTAATTTCCTCTGTGGAAACGCCTCCGATTGAAGCGTTGTCTGGTAGGGTAGAATGTACCCCCACGGGTGGAGTCCCAGTCGCCACGTCCTCAGCCGAAGTCACCTCTTTGAGGACCTTGGGAGAACTGACGGCCAAACGAGCATCCCCGGCCTCGTCCGGCCCTGTTAAAAAGGCCAGCCTTGAACACTCTTTTGATGCCAGACTGTGCCTTATCGAGGGTTGTGAACGTGCCCACGTATTTAGCCACATCTTTAACAAAACGTTCTCCGAAGAGATTGCCCCCTGCTAAGGGACCTGGTTCTGCCGCAGCCAATTCCGTGAGATTGGAATCCATGCGCATAAGGAGTGATTTGCGTCGTTCTGTGGAAATGGCGCAATTCGCGTTCCCTAACAGTCAGATAGCTCTTTGGGTCCACCCTGCCAGGATATGGGGATCTACCGCAGCGTTGGCTTCCTGCGCCTCCAAGGCCATCTCTAATATTTTTGCGAGGGGTCCTGCGACATCCAGAAGTTTGTCTTGACAGCCTCGCCAGGCGCGATCAATACCCTTTTTAGGGTCCTTTGCGAATTTTTTCAGGATTGTTAGCAAACTGGAATCTATGTCCGGGGTGTCCGCCACTCTGTCAGTGAGATCTGGCCTCGGGCACTCTGAACGGAGCCTATTTCGTACTTCTTTATCAAAGCTCCTGCGAAGGTTATCATGCAGGTAAGCCGCAACAGCTGGGGCAGGAGCCCAGTCAGACGACCTGGGATGGACTATAACCGTTGGGTTAAAGGTGAAAGGAGTGGGCATGGTCTGAGAGAGGTCCTGGTCTATGTTTTTGGACTTCTTGGACCTTTTCTTGGGAGGGGCCTCGTCTGAGGTGCCCGTGGCATCGGTGTCCGTGTCCGTGTCTGTGTCCGGACGCTTAGACTTAGCGGATTCAGGGTTAGGTAGCGCAGAGAGAGCGGTAGAATGAGGCCAAGACTTAGCTCTGGGCTCCGTAGTTGAGACATCCTTGGCTGGATCTGCAGGAGAAATGAATCCATGACGCCTAGCAAACTTCTCCAACTGTTTCGTTATTGGTTTCAATGCAGTGGCTAATGCCTGCTGCACAGTCCCAGGGACTGCCTTCTCGAGGGCCTTGTTTACCGAGTCCTGAACCGAGGCGTCCAGGGCCTCAACAATGTTATCTTCTAAGGAAGGAGTAGCCACTTCCTCCTCATACAGGTTATCATCCTCTTCATAAGTGACCCAATCCTCCATTGTGGGGCCGAATGTATAAATATATCTACTCACGAAAGGGAGGCCAAGAGGAGTAATGGGGGAGCCAACCCACAGCACATAATTAATACCAGGTACCTAGCTCCTCAGCAACAGCTGTATAAAGTTTTTGCAGCCCACAGGGCGTAAGAGAGCCAAAATGAGCAATAATATTAGGAGCTGTGCACACTCCAGGCCCAAAACACACTATTGCAGCCAGCCAGGCGTAGAGGAACTTGCTCAAGGGAAAAACGAAAGAAAAGTGAAAGTCCTAGGCTAATCGGGGCAGTAGCGATGTGTGCAGCCCAAATCCCACTAGAAAGTAGCCCAATTGGGCTGCTCACGTCGAAACCAGGTGTTAAATGGTTAAACGGAGGCTCTGTGCGTTGCGGCTAATGAGGGGAGCCTCGCGCTGGTAAATTTGCATGTGTCTCCACTGCCGAGGGCAGCGCGGTACCGGGGAGTACAGCGGGAGCCGATCCGGCCAGCCGCAAGGTAACCAATGCTTTTTCCCGCCGTCGCGGGTTTGAAAAATGCCCCAACAAATCACCGGGGAGTACAGCGGGAGCCGATCCGGCCAGCCGCAAGGTAACGAATTTTCCCGCCTTCGCAGGTTTAAATGCCCCAACAAGTCACTTCCGAAGCTGCCGAAGGCAGCGCAGCACTCCGGCTCCCGCGGGAGACCAATGTGAAGCCCCGATGGGGTGACAGCATTAGCGCAATGTTCGCACTGCAAATACTTTATCGCTGAAGTAGCAGAACAAAGCGCGCATAAACAATACATCGAGTTTGAACAGTATTAATGCCATGGTTATCATAAAGAACATAGATGCACTTAACTTCCTGCGTGAGCAGCAAAGAAAGAGGATGATTTCCGGTTATGGTGGCTCTTATGGGGGCTTTCAGGATGTGATGTGTTACATGTGCATCATGGGAAATGTAGTTTGTTTTACATAATGCAAAGTTTTCATTGGCTGCTGTGAGTGGCAATAAATGAAAGAGAAAGCATAATACGAAGCCTCCGGTCCTGTAATAGAATTGAAAACGATGGCAGGGTAGGTGTGAGAAACTTAAAATAATGGTGGGAGGGTGGGTTAAGAATTGTAAACAATGGGAGGGTGAGGATAATTGAAAACAACGACAGGAGTGTGAGGCTTGAAATCAGTCTGCTATAAACTCACCTCAAGCAGCGGGTGAGAGGAAGGGACCATATGCAAGTAACTGGTGATCAAGTAAAGAGATCCAATACGTTCGGATCAAATTGGCACTATATAAAGCTGCAAAATAAATGTTATAAAAGCATTGCCAACGTTGTTTTTCTAGCGAGTTGGGAGAACAGTAAAAAACAATGGGAAGCTAGTTGGGAATAGGACAGGCAGCAGGAGGGGGAGGGAAAGAGCCAAGGTGGGGGGAAGGCAAGGAACAGCGGGAGGAGGGTGATTGGCGGGCAGGAGAAACAAGTATGCAAGTGGGGGAGTGCGAATACGCATGTGGCATTCAAACAATTGACCTGCTTGAATATGCCCGGCAGCAAGCACAAGCTAATAGCCTCCTGTGTCCTCCCCTCCGAGGTTGTGCTACAGTTCAGCTAGGGCACGGGGAGCCGGGCAAAGACACTGGGGTATATTCAGAAGAACGTGTGCTAAACATCTCCAAAAAATGTTAACGCAACTTTACACATCGCAGCCGATCGCGGGAAAATAACCCCGTGTTAACGTGGAATTCACAACACGGCGGTACCATGCGATAGTCCCGAGAACGCGGCCAATGTCCGCAATACAATCACCGCGACCGTGATAAAAACACAAACCTCAACGCGAAAAAACATGCGATGGGCCAAACCGCGATGAGGAAATCAGCGATAAGCAGCGAGAGGCCAGCAAAACCCACGCGTAATGCGGGAAAAAGCACAAGAACAGCATACGGAAAATGCCACCACAAACAAAATCAACTGCGGAGTACCACGGACGCACCCTGACGGACTGCAGAGGACAACATGAACCCCACAATCCCCACTGAGGAACACCCATGAATCCAGGGCACATGGAAGGGCAATTAGAAGAGGAAGACGGGGTACAGTCTACAGGAAAACCACATGATCACCACGGATGAGACAGAACACCACCACCAACTGTACGTCACCTCCAACGTGTCATTGGCAACAAAGAGGCAAAGATGGCATACCACCTCGGACCATGTGAATGCCGCCACATGGCAGAGGAGGACAATGGCATATGGCTGCATTCCGCATCTCCACACGTTCAGCTGTTGTGTGGCTGTGGTGCCATGATATAGCTGTATTGTGTGCAGGGGAAGCCCAGGATCCCCATGGAGTTGTGTTGTCGTGTCTGGTAGGTGGGCATGTTGATTGACATGTTGTATGTGGTTTGGTCACGTGTGCATTCCCACAGTTGTGCGTTGTGTGATGGTGGCTTTGAGGTGTGTGGTGTGTTGATTTGGCACTTACCAAAGAGCAGTCCAGTTCCATAGATGCCATCCTGGAAGCGCTGGTTGATGATGGACTGTCGGAAGATGTAGGAATCGTGCACACTGCCTGGGTAGTTTGCGACGACATTGGTGAACATTCCCCGGTGGTCCACTATTGCCTGCACATTGATGGAATGCGTGTGCTTTCTGTTGCGGTAGTGGTGTGCAGTATCCGCAGGGGGCACAAGTGGGACATGTGTGCAGTCAATGGCCCCCAACACGTGTGGGAAGCTAGCAAAGGCGTAGAAGCCTTGCTTTGTCTCCAGCTGTTCCTGCGCAGTGTGGGGGAAGTGAAGGTACTTGGGTATGAAGCTGATGACGGCATCCAGGACAGGTGTGATGAACTTTGATAGGGCTGGCTGTGAGACTCTTCCGACTCTGGCAGTTGTTGGTTGGAAGGTACCAGAGGCCAATAGGTGCAGCACAGCCAGCAGCTTTGTCTGCGGAGGGATGTTGGTTCTCCGCTGGGTTGGGACCGTCAACCTGTGGGCGATGTGGGTCATGATGCGGATGATGGTTGTCCTTTTGAGCCTGTAGTGGGTGATGACTTCCTCGGGCGTTAGGTCTGTGAGACTGGTGCATTTTCGGTAGGTCCGCTGTCTTACTCTGCACTGCCTCTGTGGTGGTCCGGGGGGGGGGGGTGCGGGTCCGGGTCCTGGGGGTGGTGGCGGTCCTGGGGGTGGTGGCGGTGGGTGTTGTGGCCCTATTGGGGCTCCGAGCTGCATGATGTATAGCTCCATGGCGTCGTTTGTTCTTCGGGTTTGGCTGTGTGCGGGGCTCTGTTGCCTACTGCAGGTAGTCGTCCGGCTTTACACCAGCAGAAGGCAGGTGTTAAATACCTGCTGCTACCGCGGCTTATCGCGTGGTTTTGACTCGCATCGCAGATCTGGCAGTTCGTTGTGAAAGTGGTGTAGTGGTGTTTTCGTGTGTTTTTGCACGGGAACGCCTACTCTGCATCTCATTAGGGTTAGTTGGTGGTGTCCTCCCTGGGGATAAGTTTTGGGGCAGTTATCACGGGAATACTGGCGATGTCTGCAGTTTGCACCCGCTTGTGAATGGGGTGTTAAATCTATCTCCACTTTTGATGCGTTAAGGTGGAGATAAATCGGCGGTAGGTCCTTGTGAATATGCCCCATTGTAGTTAAATAAATCATGTGCCAATGCGTCCTGAAGGGCGCATTTAAAGACCATCAGGAAAATTAAAGAGAGTGAAGTGATTTGCTTTCTTCCCCTCCGACAAAACTAGGGCTAGGGGAGGAACATTGGTGGAATGAAGGCACAGGCCCTTGCCATGGATGTTTTTGCTCAATGAGCCGCCGGATCAACTTAAAAATTATGCCCGTATGGGTATCGAAACCGCGACCATGGCAGCATTAGCACTATGTTATGACCAGATTGGGCTGTCCGATCAGGCGCAATGAGCTCTGTGCATGTTTACACAGATGAATAAACATGCTGCTCAAATTGTTCACCCCCGATAGCGCCGTGCCAGGCACGCCCCAAAAACGCCTGGAGGCATGAGCAGTCAGCCCTAAAGGGTGCCGCCAGGAGGCGAGATAAAATGCCACAAAAGGCCCTAGACTCACTGCATCACTGACGCTGCCTCCTGGCTCAAGAGCGTGAGAGGGATGGGGAAACTAGCGATGTGGTCAAGGTGCATTGAAAGAAGCGACGCCGGGGGTGGGTGGGTGGAAGGGTGGCAAGCAGTGATGCGAGTGAAGTTGCTCAAGCAGCGACCTGGAAGGGGTGGGAGGGTGGGGGGTGTGGGGGTGCAAGTAGCAAAGATGTGCTTCTGTGGTCCTAGAGAATTCCAGCACGGCGAGTGGCACCCAGTACCTGAGATGAGAGCCACCGATCCTGCCGTGCACACATAGCTCATGGTGCTGGAGGCAGGGCTCTGCTCCTGAAATGTAGGGGGGTAGTTGTGGCAGCGTCTGCGCCCTCGCACATGGGGCTGTGTTGAAAATAAAAATGCAAGTAGCATGCTGCTGTGCCACACACGGGTGCCGGGTATAATTTAAACAAGCAAACTAACTCTGAAACAGACAAGGGGGAGTGACACGGGCATGCAGCCACATGAGAGGGAGGAAAGCTCCATTAAAATGTGAGCAGTTACGGGCGCCGAGCTGAACACAGGCAAGCACTAACACAAGCAGGAAAGGAGAGAAAAAAAGTCCCCAAACTACAAATAAACAACTAAAGCGTAATAATACAGTACTTAGTCCCTGCTGTGTGGGAGGAACAGAAAGACAAACTGGAGGGACAAAGAGAAGGATTGACCACTAGTAAGAGAGGATTTTTAAAGGACACTGAAACAAACAAATGGCCAGCAGGGGGATGGCTTTAACCCCACAAGAGAAGTTACAATAGGTCTTGAATGCTCGACCTAAAAAATGTAAAACGACTATGACAAATCCAATATATTTCGGTTAGGCGAAATCTATTGGCTTTGCCAATGCTTTTTTCTTCCTAAGTGAAACCCAGAAAAAAAAAACATCTGCACTTAGTGCGTCATCAGTGGGAGTAGGCGCTACATAAATACAAACACCCGTGTGGACGATCTTATCCCAAGGGGCAGAGCACCAGCCCGGCTTGGCGCTGACATATTTTAACTGTCCTTACGGATGACAGTAGACGTAAAACATCTGAAAATAAAAATCAGCAAACCAAAGATTATGGTGTTTGATAAGAAGAAAAAACTTCAGCTTAAACCTTTTTTATTAAATAAATAATGACAAAAGCAGCAGTAATTTGCAATTATCCGCTGATGTCTGATCTGCAGCACTTGCTCACATGACAGGGCTGGGCTTTTCTTCACAATGAGGTATTCTTTTTATAACATCTATTAATCACTGAGATGTAAAACATTACAGGTGGGAGGTCGGGTATCACATTCCTCTGCTCCCGATGTCCCCTCAGCCCTGGGAGGGGCAGTGTGCCCCAGGGGGCAAGTCTTCCTGGCACCTGACAGCAGTGACTGCCATCTGCACAGCGGACCTTGTCTTTATGGGCCCAAGTGACAACTTTCACATCTTCCAATTAAGTGATTTTCTTCCTTAAAGAGTTATTCAGGCCATCCGCAGTTAGACTACCCTCCCCTTCCCACTACACTTCCACTAGGTCTGTTGTTGGGCAGTTTTCTCTCATCTCCATGCGTGACATCAGTCTGCTCGAAACAAAACAAGAAAGTACAAGCATTGGCAAAGCCAATAGATTTCGCCAATGCGAAATTTAGTGGCCTTGTCGATGTTTTTAGGTCGAGCCTAGGCAGCGCATGTGCTGCTCTGCGAGGCATGCTGTATTGGAGTATGAAATAGAAGCCCCGCCCATTCTCCTCCCATATTTGTCATTGGCTTGTGTCATTGTCCTTCGTAAATGCTGGCTTCTGATTCATTAATAGGCTTGTTAGTCCCTCCTTAGTACCGCCTTGTCTTCATTCGGTCAATCAATCAATCAATCAGGGGAATTGTAAGCGCACTACTCACCCGTGAGGGTCTCAAGGCGCTTGAGGGGAGGGGGGAAGGTAAGCAGCTCCGTTCAGTCGAAGAGCCAGGTCTTGAGTGTCTTTCTGAAGATGTTCAGGGAGGGGCCGCTTCTGATGTCGATCGGGAGCTCGTTCCAGGTCTTGGCCGCGAAGTAGGAGAAAGCTCTTCCCCCTGTTTTGGCTCTGCGGATCCGCAGGATTTCGGCGAGAGCGAGGTCAGCGTAACGGAGGTTTCGCTTGGGTACATGGAAGGAGATTCTCTCGTTGAGGTATTTGGGTCCGGTGTTGTGAAGGCATTTGTAGGCGTGGGTGAGTATCTTGAAGGTGATTTTCTTTTCTATGGGGAGCCAGTGGAGGTTCCGCAGGTGTTGGGTGATGCGCTCGTGTCGAGGGATGCCGAGGATGAGTCTGGCTGCGGTGTTCTGTGTGGTCTGGAGTTTGCGGAGCAGGGACTTGTTGATCCGGCGTAGAGGGCGTTTCCATAGTCCAGTCTGCTGGTTATGAGTGCGTGGGTGACAGTCTTCCTTAATTCGGTGGTGATCCATTTGAAGGTCTTTCGGAGGATGCGGAGGGTGTTGAAGCAGCTGGAGGCGACGGCGTTGACCTGTCGGGTCATGGAGAGGGAGGAGTCGTGGGCGTGGTCCGTGGGGGTGGGCGGGCTGCCTAGGGCGGTGGGCCACCAGTTGTTGTCCCATGCAGAGGGGGAGGGTCCGAGCACGAAGACCTCTGTCTTCTCTGAGTTGAGTTTCAGGCAGCTGCTGCTCATCCAGACTGCGACGTCTTCATTCCTTTCTGGAAGTTGAGCCTGGTGGTGATGGGGTCCTTGGTGAGGGAGAGGATGAGCTGGGTGTCGTCGGCGTATGATATTATGCTGAGTCCGTGCTGTCTGACTATGGCGTCGAGGGGGGCCATGTAGATGTTGAAGAGCGTGGGGCTGAGCGACGATCCTTGGGGTACTCCGCAGTTGATTTCTGTCGGTTCAGAGAGGAAGGGTGGCAGTCTGATTCTTTGGGTTCTGCCAGTGAGGAAGGAGCGGATCCAGTCGAGGGCGGTTCCCTGTATTCCGGCGTCATGGAGTCTGGCGGTGAGTGTGCGGTGGGAGATGGTGTTGAACGCTGCAGAGAGGTCGAGTAGGATCAGGGCTGTGGTGTGTCCTTGGTCAGATGTCGTCTATGGCGGCGAGTAGAGCGGTCTCGGTGCTGTGGTTGCTGCGGAATCCGGATTGGGAGGGGTCGAGGATGATGTTTTCTTCGATGAATCTTGTCAGCTGGGCATTGATGGTCATCTCAGTGACTTTGGCTGCGAACGGGAGGAGGGAGATGGGTCAGTAGTTCTTGAGGTCCGTGGGATCTGCTGAGGGCTTCTTGAGCAGGGGTCTGACTTCTGCGCGTTTCCAGTTGTTGGGATAGATGCCGGTATTGAAGGTGGCGTTGATTGCATGTCGTAGTTCTGGAGCAATGGCCGTGGCGGCTCTGTGGAAGATGTGCGGCAGGCAGGGGTCCGTGGGGGCTCCTGAGTGGATGCCTTTCATGGTTGAGGTGGTGTCTTCGGTGGTGACTGGGGTCCAGAAGGAAATGGTGGGCTGGCTGGTGCTGCTGGAGGAGGATATGGTTTCGGGGTCAGGCGTCTTGTCGTTGAAATTGTCGTAGAGGCCCTTGATTTTCATATGGAAGTAGGATCCGAGCTTGTTGCAGAGGTCCTGGGTAGGGGTGATGTCCGCGGTTTCGCTGGGGGGCTTGGTGAATTTCTGGATGATGCTGAAAAGTTCATTCGAGTTGCTGGAGTTGGCGAGGATCTTGTTTTGGATGAAGGTCCTTTTGGTGGATCTGATGCGTTGGTGGTGTTCCGTCATGGCGTTCTTGTAGGTGGTGCGATCTTCAGACGTTTTGCTGTTTCTCCAGTTCTTCTTGAGGCGTCTGCAGGCGCGTCTGGATTCTTGGAGATCGGCGGTGAACCATGTGGCTTTTCTGGGGTGCTGTCTGTCGGGGTTACATAGGGGTGCGAGCTCGTCTGCGCAGTTGGAGATCCATTTGTGGAGTTCCTTGGCTGCGAGGTTGGCTAGGTCGAGATGGTGGGGGGGTCTCGGTTGAGGGTGGAGTTGAGCTGCTCCTCGGTGACTTTGCTCCAGTTTCTTCGTGGAGGGCGCGGTGCAGGTTTGGGCAGCATGGGTTTGTCGACGCGGAAGTGTACGCAGTGTTGGTCCGTCCATGGGGGTTGCGTGGTGTGGCTGAAGTGGATGTTGTTACCTCCTGTGAAGATGGGGTGCAGGGTGTGTCCTGCCGTGTGGGTAGGTGTGGTGATGAGCTGTTTCAGTCCGATGTTGGTGAGGTTGTCCAGGAGGGTGGCGGAGTTGGGGTTGCTGGGGTTGTCGAGGTGGAAGTTCAGGTCTCCGATGAGTATGTAGTCCATGGAGGTGATGGCGTGGAGGGCGATGAGGTCGGCGATGGTAGTGGTGAACGGAGCGTGAGGTCCGGGGGGTTTGTAGGCGAGGGTGCCGCGAAGTGTGGTTATAGGGCTGGTCTGGATCTGGAAGTGCAGGTGCTCGGTGGTGGAGAAGGAGTCGCTGTTGGTGGAGGTGGATAGTCGGAGGGAGCTCTTGTGTGCGATGGCGAGTCCTCCCCATGGGCGGTTGGGGGGTCCTTCCTCTGGATCTTGTATCGGTCAGGGATTGCGGTGGCGATATCAGGGACAGAGGAGACTTTTGTCCAGGTTTCTGTGAAGAAGTCGACATCTGGTGAGAGGGTGTCTAGGAGGTCCCAGATCTCTACGGCGTGTCTGTGCAGGGAGCGCATGTGGAGGAAGATGCAATTCAGGGCATCGGTGGTGTTGGCGTTCAGTGGGGGGGTGTGGATGTGGGGATGCGTGCGGTGGTGCAGGTATGGCGGCAGTGACGGCAGGAAAACTGTCCTTGGGTGGTGCTCGGCATGGCCCGCTGGCAGTTGTTGCTCCTTCCGGGGTCGAGTGCGAGGGGGGTGGCTGAGTCGTAGCGATGGATGGTGGGAGATGCAGAGTTCCAGGCGCTGGTCGCGGTTGGGTCGCGGACGGGCGCAGATGGGCTTGCCAGCGGCGCGCCAGCAGCACGCCCGCTGCGTGCGGCCGCACAGCGGCCGGCATTAAATAGGGCAGGGGGGAGGGAAGCATAGCTGGGAGGCGGGTGGGAGAACGGCAGGGGGGAGGGGCCGCGGGGGGCAGTGGTGGGAAAAAGTGCAGCGAGAACGGGCAGGGAGGAGAACGAGGGCACAGGCACAAAAAACAACGAAGGGCAGAAAGAAGAGAATACAGACAAAAACAGGCACAGAAATTACAGTGAAAAAAGCAGTAAGACAGTGAAAAAAGCAGTAAAGACAGGAAAAGACACCACAACAGAAAACGGGCACAACAGAGGCAGACAGACAGAAGTAGAGTAGCAGAAGAGCAAGGAACGAGATAAACGTCTGCCTGTCAGCGGTATTCGAGTGGTTTAAACAGAACCAATTGTTGTGCAATTCCGAAAAATCCGAAATTATTTTTTTTGGTCACAACCCGGGTGAGGAATGGCGCAAATGGTGGCCACAGAATATGTCCCCCCCTGCAAATCCAGCCACAACCGTTAAGAACCGCGGGGTGAAAATGGACGCAGACATGTCCATGAAGTCCCAGGTCCAAGCAGTGGCCGGTACATGTTTTGGCCTACTGAAAATGTTGAGGAACTTCCTCCCACTACTCCCGGTTTCCCATAGGAAAACAGTAGTCCAAGCATTGATTATATCCCGCCTCGATTATGTCAATGTTCTGTATGTAGGCCTCCCTGACTATCTTCTTGGCCGTCTACAGGTGGTGTAAAACGCTGCGGCAAGAGCCATACTCATGGTGGGCCTCAGGACACACATGACCCCTCACCTGAAGTCCTTGCACTGGCTTCCGGTGCGTAAGAGGACAAATTTCTAAGCCCTGGTGCTGGCTTATAAGGCCTTCCATAATATAGGGGCCTCTTATTTGAGAAACAGAATCCAGCGCTATGTTCCACCTAGAATCTTGAGGTCTTCGAGCCAGCAGCTTTCGTTGATTCCTAGGTTCTCCCGCTCTCGCCTGGGTGGCCGTTCCTTTCAGGTGGTAGCCTCTCAGCTTTGGAACAGCCTGCCGCAAGCCTTACGTCAGGCTCAGGATCTCCTCAGTTTTAGGCGAGGTCTAAAAACCTGGCTTTTCTCACAGTAATTCAGCTGTCGGGTGGGTGCCTGTACTGCTCTGTCACTGGTTCTCTTTCTCAGCGCCGGGACACTCCATGGAGTAGCCGTGCGCTTTACAAGTGCCCAGTAACATAACAAGGCTCTCCCACTGGACCACCAGGGATGTGGCCCAGACAGGAGCCTGCGGGTGGAGGAGGGCCTTGAACACCTACCAGGAGAGAGGTGTCTAGGGCAGCAGCAGGCGAGGCTACGTCGGAGCTGCTTGGGCGGAGAGCGGGACCCTGGCCAGGAGATCAGAGGTCCTGCTCATACACACGAGCAGCAGCCGGCATTAAATAGGGCAGGGGGAGGGAAGCACAGCTAGGAGGAGGGCGAGAGAATGGCAGGGGGGAGGGGCTGCGGGGGGGCAGCGGCAGGAAAAAGGGCAGCGAGAACGGGCAGGGAGGAGAACGAGGGCACAGGCACAAAAAAACAACGAAGGGCAGAAAGAAGAGAATACAGACAAAAACAGGCACAGAAATTACAGTGAAAAAAGCAGTAAGACAGTGAAAAAAGCAGTAAAGACAGGAAAAGACACCACAACAGAAAACGGGCACAACAAAGGCAGACAGACAGAAGTGGAGCAGCAGAAGAGCAAGGCTCTCTCACTGGACCACCAGGGATGAGGCGCAGACAGGAGCCTGCGGGTGGAGGAGGGCTTCGAACACCTACCAGGAGAGAGGTGTCTGGGGCAGCAGCAGGCGAGGCTACGTCGGAGCTGCTTGGGCGGAGAGCGGGACCCTGGCCAGGAGGTCAGAGGTCCTGCTCATACACCCGAGCAGCAGCTGGCATTAAATAGGGCAGGGGGAGGGAAGCACAGCTGGGAGGCGGGCGCGAAAACGGCAGGGGGGAGGGGCCGCGGGGGGCAGCAGCTGGAAAAAGGGCAGCGAGAGCGGGCAGGGAGGAGAACGAGGGCACAGGCACAAAAAACAAAGAAGGGCAGAAAGAAGAGAATACAGACAAAAACAGGCACAGAAATTACAGTGAAAAAAGCAGTAAGACAGTTAAAAAAGCAGTAAAGACAGGAAAAGACACCACAATAGAAAACGGGCACAACAAAGGCAGACAGACAGAAGTGGAGCAGCAGAAGAGCAAGGCTCTCCCACTGGACCACCAGGGATGAGGCGCAGGCAGGAGCCTGCAGGTGGAGGAGGGCCTCGAACACCTACCAGGAGAGAGGTGTCTGGGGCAGTGGCAGGCGAGGCTACGTCGGAGCTGCTTGGGCGGAGAGCGGGACCAGGAGGTCAGAGGTGCTGCTCATTCGTAACCTCCCATGAGGACTGGACCTTTTACTTCGATTGTTACATGGTGACTCTTTTTGAGTCTGTAAGCACTATTTTCTGTAAGTAGTTTCTCCTACTGCTGGCACAACATGCTTTCCTGCAACATTCAGCGCGCCATGCGTGCTTTCACTTTCTAAGCATTCTGGGACAATGGCGCCACTTCTTTGCATAGGTCTCGCATTTACAAGAGTTTGAGCTATTGGAATTGTACATGACAATGCCTTTTATTTATGTGTTAATTATCAAAACATATAAATAAAGGGCATTGTCATTTACAATGCCAATAGCTTAAACTCAAGCTAATGCGAGACCTACTGCATTGCAAATGCTTGTTTCATTTGAAATTGTTTCTGTCAAATGTTATTACAAATGCGTTCCAAAATGGTCACCTGTGCACCTGCATGTGAACATATAGATGACCACTTCAATGGTTTTTGTAAAACTGTATCACAAAACATTTGAAAATTTACACCTGTCCATGATTCATTTGCCTTTTTTGAATTGTTTTTGTGATAACATTTTATAAAAAACAATTTCTAATGAACACAAGAAATGGTAAAGGCCAAAGCTCAGCAGTCAAAACTAGACCTATTGACCTTATGACTGCATTTTGATTTTTTGGCAATAGACATCAGTAGGAGCAGGAGTAGGAACAAGGAATGTTGTTTACGCATGCCCACGTAAATGAAACATTTACATTCAGCAGAAGGCACTGGGCCCTCTGCCCGCTGCATTATATCAGGCCTTGCACTGCGTGCACATGTGTGCACAAGTTAATGCCGCAGATCTCTGAAATGAGGGGGTTTGTTAGGTCGCCAACAGGATACCCTTTTATTCATCAGAGTCTACATCACGTGCACTTAAATGTGTTTTTATTTGCAAAAATAAATGCATTCTTAAGTGCGATGCACATTGTAATGAATTCATATTTCCCAGACAGAGTGTATGTACCAGCAGATAGTCAACGGGGCTCATCATAGCCGTGTTTTGCATCTGTCCCTGGTATTGCCATTGTGATTGAGGAGGCCAGGGATTGCAAGAGCAGTGCCAGGGGTCGCAAGAGCAGTGCCAGGGTCACAAGAGCAGTGCCAGGGGTCACAAGAGCAGTGCCAGGGTCGTAAGAGCAGTGCCAGGGTCGCAAGAGCAGTGCTAGGGTCGCAAGAGCAGTGCCAGGGTCGCAAGAGCAGTGCCAGGGTCGCAAGAGCAGTGCCAGGTGTGGCAAAGAGCTAGCTAGGGGTGGCAAAGAGCTAGCTAGGGGTCGCAGCTGCTCACACCATACTCGCTTACTGTGTGAGCCGGAAGGTCACGAGCGACTCCGGCCCGTTTATTTAAGCCATCTGGCCACGCCTGGCCAGAGAGTGATACATTGTGCATGTTCTCCTTCCCGGCCAGGTTCCGGGTCCCGCCTCCGCGGGACTCGGATCATTACATCCCTTCCCAAGTTAGTGTTCAAAAGAAATGATGATATTAACAAATAAAGTCTTTGAGCTTCCGATTGGGAGGCGGATGTGGTCTCAGATTGTATCTCAGCTGGCTGGACCGCTGGCTTGTGTGCTGACGTTGTGGTGATGGTGTGACCATGTCAGTGTTTGTGTCAGCAGTCATGGTCAACGGTCTAAAAGAGTTTACTGTGTTTTGGTCTTCTGTGTGGAGGGGCGGCGTTTCTCCGACTGGCTCTTCTTCACCTCCGATGCGACTGGGCTCATCTTCTTCTCTATCAGATTGTTGTACTTTCCTGAACCAGGAGACGTTCCTAGTGACTATATCTGGGCCCCGTTGGGCAGTGACGGCAGTTCCGTTCACCCTTAGAACAGTACACAGCCCTGGTTCATAGGCTGTTCTGAATTTCCCTCCACTGCGTCGGTTCCGAATTATTACAGAGCTCCCTGGTATGATGATGCGGGTCTTGGCTCTCCGTCGTCGACTGGCTTGATCAATATTCCTTTTCCGACGAACTTGAGTGCCTCTGGGTTCATATGGCTCTGGGGACCAGGTCCCAGCCACAGGTATAGTGTCTCTCCGGTACACAGCAAGCATTAGGGACCAGGGTGATCTTGTAGTCGTGCAGTGTAGGGTGCTGCGGTATTCTCGCATGAATCGCTGCAATGCCGTTTCAGGGTCTGCTTGTTCCGCCACTGCAATTCGTAGGATTTTGTTTAATGTCCGCGTAAAGCGCTCAACTTCGCCGTTGGCCCGCGGCCATTGTGGAGTGATTCGTTGATGGCGCACCCCCAGTAGCGTGAGCAACTCCTTGAATTCTCCTCCTTGAAATGGAGGGCCGTTATCTGTCTTCAGTTCGTGGGGTAGACCGAAGAGTGCAAATGTCTACTCTAAAACAGGTTGTAGATGTGCGAAGGCAGTAGACGTGATTACTTCCACTATTGGGTATTTGGAATAGCTATCTATGAGCACGGCGGTCACTCTTCCGTCAGGAAAACTCCCAAAGTTTAGGCTGACACGCGACCATGGTGCTGTGGCCGGCACTTCGGTTATTACAGGAGCTGGGGATTCCTGGCTGCTAGTAAGTTGGCAGGGTCGACAGTTTCCGGCCAAAGTGTCCACGGCTGCTTCTAGCCCAGGGAAACATACCTTTTCTCTCATGCATGACTTCATGCGCACTGTACCTTGGTGTCCTTCATGGGCAAGGGCTGTAGGTCTCTCTTGGAGGCTTACGGGAATCACAATTCGGGATCCTCTCAGCACCAGACCTTCTGTAGTGGCGCTTAGCTCGTCCCGCACTCGCCATAGTTTCCCCAGGCGTTCTCTATCTTGCCCATTCCACTTGCCGGTGTCATGCAGAAAATCTTCTCAAGAACCTTTCTGCGGGGAGTGCATCACTTTGTTTAGAACGGGGTCCTCTTTGGTGGCCGCTTTGATCTCTTCGATGGTGAGAGCACAAGGGCATGCCCATTCGGAAATCATGTCAACATACTCTTCTGTCGCCGCGTTGTGATCACTGCCTTCTTGCACCTGATCGGGTGGGTGCTGCAAGAGGAAGTCAGCGGGTTTTTTTCGCCCCGGGACGATACACGAGTTCCATCTGCTAGTGTTGTAATTGTATCACCCACTGTTCTATCCTCGGCCGCAGATGAGGAGCTGTGCCTTTGAATAAGGGGATCATTGGCTGGTGGTCGGTCACGACTCTGAACAGGTGACCGCTTATGTACAAGTGGAAATGATTGCAGACCCATTTAATCGCGAACGCCTCCCTTTTGATTTGGGAGTTACGTGCTTCGGTTGGGGTAAGGGCTTTACTAGTGAAAGTGAGGGGCCCCCATTTGCCTGGTTCGGTTTCTTGGGTTAGGAGCTCTCCGAGACCCACCGGGCTGGCATCCACTAGGAGTTCAGTCATTCGGGTGGCATCGAAATACACCATGGTGGTCTTCCCTAGTAGTGCTTCTTTTACTTTCTGAAACGCTACATCTTCTTCTTTGGCCCATTCCCATGCAGCATCCTTCTTTGTGAGGGCTCGCAGCGGCTCTGCTATTGTGGCAAGATTGGGTATGAACCGTCCACAGTACGTGGCCATTCCAAGAAAGCTTCGTACTTCTGATGTTGTGCTTGCTGTATAGCATGTGACTTTTGTGGGTCAACTCGGACACCGTCCTGGCTAAAGACATACCCACAGAACTCGATTGTGTTCTGGAAAAACGAGCATTTGTCCTTGTGGAGAGTTACCCCATAGTCAGAGAGTTGCTATAACGTGGCTCGAAGATGGCGGTGATGTTCTTCAATGGTTACGGAATGTATTAAGATGTTGTCACTGTGAGAAGTTGGCCTGGTATATGCTGTCCACTAATTAAAGTGAACACCTTGCAACAGTCCAAACGACCTTTATTGATGATTAGGTTAAAGACAACCTTTATTGAAAGCTATCCTAGTGGTAGCTATGGAGAGCAGCCTTCAGGCTAAGTCTCGAAGGAATGTAAAGCAGCTTGTTTTACCAGTATATAATCTCTTGAGTGACCAAATGAAAGAGGACCACACCAGGTATATATAAAATATATGTATTTATTAATAAACACTCTCTACTAACCTCTTTATGAGATTAGAGAACAAGACACACAATATTAAATCACTAGAACGACAGTAAATAGCACAATACACAGCGGGCTCCAGGGGGAGACCGAACCATATACTAAGAAAGTGGTATAAGAACCACGACTTGACTGGACACAGTGCCTAGAGCACGTAGAATCGCTGGGACCCCAAGGAACCACCCAAGGTAGTGACACAGGGGACCCACGGAGGACGGGTGCAGTGTGGGAACACAGACGCGAGCTCCGTACAACTCTAGGGAAAGTCGCGGTTGGAAATTTAAAGATTAAGGACACTTAGGAGAGGACTTTAAGCAAACCCAGCTAAACATAGAAGGGTCTAAGGCCAGCACCCTTGAGAGTACCGAGGTACCGGTGTTACCTATCCCAGAGGAGCCAGGTGCATAGGGGTCAAGTGGTGTCGGAAACCCTCGTCGTTTTCAATGGCGTGATGCGAAAAAGTACTGCTGCAGTGGAGAAGAAAAGTGTCCGGTGTGATACAAGCCTGGATCGGAGATGAGAAGAACCTGAAAGCAGAGGGGACAAAGTCTGGGTCACTTCACTTGACCAGGAGCGGAGCAATCGAATGCCCACCGATGTCGGGTGCTTCAGGTGAGATGAGGTGATGCTTGACTCTGCAGCCACGGGGACCAGGAGACGTCGACGATGACCACAGTCTGGATTCGAGCTGTCCCATGAAGGATGTCGAGTGCTGGGGGGTCAGTGTCCGGATTGAACACCAACAAGCCTTGGCAACAGCAACCCACGCGGTCAGAGGAAAGATGCTTCTGTGAGGACCAGCAAGGTCCTGGGGACTCTCCAAGCGATGGAGAGTCAGGGCACGTCTGGAACAACCAGGGAAGCCCACTGAAAGTTAAAGTTACCTTCACAGGGACCCACAGGCCAACGGACCAGGGATCGCGAAGGGACCTCAAGCTGAATCACTAAATACCAGCCCACGGAACACTCGTGGAGTGTAGGCCAGAAATCTTCAGTGGAATTACTGCTCGGGGTCAGGACTACAAGCAGCCAAAGCACAGCTTCAGGGATCGCCAAAAAGCATATGCTGCTGCAAATGAACACGGTGCACAGGGGTTCGGGTTTCATGGTCCCCACGAGGGATACAAGCCTCAGAATTGCTGAGAGCACAGATCGACCTCGGAGACCTCAGGAACCCACCTCCTGTGTTGCAGAAATCTTCAAGTCCTTCAGGAGCTTTGTAGCTGCAAGCCGGTCAGATGCATTTAGGTGCCTGCTCAGCAGGGGAGTAACTCCTTTACTCCAAGGGAGATTCTTCTGTCGTCCAACGAAGTGTAGATCGTCAAAAGTACTTGGTTTCTGTAGCAGAGTTTAGTCCAGGTAAATCTAAAGTCCTGTAGTCAGGGGTTCCTACTTTATACCCAAGGAAGGGGTGGGACAAACTCTGGGGACCCACCTATGGGAGGGTCAGGACAGAGGGGTGGCTACACCCATGTCCTTTGTCCAGTTTCACGCCAGAGCAGGAGCAAATGGCTCCTGCAACCGGTTTGAGCTGGACTATGCACAGGGACACCAAATGTGCCCCCAGTGCAGACATCAAAGCACTCTGAGAGTGCACCCACCCAGCCCCAATACACTAAAGCCAGTCTGGGAGGTGGTCACACCTCCCTGTGACAGGAAACCTATTGTCAAGCCTTCCCCTGCGGGAGTTTCGTCCAGCAGCAGGAGGGCAGACTCGTGTCTGTGGCTGGCAGCATCCATTTTGTGATGCCAGGGTCAAGAAAGCTGGTACCGGGTGTACCGGTGCTGTCATATTTCTCCCTCTAGGAGGGTGGAATCATACCTCCCACACCAGTTACTGGTGTGGAGGTATGATTCCAAGGTGTTTGACACCAAACACAACATGTTTCCATGCAGCCATATTAAAGTTAGCATTTACCGCAAGGTTATAATGCACTTAAGTATATATGGTTGGCTGCATCACAAACAACCCCGGAGAATAGGTTCCGAAGGCTGCAGAGGGGTTCTGCTCATGCATGGGCACCCTCTCACATAAAACCCAACATCCCTGCCTTCCGGATTGATAAGGCCTGCCATAGGGGTGACTGATAGGTTTATATGTGCAGTGATTAGGATAGATATAGTGAACCTATATCTAAGTAAGGGGTGCATGCACCACCTTACACCAGCTGCAGTAGCAGACCTGTGGTGTCATTTTAAAAGGTCTCTCAGGGGTGGCATAATACATGCTGCAGCCCCTGGGAGGTCTCTGGGGTACCTATGCCCTGGGTACATAGTATACCATATACTAGGGACTTATAAGGGTACCCCAGAATCCAATCTGGAGTGTACCTAAAGTACATGAATAACCAATTTAGGGAGAAAGCAGATAGACTGCGGTCCTGATTAGCAGGATCCCAGTCAGACTAAGTCGAAAACCAGCAAAACACCAGGACAAAAGTGGGTTTAACCATGCAGTCAGATTCCACCTTCCTACAGTCACTGATGTTTAATACTCCGTGGAGGCCTGACAGCATCTCTCGCACCGCATTTTGGAATAGTTCGGCTGCGGACGAGATCCCAAAGCTTAGCCTTTTGTAACGACGCAGCCCTATGTGCGTCGAAAATGTCGTAGTATACCGGCTCTCCTCAGCTAGCTTCAACTGATGATAACCTGTGTTGAGGTCTAACTTGGAGAGCCATCGGGATCCATTGAGGTCAGCTATGATGTCGTCGACTGTTGGTGTGATGTGCCTTTCTCATTTGATTGCCTGGTTGGGCAGGCGCATGTCAATGCACAGTCTTATCTTCCTGGGTTGTTTCTGCTTCTCCGCTATTACCATGGGCGAGACCCAAGGAGTCGATCCAGTGACTTTTTCGATCACTCCTTGTTGTTCCAGAATGTGGAGTTCCCGTTCGACTAGTGGCCGTAGGTGAAACGGTATGCATCTGTGACATAGTGCTACTGGTTTCACGGCTCTGTCTATGTGTAGTTTGACGGGTGGCCCCTTCATGCTCCCCAGTCCTCTGAACAGTTGAGGGAACAGCTCCAGGATTTCCTCTGTTTGCAATGCTTTGACGGCATAGGCGAACGTGACGAGGCCTAAATCTTCTGCTGTATGGGTTCCTACTAGAGTGTCGGCTTCTCTGTCCACTATGTGGAAAGTTGTTGTGATCTCTTGGCCGTCTGATTTTACTGGCACAGTTATCTTGCCTTTTAGAGGTAGAGGCAGTTGGCTTCCGTAGGTGAGGATCTTAACGTGTGACGGGGTCAACAGGGGTTTAGGCTGCAGCTGTTTGTACTGTTGACTCCCCAGGACGTTCATGGATGCTCCAGTATCGGGATCCTGCGACGTCTATGACACACGTGGGTTGCGGGCTTCGCCTCCGTTTCAGGTCGCTGGCAAATGAGATGAGGTAACATTCGCATTCTTCTTCCGTTGTCGAGTCTTCCAGGTGATGTCGTTGTCGTGGTAGTCCTCTAGCTGTTTTCGAGTTTTCGGGTTCTTCGAGGGCCAGTTGTCTTACTACCTTCAAAGGCGGTCTTCTTCCACGTGCCCCCCTGTTTCTCAGACCACCTCTGCACGCGACGGAGAAATGGTTTGGGGTGCCACATTTGAAGCATGTCCGCCCTTGAGCTGGGCATTCTTCTGGAGTGTATACTTCCCTTCCGCAGTATCCACACCGCGACCCGGATGTGCTCTTTGCTGGCCATCGTCCTCGGTTTCTCCTACTTGGAGTGCATAGTGCATCGGTGCGTTCTGTTTTGATGGTCGCTGATTTGTCTGGTTGTTGGGTGATGGCCATATCCATCTCTGTCGCTCTTGCTTCCGACAAGTCGTGTGACCTTGCCATAATTAGAATTTCTTCTAAAGAGATTCCGGGCTGACGGAGAACGAGGGTTCGAAGAGTCTTATTGCGGCATCCTTGTATGATTTGTGCTCTCACCTCCTTATTCTGATTGTCGGCCGTACATGTGCGGGCTAGCTCCCTTAGGCGTGCATGGAATGCGTCCATGGATTCCCCTTCTCTCTGACGTGCTTGACGCAGTTTGAATCTCTCATAATCTGGATTCAACTGAGGGTCGAAGTGTGCATTAAGGGCCCTGACTGCGGCGTTATAGTCGTTTGCGGCTCCGGTGTTTGGTAGATACGCAAATAATTTATATATTTCCTCTCCCGCAAAATGCAGCAGTAGGGACCTTTTAACTGTATCATCCGTCTCCCGCGTCGCGGTGAAATAGTTGTCTAGGCGGCTAATCCACACTTTCCATCTGGGAGACGCAGTAGGTGGGTCTATCAGTTCGCTAAATGGTGGTAGAGCGTTAATTTGGGCGTGCTGTGTGGTAGGTTGGATGTGCTGGTGGCCTGCCTGCTGCCCTGGCAGTGGTTGTTGTGGTTGTGGCTGCCTGTGCTGCTGCATCTGTCATGATGTCTGGTGTTCAAGTTCTTGTTCACTACTTTGTTTTGGTGTCCTTGTGGGTGTTCTCCCACTGTTCTTTTCTTCCTCTGTTCTCTTTTTTTTCTCTCTCTCTGTCTGCCTTAGTATTCCTGAGCGCCAGGTCTTCGGTGGCTAACGTGCAGTGTAGTGCCACGTGGTGGAGGGCCACAACCGCGGTACAGCCGCGTGCGCAATCTTGTGGCAGGGAGCAGCAGCAACAGACGAGAAGTTGGGAGGGTCCAGAGTCAGTGTGCGGACCAGCGCGTGCTCAGGAGTTTCTCCGGGGGGGCCGTTGCGTCCTTGGCTCGCGTAGCTCTGCGGCCTGAAGAGGTAAGCGTGCGAGTGCGCGTACTCAGAGGACAGCGTGTGCGGAGTTGTTGTACCTGCTGGAGCACACTGGCTCAGACGACATGCTTCGCGGGTGCCGGTGTTTCTGCCCGCTGCTCAGTACAACGCTGGCCGCGCTAGCAGTCGTGCGGCCGTCGTCAGGGTCCGCAGCAGTGGTGAGTCGCTCAGGCAGCTCGATGCAGGCCTGTTCTGTGGTCGCCTCAGGCTCCGGACTGCTGGTTGTTCGTTGTGGGGCTTCGACAGGGCTAACGGGGTGCTCAGTGTCAACCACCCTCGTCGCCAGTGTTGCGAGGCTCTTCTGCAACCTCTGAACCTATAATCATCTGCGCAACAGAACTCACATCACACTCACTTACTGTGTGAGCCGGAAGGTCACGAGCGACCCCGGCCCGTTTATTTAAGCCCTCTGGCCACGCCTGGCCAGAGAGTGATACATTGTGCATGTTCTCCTTCCGGGCCAGGTTCCGGGTCCCACCTCCGCGGGAGTCAGATCATTACACTCTCTATCCTCCATGTTTATTTCTCTCTCCTCGCCCATATAACTTCACACTGTGTGTTTCTCCCTACCCCCCTTTCTATTCAAACGTCATAGGTCACTTTCCCTCTTCCTTGTTTCTATCTCTGTGTTTGAATCTTTATTCTCCTTTTGTCTCTCTCCTCTGGCCTCCCTTTCATGCTCTTATCTTTTCAGCCCTCTCATCTGTTTCTCTCCCTCTTTCTACCTCCCCTATATCACACTGCCTCCCCTCATTCTCTCCTCTTTCACATCCCTCACCCCCTTTTGTGTCCCTCTCCCTCGTCTCCCTCTTCTCCCTCTGTCAATGTTGACATTACCTCACAAGAAAGAATTCATGCATACTCACTCATTCAGCTTACAGATGCCAGTTAAGAGTAAGAATAAATTTAGCCAAACCTGATTTTTTATTTGTGCTCAGAATGTCGCTGGTGCTGCTCAAGTGAGGCCCTTCTGCATCTTTCTTACATATAGCACTATGAGGACAGAGGTCAGGGCTGGATTAACTACTAAGCAAAATTAGCACGTGCTTAGGGCATCAGATGAAGGGGGGCACCTCAGAAATTTTCCATTGATGGGTTTACCGTGGACCATATGGTGAAAAACCGCAAACGTTGCAATTAGAAAAAGTAGGAGAAACATTTTCAAATATAAATAAAGAGGAAGTATACAAAAACAAACATTATTTTCCATCTTACTATAAGTTTTGTTTCATTTCAAAAA
This sequence comes from Calotriton arnoldi, assembly GCA_963921515.1. Classification (NCBI taxonomy): domain Eukaryota; kingdom Metazoa; phylum Chordata; class Amphibia; order Caudata; family Salamandridae; genus Calotriton; species Calotriton arnoldi. The sequence continues at coordinate 862,855 of CAWUFW010006752.1, read as the reverse complement.
ATAGAATTTTATTTTACGGTTAATTATTGCTTATATTTTGAATTAGATATATATGGGGGCACGAAAATCTTTTAAGCGCTAAAGGCCTTAATCCAGACCTGCCAGAGGTCCTGGAGAAGGTGGGTTCAGGCAATCTCAGCTTTTGGACACTTGTTTCCCTTGTCTCCACCTTATCCTCCCCTTCTTTAAATGGTTCCTGACCAGCAGAGGCCCCAGCCATAAAGTGCTCTCAGATATGACGATCAAGGAAAATGAGAAACAGTAAAGAAAATGAGTTGACTAAAGTCACACAATTTCATAAGCGGAGTAGCTGGGATCGAATACACAATGTACAATATAACTGAGATAGGAAGGGCACTATTTTCAATATCCTAGTGCATCCTTGACACCCTCACCTCTTCTCGACTCCAGGTTCTGCTGGGCCCCTGGCGGAAGCAGACTGACAAGTAGTGCAGGCAATAAATACATAATGTGACACTCAGCACCTTCAGCAAGAGTAATATAAAGGGAGAGAGGAGCTTGAATTGCGTGACTAATGCACTTCAGTGCCTTAATGCGGGGACAAGCACTGAGATGTGTTAGTCTAACCTTTGATGCGTGGCACTTGGCAGGACTGAGAGAACTGAAACGCAAGGGATAAATTCCATCTAAGCTGAAGGAGGGGAAAAACCAACAAAAGTGTGGGAAAGAGGAAGGGGTGTGAACAGCTCACGACAGCGGAAAGCCAATAGAACTCGCCAAGCTCCCAGGAAACCTGTAAATGGCAGAGTTACCCCTTCTCCAGTCCCGGCCAATGGCGAACCCGAAGCATTTCCCTCGTTACCTAAGAGGAGCTTCATAGTGCATTGTGGTCTCTCTGCAATTTGGACCCGTCCCCCTGCTCCCCCCGGCCAGATCTTCCTCCCACGCATCCTCATCTTTTCTCCTCTGACCAGGTAAGATGGGAATTTTTTCAGGTCTGCGTATATACCATGTGTGTGTGTGTCGTGTGACCTCCATTTGATAGTCCAACTTGTGAATAATATAGGGATGACCAAACATGCACCTATGGATTTATTTATTCATGCATTTTTAGGTCGAGCCTAGGCTGCGCGCATGCGCTGTCTGGAAGACCTGGTGTAATCTGTGTACGAGTGCAATCCTGCCTGCTGCTTGCCATTTGTTCACTCCTGTGTTTCTCTTCTTTATTGGCTTTTTATTGGATTTGCTCCCGATACATCACTTCCGTTTTCTGGGAAGCAGCACCGGCCAACTACAGTTCACTTACGCTGTAGGTCTTTACGTGTTTGGGTTAGGGACTATTTTTTTAATTTTGTGCTTTCATGTTTGAATTTGTACTTTCATGTTTTTTTACTCACTATTATTTGGACAGGCGCCGCGCTTTGAGTACTCTGCCCACTTTTTTTTTTTTATCACTTTTATGTGGACGTGTGCCGCGCTTTGTTTGAGGACGGTGCCCGCTTTCATGCTTTTTTATCACTTTTATGTGGACAGGCGCCGCGCTTACCTTAAGCACGGTGCCCGCTTTCATGTATTTTTTAATTAAAATACCTTTCGCTATCATCCAGTGACTCCAGGTTTAACAATCTTTCCCGGATGGTTTTCATGTTTTCGGCATTCAGCTTTGAAAGGTGGCTGGTACCCTGTTTATCTGCAGTCTTATTGAAACACAGGCACGTCTGTTTGCAAGTTTGCAGTGAATTAGAAAGTCGATTGTAAAATACATATTTCATGACCGCATTAGCAAGAAGGAGCTCTTCACCTTGCACCCGACCCTCAGTTGTTTGAGATCCCTGAGCATTAATTGCACCCAGCCCGGCCGGAGTCACATCGGCTGCTAAATTATGGTTACCCTGCATGCACATTTTCCCCTTTGAGTCAGTCATCTGGCTCAGAGACGTTATCAAGCACTGTCTGATAAATTAATGATCGCCTGCATACACAGCGCACCCATATTGCACCTGTGTTCTTGCGCTCCTTTTAATAAATATTAAAGAGGATATAGTTCACAGAGAAAAAGCTAGAGCAGACATAATTTATAATTGACCGGTTTATGTTGCCTGTGTTGTTGTGCATTTCCCTCGTTGCATTCTCAGCGTCTGACTCCGAATAGGATCTGAACTGCAGCACAGTTTTAGGTTTATTTCTTTAGAGGCTGAGGAGCTCCTGATGGGCTCAAAGTGAAAGTGGCATCTAGAATAAGCATTGGGGGTGAGGGTGAAAGCTTTAAATCAAAAGGAGTAAAAGGTCATCAGCATTAGAAGACTTATTTGTGTGTGTTTGTGTATAATTAAAAAAATGAGGCCCATCGTGGTTCCACCCTTCTGGATAGTGATTAAAGGTTATTTATTCATTATTTGGTATTTATATTTTGTGAAGAAGACCACCCTTTGTCCACAACGAAGTGCCTCGCAGTACAACAGCATAGAAGCATTGGAAGCGGTTTGGTAACTTTACACTACTTTCAGTGGTTTAGTACAGTCGCGTCAGCTGTTCAGCCAGCTTCAGCATTCAGCACAGAGTATGATCGCAATTGTACATATGATTCGGATTGTAATTGGTAGCAATGGGCTGAAACAGAAAAGAGAGAGACTACAAATGTAAGTATTGCCCCACCTATCTGTATATATCTTAAACATGTGTACACAACTTAGCTGTTTGCCAAAAGGTAATAGTAAAGAGCATTTATAAAGCGCACGGCTACCTCGGGCGAGGTGTCCCGGCGCTAGCCCAGCAGACCGCAGAGAAGTAAAACCCGAGCAGCTATTCCCTTTGCTTAAAGAGCCAGGTTTTCAGCGCCTTTCTGAAATCCTGCTCTGAGTTCAGCATGCGTAAGTGGGAAGGCAAGTCATTCCACAGTTTGGCAGTCCCACAGAGAAGGACCTTCCCCCCTGCCTAGCTTTAGAGTAGCAGGGGACAGCAAGATAGCGTCGGAGGCTGGATCCTAAGTTCCGCTCTTGGCGGTACAGGCAAAATCTCTTCCTCAGGTAGCCGGGGCAATGCTCAGGGCCTTATATTCAATCCTCCTGGCTACTGGGAGCCAATGAAGTTGTTTGAGGTGCAGGGAGATGTGCTGGCACAGCGGGATCTTACGGATTAACCTAGCTGCTGCGTTCTGCACCATTTGCAGCCTTTTGATCAGGAACCCTGGTAAGCCCAGATAAAGGCCGTTGGCATAGTTGAGGTGAGAGGTCACCAGGGAATGAACCATGGTCCTCCGGCTTTCTTCCGGCAGGAAGCCCAGAAATTTTCCGATGGCTCTCATCTTTCCGAAGCAGGCAGCTGAAACTTGCCGGACTTGAGCCAAAAGGGCTAGGTCCTAGTCCCACCTGACTCCAAGGTTTTTGACCGAGTCCTTAGGTACTGGTGGGGGCCGAGTTCCCCGGGCCACAATAGGCGTGAAGTGGGGGGGGGGGGAGCTTGATTAAAAGATAAGACCTCCGTCTTATCGGCATTCAGTTTTAAGCAGTTTCCGTTCATCCAGCCTGCTATGTCTTTTAAACAGTCCTTGAAAGAATCAAAAGCTGCAGCAGGATGATCTTTAAAGGAGAACATCAGCTGGGTGTCATCCGCGTAGGAGATCACCTTAATCCCTCTCCTAGCGGTGAGAGCTGCCAGTGGAGTTATGTAGATATTAAAAAGCAGCGGGCTTAAGGCTGAGCCCTGGGGCACTCTGCGTCTGAGCGGTTTCACTGAGGAGATGTATGGGCGGAGAAGGACTTGCTGGCCACGGCCATTGAGATAGGAGGCAATCCACTCAAGTGCCGTCCCTGTACACCTATCTGCGTAAGTCTTTCCAGCAGGATCACGTAAGACACCGTGTCGAATGCCGCTGAAAGGTCTAATAGCACCAGATGAGCCGCCGTCCACAGACAGACGGATGGAGTCTGCTACTTCAAGCAGTGCCGTCTCCGTGCTGTACTCTTTGCGGAAGCCAGATTGAGAGTCATGTAACAGTTCATTGGCTTCCACATACTTGGCTAGTTGTAAATGGGCCAGCTTCTCTTGCACCTTGGTCGGTGCTGGCAGCAAGGAGATAAGCCTGAAGTTGCTAAGTACTTCCGGATTGGTGTTGGCATTCTTCAAGAAAGGTAATTGGTAAGCATGTTTCCACGTGGCAGGGAAGATTACAGACCTAAGTGATGTATTCCAGATATGATTTAGGACTGGGTTAAGCCACTCGGCCAGTAACCTGATCTGCCGAGCCAAACAGGGATCCCCAGGCGACCCTGATTTGCATTTCCGCAGTTCAGCAAAAGACACCTCTGCGGGAATCGGGAGAAAGGATGTAAAAACTGGCAGGTTATTTGGGGGAGCTGTGGTTGTCTCCCATTGCTCTGGGTTCAGAAGCCGGGGGGAAAAGAGGACTAGAGCTGCAATATCTTTTCTTCGAAAAATTCGAAAGGCTAGTGCAAAGGTCCTGAGAAGGTCGAAAGCCGTGCTCTACTGCTGCGGGATTAGTGAAGGATTTCACTAACCTAAAAACTTCCCTTGAGGAGCTTTTAGCGCTGGCAATACGGTCAGCTAGGAATTCCCTTCTCTTGGAGTAAAGTAATTTATGATAATCTTTCAAGGTGTTTTTATAGGTGTTTTTGGGGTCCTTTGAGTAAGACTTTCTCCATTCGTGTTCCAGTCTTTTACACTTGCTTTTTTCACGTCTGACTTCCTCTGAGAACCATGGGGCAGATGGGGTAGATCTGGATAGGTTAACAAATTTCAATGGGGCAAGTTTGTCAAGCGCTGCCGTCAGCCATGTGTTGAAACACGTGGCGTCGTGGTCGGGATTGTTCGTGAAGTGAGGCCTTGAGCCATCCAGCACAGGACCTGGGGTCTCAGGGGTGACCCTACCCCAGTTCCTTTTGACTTCATTAGATCTAGTAGTGGCCATCGGTGTGGTCTTCAGGCAAAACCGGAATGGGACCAGACAGTGATCCGACCAGATAATATGCAGCGGCTTATCGACCCTCAGCTCCTGCATGTTCATGCAGATGAGGTCAAGTGTCTGGCCAGCCTAATGGGTGGGGGAAGAGACAAGCTAGACTAGGTTGAAGCCCCCGAGAGCCGTAATGAAATTCGCACTGTAGGTGCATTGGGGTTCGTCGACATGTAGGTTGAGGTCCCCTAGGACAGTAAAATTCGCTTAGCGTGTGGATAACTGGGCGATGTAATCTGCCAGTATCGGCGTGGCACTATGGGGGCAATGCGGCGGTCTGTAAAGCAGAAGCCCCGAGAAAGAGAAGGAGGGGGATAGTTTAATACAGAAGGAGAGTCCTTCAATGTTGCCTATTTGATCCAGGTTGGAGGTGGCAATCTCCCAAGAATCCTTATAAACAATAGCCACCCCGCCCCCATGCCTGTCGCCAGGGAAACATCGTTTACAACGCACGCGTTACATCGTGTGTCATTACAAAGAATGTTTTACAATGCAAAATCCATTACAACGCATGTCATTACATCGCATAATCTATTACAACGCATTCCCCAAAGTAACGCCCCGGCGGAGTTAGAATAGTAATTGCGTTGTAATGGATTATGCGTTGTAACGACATGCGTTGTAACGACATGCGTTATAATGGATTTTGCGATGTAAAAAATTCGTTGTAATGACACGCATTGTAACGCGTGCGTTGTAAAGTGTCATATACCTGTCGCCACCCCTATTGGCACAGACTATGCGAAAGCCAGTAGGTATTGCCAGGGTTACCACAGGGTTCGTGTCCTCCCTTAGCCAAGTCTCAGTGAGGATCATGATATCCCATTTGTGATCCTCGAGGGATTGGTAAACCTCAAGTGCGTGCTTGGGTAGGGATCTACAAATGATTAGGCAAGCTTTTATTTCATTGGAACTGGAAGTCTGAGGTAGGCCACGTCCTGCCTCTGAGGCCTGAGGGGTAAGCCTGGAGTTAAGAGAAAAATTACGGGCCAGGTAACAGTACACCTTGCCCCCCTCCCCCACATCGGCGAGAGGAATGCCAGGGCATTTTTTCGGTCGAAGCGCCAGCAGTTCATTGCTCCCTCATCTTACCACTCTGCCACTATCCATTTGGGCAGCGTGGCTGGTGCTGGCCGCGGTCCGGACGCGGACAGGCGCAGATGGGCTTGCCTTTGGTGTGCCAGCGGCGTGCCAGTGGCACGCCCACTGCGCGCTTCCGCGTCGCCGTGGTGATTTTATAGCAGCCAGGAGGAAGGATTGGTCTGCTAACTTTGCCCAAAATGACGTCGGAGAATGTCCCGCAGGAGCGAGGAAAAATGGTGCTCAAGCGGGACGTCTCCACGCGAAGGAGCACCAAACTCGGGTCTGCATCGGTCGCGGTGGGCTCAGTGAGAGAGAGTGTCCAGCACCGCGGGGAGACAGAGCGGCGAGGGCTAAGGTAGGCAGAAAATGAGAGTAAAAGAAAAAAAACTTTAAAAAACCACCTCCTAAAAACCACACGTTAAAAGCTAAAAAGCTGTGCACCCTGCAACACGCAGCAGTGCACAGCGCTCAGCATAAAAACAGAACAGGACAGATTGCAAAACAAAGCCACTGGCCAGACATGGGCCGCAGCAAGGACTTCTAACTCTGAAGTCCAAAGATCGTTTGTATAAAATCAGTGGCTGCCTAGAGGTAATTGCAAACAACTCAAAGTGTTGTCTGAACTCCACAGTAGGCTCTATCTATCTCCAGCTGGTGCTGCTGTGCTGTTCACGAGGCATTAACTGCAGGTAAGATCTTACTGGCAATTCCTTTTTAACTATTGTGTGGCCAGGAGTCTTCAGTCCCCGTGCTACCTGCTGTGAAAACTCCAATACTTAAAAAGGATTTACGATGCAATAGGTCTCGCATTTGTTAAAGTTAGAGCTATTGGCGTTGAAAATGGCAGTTCTTTCTTTTTGTTTTTTTATTTGCACTGGAGTAATTATATTTCCATAGGTATTAAAATTCAAAAGTAAAAAGTATTGTCATTTTGAACATCAACAGCTCTAACTGTAACAAATGCGAGACCTATTGCATTGCAAATGCTTATTTATAGAGCGGACATTACCCAGAGGTGTCGGAGCACTTTACAATAGAGCGAAAGACCGTTACATGAGAAATTTAGGGGCATATTCTCAAGGACTCAGCGCCGAGTTAGCGGCACATTAACGCATCCAAAGTGGCGATAGACTTATCGCACCATTCACAAGCTGGTGCTAACAGCAGATATCGCCAGTTTTCCTGCGATAGCAGCCGCAAAAAACATCGCCACGGATGACACCGGCAACTAACGCTAATGAGATGCAGAGTAGGCGTTCCTGTGCAAAAAGCCGCGAAAACACCACTTCGCAATATTCTCTACGACCAGCCAGATCGGCGATAAGATCCCAAAACAGGCGTTAAGGCGCGTTAGCAGCAGGGATTTAACACCTGCTCTTACCTGGTGTTAAGTCGGACGACAACCTGCACCACAAAAAGGAGGCCAGACCATAGCCACACCTGAAGAACAACAGATGCCATGGAGCTACTGAACATGCAGCTCGGAGCCCCAAGAGGGCCACAACACCCACCGCCACCACACCCAGGCCTGCCACCCCCCCCCGGACCCCTCCCCGCCTACCCTCCCCCTGGACTACCACAAAGGCAGCGCAGACAAAGACAGCGGACATTCAGAAAACGCACCAGCCCCACAGACTTAACACCAGAGGATGTCATTGCCCACTACAGGCTCAAAAGGACAACCATCCTCCGCATCCTGACCATCATTGCCCACAGGCTGACGGTACCAACACAGCGGACAACCAACATCCCTCCGCAGACAAAGCTGCTGGCTGTGCTGCACCTGTTGGCCTCCGGTACCTTTCAACCAACAACTGCCAGATTCGGAGGAGTCTCACAGCCAGCCCTATCCAAGTTCCTCACACCTGTCTAGGATGCCATCATCAGCTTGGTATCCCAGCACCTTTACTTCCCACACACTGCGCAGGAACAGCTGGAGACCCAGCAAGGCTTCTACACCATAGCTGGCTTCCCGCACGTGTTGGGGGAAATCGACTGCACACATGTACTCCTCGTGCCCCCTGCCGCCACTGCACACAATTACCGCAACAGGAAGCACACGCATTCCATCAATGTGCAGGCAATAGTGGACCACCTAGGCCTCTTCACCAATGTCGTCACCAACTACCCAGGCAGTGTGCATGATTCCTTCATCTTCCGACAGTCCATCATCAACCAGCGCTTTCAGGATGGCACCCATGGGAATGCATTGCTCGTTGGTAAGTACCAAATGAACACACCACACACCTCAACTCCACAGTCATGCAACTCACGACTCTGGGAATGCACACGTTACAAACCCACATACAACATGCCAAACAACATGCCCACGTACCACACACGACAGCACACCTTACTGTGGTAACCTGGGCCAGCCATGTACACAAGCCATCAACGGCATGGCACCTCAGCCACACAATAGCAGAATGTGGGGAGAGGTGGGAGCCAGGCATGTGCGAAGGAGGCAAGTGACCCATGAATGAGAATGTACACAATGCCAAGTGTGGCGTGAATGTGCTGGCCAGACTGCAGTCAGCAGACCACAGACATGTCCATGTCGACATATACTGCTGGTGTCTGGAGTGTAGTGGACAGTGGACGCAACCATGTTACCCCAGGCAGTGGGGAAGATCACGGAAATGTAGCTCGTTACGTCCCCCCCTGTAAGCGTGAGCAGAGTGGGCTGGCCCGGCGTACGCCAGGCCAGCGTAGGGGTGTGAAGAAAAAGCACGTTGCGCCGGGCGTGGTTCTCTTCCGGAATGGCCAACGTGTCTGCCAGGGCGGCGCCTCTCAGCCGGCCACGAGGCCGACGCCGTGAGCAGCGGTGCCTGCGATCCTGTGCGCCTGCTGCACCCCAGGCCGCTGGTCCCCAGAACCGTCTTGGCCGCCCCTGCGCAACCAGGCCTCACTGCTCACCTGCCGACACCGGCGTGTGTCAAAGAGGGCCCACCACGTGCCGGTGCAAGCTCCAAGCCCGAGGCCCGCGACCTTGGCAGCCTCCTCAGACCATCACGGCCTCCGCAACACAGGCCCCCAGCACTCCTTCTCGTTGACGTACTCCACTGCTGCCTCTGGCCTACACTGCGGTCCAGTAGGTCACACATTTGGAACTGAGTCTTGATTATTCAATGGCCGAGTTCATATCATTGTACGCAAGGAGAGGAGTAAGAGGAAGACGCTGTTCAGTCTGGAGGGAAAAAGGATCATCGTCATGGAGGTGATCGAACACTACCAACAACTGCTCTGGTGCCACTAACTCTGTGCATCGCAAGCCAACGACACATGGCTGTGGGCCCCTGCTGACCGCTGCCTCCGGCCTACACTGCGGTCAAGTAGGTCACACATTTGGAACTGAGTCTTGATTTATTTATGGCAGAGTTTATACCATTGTACAGGCCTCATCGCAGACTGCATCCCCTTTCAGCTCTGGTGCCACTAACTCTGTGCCACGAAATTCATGGACACTCTCTGGTTGAACTTTGGTGGCGTCTCAGTCAATGGCCTGGGGGTTGTCTTCATCATCATGTGGCTGGTACTGACTTGGTGTTAAACATGAGTCTGTAGCATTCATCTCCTCCATATTGCCTGTTTCTGCTTGGCTCTGCCCTCTGCATCATGCCCTGGAAGAACACCTTCCACTGTCCACCGAAACACTCCGCGACATTCACCTTCGACGAGAACCCGCTCAGCTCTCGTGGCCCTACCTCAGTGCACCGCAAGTCACCGTCCCGTGGCGGTGTGCCTGTGCCGGCCGCACTGCATCCGGGGCCACTAACTCTGTGTAGCTCAAGTCATGGACCCTGTCTGATTTAATATTGGATGGTCTCTGAGTCGATGGCCTGGGGGTCATCAACGCCATGTGTCTGTGGCCCTGCGCTGACCGCTGCCTCCGGCCTCAACTGCGGTCCACCAGGGCTTACACATCAAATCGAGTCCTGACCTGCCCGGACGACGCATCACCGCTGGCTGCACACGCCACCACCGCCAGGACCACCTCCAACCAACAACTGCCAGAGTCAGAAGAGTCTTACAGCCAGACTACCAGAGTTGCTCACACCTGTCTTGGATGCCATCATCAGCTTGATACCCTGCTCAGCTCTTCAGGTGCCACTAACTCAGTGCACCACAACTCATGGACCCTGTCTGATTGAGTCTTGTGCTGTGTACAGCGGACGCAACGATGTCACCACAGGCAGTGGGTAAGACCTTGGACATTTAGCTTTGTCGGCCCCCCCTTAATACGTAAGAGGGGTGGACTGGGCCGGCGTACGCAAGTACAGCGTAGGGGGGTGAATTATTATCCCTGGGATCTGGGCATGGTTCATTTCTGGGCTGGACAGGAAACCAACTGATGCGTGTGTCTCTGTTGCAGTGTCTGCGCCACACGGCCCGCAATTGACCATGTTGCAATGTTGCATGCACCCGGAGGGTGGCCGCGCACAAAGGGATTGTACAAGGAGCACAAGGCCGCTCGGGCTCTTGGCTCATGCATGCCAACTGTTTTGTGTGTATCGCCATTGGTGCACCATAAGCCTAAGGCCTAGCCTCAATTGCAGCGCGAAAGCCACATCACATTTCAAGAATGCAAGCAGTAGTCAGACTAACATTAGGGATGAAAGCTCCTTTGTCTCAATACATAAGGCGGAAGGACATCTGCACCTCCGACCTTGGTCTTGCATGTGGCAGGTACCCCCTGAGAGAGATACCATAGCAGATGATGACGTCTCCCACACTACGCACAGCGCTAATGAAAGACCAACGTATCCACACCCCACACACAGAAGTTCTTGCTCGAGGTACTCTTGCATGGAATGCCCTTGACAATTACGTACACAACAACCCATACGTCCAAACGTTGCACACACATACGACTCATTGCTCCGAACTGTGGCATATCATCCACATAACTGCCGCAGGTCAGAAGAGTGCCGGTTCTACGAGAGCCACCAACGCAATGGCAGAACATCCCGGGCTCATGCACAACGCCTGTCACGTGGAACTGTACCGTGACCGAATGCTGCCTGTTAGTGTCTGATGCATTGTTCTGCATGTTGTGGCCCTTGTCTTGCCCATACTGACACGCACATGCTAATAAAGTCTACGCAACTCCACTAGTGTTCAACTGTGATGTATGTTGATTAGAATGACAAATCATGTGCCTCAATGAGCATTGTCCGTACACAGGGAGGGACTGACTGACGCATTTCACTTAGGGGTGAGTCCCTATTGCCAGCTCCACCTCTGTGAGCCAGACATAGTGGTTGGGATAGTTGCTGATAGACCTGTGCCCTTACGTGTCTTCAGCAATGTGAGTATGGTGTCCATATTCTTGCCATGTGGATCAATGTGATCCATCACTACAAGCTGTGTCCACCCAGTTGAGTGTGAGTAGGTATGCGAAGAGATGTTCTGTTGTCAAATGTGATGGTGGGCACTACTTTAGGCCTGCCAACGACTTTGACATCTCATACCCAGCCCTAATTCTAACATTGCGTGGGGCAAAGCTGAGAAATTGCGCGATTGTTGTTTCAGAGCAATGAGGCCACAGCTAGTGCACACATTCCCAGTCATCTCACTTTCTATGTGTGTCACGGTCACACATGCGCATTGCTTTCATTTCCCAGGGTGTACCTTTTTGGGCAATAAATGTCCTTACAGTCATCCATACTTTCATACTTGATCGATTATGGACATGACACATCTGTGTGAATTTGAATGATTTATTCACATTCGGGGGAGTGTCGGAGCTGGAGCAGTACATGGCCAGGCAAACCCCACATTACATTGTAGCCCAGTGGAGGGCCAGCCAGAGTCATTTAGGGATTGACAAGTACATCGGAGGAGGAAGAGTACAGTTCGCAGTCTGATTGCTGTGTCATTGGTAAGCAAACAAGATATGGCAGTCCATGTCGAGGTCCAAGGTGAGTGTCGCAGAGTGTTTCTGGGGACAGTGGGAGGTGTTGTTACAGGGCATGATGCAGAGGGCAGAACCAAGCTGAAACAGGGCATATAGCGGAGAGGAATGCTACTGGCTCCTTCTTACTACAAAGGTGGATTCACCCGCATCTTCATCCTCTATGTCATCTGTCTGACATGTGGGTGCTGATGTTTGGTCTGCAGCACTGTGTGCCACTGACACATCAGGGGCCGGAGATGTGTGTGTAGAAGTACCAGCAGCATTCATCAGCGACTGACTTAGTGGCAGCAATGTGATGATGAGGATCTGCAGGGCATGGAAGATCCCAACAACTTTTCGCTGGTGTGCATCCATGGCAGCCATTCTTTCCGCATGCATCCGCTCCATGTTCTTCATTATCCTCAGCATCTGGGCCAACTCTCGGCTGACATCGCTGGGGCCACTCTGACTAGGCAGTTGTTCTCCTCTCAGAGTCATGACTCCAGCGATGTCGGGCATGGATTGTTGGACATCATGGAGTGAACTGTGGTGTCCATTAGGGAGTGTAAGTGGTCCCTGATGGGACTTAGACACCCACGTATGTCATCTAGTTTGGCTGCCATGAGGTCGAACCCCACCCGCACCTGTTCAGCCACCTCCTTCTGACAGTCTAACACATGGCCTTGGAATGCGATGTGTTCTTCGGTGAGGTGCTGGGAGCCAGCCGTGGTGGTGGGTGCTTCCTGCTGTGTGGTCTGTGCAGGGGGTGGGGTCTCCTCGATGCAGCTGGGCTGCCCTGCCCCTGGAGGTGGGTTGCCGTAGCTGTCCATGAGCTGTTGTAGGGCATTGGTGTCGAAGGTGTGGCGGTCCTCTTCATCATCACTGATGAGTTGTCTGGTCTGCTCTGCAGGAGGTGTTGATTGTCCCTCTGCAATGTGAAGGGGAGATGCATTTTAACATTGTGTTGACATGTATGTTGATGCATTGTTCAAGTTTACATACAGACTGCATGACAATGTACATTGTGACTGTTTGGAACGAGTTGACTATTTGATGCGGGACAGTGGACATTTGAACTACATCACGGATGTGAGTTTGTACACGTACATTATCATCTCACAGTTTCCTGCTATGCCAGATGTGATTGGCCAGTTTCTATGCACAAGCGGAACCAGTTGTGTCCTCTGTTCTGTAGTGAAAGTGTTGCACTTTGTACCACATTGTCGTCAATGTTGATGTGCTGTTATTGCTATGTGTGTGTGCTGCATTGTGGGAGAGTCTCCCCTGCAGCTGTGATTTTGCTGCTCCTTATCCCTTTGAGGCGGTGTGCCTTTGTCTTCTGTGCTTCTACTGTGCTGAGATGTTGCAGACTTGGCTAATTTTGGCTCGAGTTCGTATTTTGGACTCTTGGGCATGGTTTATCCGCAGATGTGTTGTTGACGTCAGGGGTTGTTTGTGCACGTGGATGTGTCAGAGTGTGACCTGCTCCTTTACGGATGTGTTCCACACTCAGCCACCTCAGTGTCGTGGTGTGCACCATGTCATGAGAATTGTACTGCAGCCATGCTGTTCATCATGCGGTGTCAATTGCATTGTCAGTGTGGCTCACAGACACGCAGCTTTGCTGGTTTAGACACGTGTGCATGGGTTGGTTGTGAGATTGGTGCTGTGTGGGGAGGGACCCCTTTGTGCCCATAATGGACGGTGTCCTACTTGCTGTTTGTATGTGTGCTGCAGTGTGCCAAGGGGATCAGGGACATGAACCAGAGTCATTGTGGGTGTGCAGTGTGCTCTACTTAATTGTGCATGTGTGCCATTGTGCCCATCTCCCCCCGTCCACCCAGTCCCTGTTCGGTACTCACCCTGGTGCTGTTGTGTCAGGTCATGTCGAGCAGTGTCCGGACCCCCAACTCCTGCCACCGTCTCCCCACTGATGACTGTGGCCACCATTTCCTCCATCTCATCCAGCTCCTGGTGTTCCGCTGGACTGCCACCTCCAGTCTGCATTGCTGCCTGATGGTTGTCAGCTAGTTTCTTCTTGGTTTTGCTCTTCGCATCATTCCAGCGCCTCTTGTCCTCTCCAATTGTCCTCCTCCTCACTCCGACTGCATTCACCTTGTCCAGGTTGGACTGCCATATTGCATTTTTATTTGCCAATGACACGTTGGAGGTGACGTACAGTTGTTGGTGGTGTTCTCTCACCTCCGTGATGATGGTCCTGTTTTCCTGCGGACTGAACCTCGTCTTCCTCGTCTTCTTCTCCTTGCCCTTCCGTGACCCCGAGGTCCCAGGCCGGTCCTCCTCGGGGCTTGTGGGGTTCTGGTCGTCCTCTGTACTTGCTCCGGCTTCCTCCATGGTGCTACGCAGTTTTAATTATTTTGTTTGTGTTTTTCGGTGCTTTTGTGGTGCATTTTCCCGCATGACGCGTGGGAATTGCAGGCCTGTCGCTAGTTATCGCTGATTTTTTTATCACGGTTGGCCACATCACAACTTTTTTCGTGTTCGTGTTTCACGTTTTTTCGGCGTTGCGTTAATTTTAACGCGGTCATTTGGCGCATTGTCGTGAGACTATCGCATGGTGCCGCCGGGTTGAGAATACAACGTTAACACAGCGTTATTTTCCCGCGATAGACTGCGATGTGCAAAGTTGCGTTAAGCTAATTTTGCGAAAATTATCACACGTTCTTGAGAATATCCTCCTAAGAGTAACATGGTAGTAGGTGGCAATACCTATAGCTACTACGGTTACTCATAATGAAAGTTACTAATTTACAAATTAAATATTCATTGCAAATTACATATTTTGAAAAGTTAAAGTGATTTACATAAATACATATTACATATTTACCGAGTTGAAGCGGAAAGGTTGTTATAGCTCTCGACCATGTTGTCATGTAACACTCAGGGTCACGCCATTAAATGTGAGGGCGTATGGCTGGTGGGGAGCTTGGCGCGAGTGTTTCTGAGAAAAATGTCTTTGGAAGAGAAGAGTTTTGAGGTCCGTTTTGAAGATCTGAAAAGAGGTGTTGGTGCGAAGGTTTGGAGGTAGCGAACACCAAATTCTAATCGCATTATCTGAGAAAGATTGCACCATAAGTCTTTCCCTTTGACGCACACACACCGACACAGACTCTCACACACACTCACACAAATAACATATACCTTTGGTAACATGTAAAAGCAGAGCAGAACACTCCTACAGGCATCCGTTCACAAGAACCTCCCCACCTCCATACATGGCACCAAAACCAACATCACAACATTGGACACATTGACAAGCGCTCAGACAAGCACAACACACATGTAGAGGTACCTATTTACACGCAATCGACACAAGGACGTACAAATGCTGACAAAGTACCTCGTCAGGGGTAGTAAGCACTATAGCAATCCAATTGGACCGGGGACTTAAATACATGCAACTAATTTTGTACTTGGATCAATACACTAAACCCATATTTGAGGTTCACAAGCTCTATCTCAGAAAGCCAAATACCATTTCTTGATCTTACCATCAAACTTGATAATGGTAACTTGAGCACTACAATTTACAGGAAGTCAACGGACCGAAACAGCTTGCTACTATTCAGCAGCCATCATCCTCGCGCCTTAAAAGAGAACCTCCCCTTTGGGCAATTTTTAAGGCTGCGAAGGAATTGTAGTAACCTTGCAGATTACAAAAAAGAAGCTGAAGTACTAGCAACAAATTTGGTCAAACGTGAATATCCCCCACGGAGTATTGCACTCTCAAAAAAGAGAGCAAGGAATAACAACAGGGAGGCCCTTTTGGAACGCAGAGAGAAGGTTCCATCTGATACCCTAACGTGTGTCACTACATATACACCAGATTCTAATAAAATCAAGAATGTGCTCAGAAAATACTGGGGTATATTGAATACTGGTTCCATGGAATTAGAGCTTCCCCGTTTTGCGTTTAAACGCTCTAGGAATCTGAAGGATATGTTGATCCATACCAGGCCTATGGCACGCACTGAGGGTGCACAACGACAGTTGTGGAATCTTCCCCTGGTTCAGGGTCATTACCCCTGCAGGACCTGCATAGTTTGTGCATTCACTGATGTACATAAAGCGATTGATTACCTTCACCGAGTCCTTTGTATGGGAATTGTGTTCACACACAAATTGTAACACTCCAAATTGTATTTATATGATCACCTGTCCCTGCAATCTAAGATATGTAGGGATGACGACCCATCCAGTAAAAGTGCGAATAACTGAGCACTGTAGCAATTTTCGCTTTCATAAAACCAACACTAAAATGTGTACGCATTTCTTCCAATTCCAACATTCACCGGATTCGTTAAAATGGGTGGTCCTGGAGGCCTTCACAAAAATATCAAAAGAGGCTCTTCTGTTGAAAGAGCAAAGATGGGTCCACCAGTTATCATCTCACACACTAGGGCTTAACGAATAAATTCTGTGGAATATGTTGAGAATATGATTACCTGGATCGGGTTGACTAGATCGACTGACATTCATTCTTACTAATGGGGATAGATGGCTTTATGGCATACTGTAACTATCATTATCTTACATCCTTACTTCAAGAGTGACTGAGTGATTTAATCGTAATCAGGGTTGATTAAAAATAAAAACAAAAATAACTGCCCCAATTGTGATCCACTATCTGGTGGGCTGCCTTTCTCATTAGACTACAATACCACCCTTGTCCCCTAATCTAAGATCCAGTCATTTCCTTATTTTCCTCATAGTCACTGGTAATCACAATCAAAAGATTCCTTATAGAAATGTCAAACTAAAGGATCTTTAATAACTTTAGTAACAAGTCTTGTGCTTTGATAATAATCTTTTTTTTTAAAAAGACCATGTTAAGATGGCGCCCGTAGTTTTTGTTTTTCAACACTCATACCTTCAAGAGGGTCGCCATGAGAATAACATTGTAGGTAGGCGTTCTAGTTTACATTTGACGCCGTAAAGCCACTCTGGGTGGGAACGCACACTTTTCCGATTACATTTAAACAATTCGGCCGCGGCATTCCAGACCTTCCAATCCCGGCAGCGGTGGGTAGGTTACCGGCCGAGATGCGAACTACGCATACGTGAGTACTTCCACTGATACAAACTTCTTTGTTGCTTAACTAACGAGCCCTGTGCCCTTTACAAACGGGATTCTCGCACACTTGTTGTTTCTTGACTCCATTGACTTCACATTGAGGGCATGCTCTTGTTTTAATTTTATTAGCCTGACTTGGGGGTCTGAGATAAAACTAACGATTATGCCTGTGATCCAGCGCGGCTAATATAAATTTCTCCTTAGGACACGAATCCAGGTAAAACATTCACCTTCTACTGAACCATACGACGGTGGGGCCCATAACACCGCATATCATACACTCATCCGTTCACTGGATTACACACCAAGGAGAAATGTGTTGCTGGAGGAACGGGATACCTTGTTAAACTTGACAGAATAATACCTCAGACATCATATACATTTTGCTTTTTGATCCTGTCAGTTCTAAACATCAAGGTATTCCGCTCTTTGGTCGATGGACCAACTAGTAGAATAAGTTGATGGTGATTAAGACCAGCTCAATCACTTAAACTTGTTAAACTTTAAACTTTATTAATGAACTAAAGAACCACAGACTCATTTTAAGTTAGAACATAATTTTATCTAAATTTTCTATTGCACGGGTGAGATTCTTATTCATTAATCACTTTTAATACATTAATAGCATTTATATGAAATCAAACAAAGAAAAATAGAAAATAATGCATTTACCCATTTTGATGAAAAATAGAAATGGTTCACCAAAAAGAAAATAAACGTAGATCACGGAATAGAATTCCCAAACTGACTGACTGTCCCGCTAAATGCCTCCTCGATCGGACCTCCCTTACAGATGCCCTGCAACGGTCTCGTTCCTTCCCCAGTCAGTTCGAAGTCAAAATTGACAGAGTCCTCTCGTAATATTTAGGTGGAAAAATGAAAAATAGGAAAAATGGTATGGCTAGAAAATACCAATGGCAGCAATAGCGTCAATAGCAGCGGCCACAGCAGCAGCAAAAACTCAGCAACAGCGTCCAACAACAAACAGCGAACCTCAATAACAGCGTTGAACATCACACAAGAGGAGACCCTCTTATACCCTACTTTCTAGCTTACTACACAAAATGTTGCAATCATTGGGGGCAAGAATCACGCTAATTGGTCCATTTGAGGGGTGGTGACGGTCACCTCATCGCACTCCTTGTTCAAACTGGTTTTGGGGACATTTGAATACACAATGAATCTTATAAGTCCTGGGTTAAAGGCAGTTCACTTGTCCATTTATTTTGTTGCAATCTTTGATGGTCAAATTCTAGTTAGTCCATTGTTGCTCAGTACTTTCTCATCCATTCCCACGGATACGCGCTGAGTCTTCCTTGGCACTCTCCTTATGGCAGGTCAATGCGACCTTGACATCTCTCACTCCGTGCACAGTCCGCACCCACGTGACTCAGTATTCTCAATTTCTCTCGCTCAGAGGCCATCTTTGGCTTCTCACGTGACCTCATCTGCCTCGGCAGCCATTTTCACAGCATGGCCTAACAGGCCCGAACGAACTATCATAAGAACAAACACAACCAAATTAAAACAAAGAAAATAAGCCTTTCTGTTTACCACCCATTATTCTAAAGACCCGTGTTAGGTGTTACCTAATAGAAGCAACATTTAAAGCCATTTTACTTACCATCCGCATTCTTTGCCACAATACAAATCTACTACATAGCATAAATCATGCGATTTTACTCTAATTAGTACGCAAATCACAATATTATTGTTACTTGACTTCACAATTGTAAATAAATTAGATTTTGCACAAATTGCGGGTTACCCTTATGTAGTGTTTACTAAAAGGTGCAATTGTTGATTAGTTCATGCTCCATAAAACAATTAGTATCGTTAATTTATTAAAGTTCATTAATTCTCCAGGGGGGTACACATTTTTCTATTTACCCTGCTCCATCAATTCCCCCCTTTGGTGATTTTTAATATCACCACAAAAACCTATCCCACAATTTATCAGATAGAATGTTTCTTCTCCACTTGCTTTCTTGTTAGTTCATACATCAGTGTTTTTCTCATCTTGTCTTTTAGACCTTTTGTACATGGTCTCTTTTAACTCTTCTAGTTCTATCTCTCCCATTTCTCGTTCTCTTTCTTTATTTTTCTCATTTTCTCTTTTTATTCTGTTTTGTCTTTTTATTCTTATAATACACATATATGCTAATCTCACTAATAACATTACCAATATTATCACTGTTACTGGTATTAGTATCTTCCCAATAAGAGAACTACCTATTTCTGTGAACCATTTTTTCATTGAGGAAAAACTCTTAACAAGTTTCTCCCAAGCACCTTCAACCTCCAGTGGGACAATTTCTTTCTGCAAATCAGTAATATTCTTTATATACTTTTGTATATTCTCACTTTTGTCTGGAATGTAAGTGCAACAATGTTGGACTTTCAGCATTCCACAGACTCCACCCTCTTTTGCCAAAAGAATGTCAAGGGCAAGTCGATTTTGCATTACCATAGCTCTCATGGCAACCATTTCGGTATTTACCATCAAGAACCCTCCAGCAGTATTCGTTGATAAACGATCTACTACTGTAGACAATTTCCGAATCTTGTATGTATTCAAAGATATACCCACTGCTGGTATCATTGCTCCAAAAATGTCACCTACTATTTCTGAGAAGCTTTCCCTTCTCCTTCTTGTTAATGCTGTACCTATCTCGTGTGTTCCTTTTATTCCTCTCTCCATGTGAAAAATCTTTGGAAAGACCAGGCCTAGATAGCATGCTCCGTACCAATGGTCCGGTAACCTATAATAAGCTTTGTTTCCACAAATATAATAGATCCCTGGAAATACTGGATCTTTTCCTCCTTTAAATCCCCATCCTCCTAAAATTTTGTATGTATCTCGGCACTCACTAGAACCCACGAAATAGTTATCATAAGTTGTCTTACTTCTACTAATACACAATTTTCCCTGTTGGGACCAATCTAGAACCATAGCTGCATTAGTTTCTCCTTTGTCATTTTTCTCTTCAAACGCCCAAAGTGGTGTTTTTATCTTTTCTTGCGCTATCTTTCTCTGAAACTTAACTCTTCTATTTTCTACCATGTCCAAGAAAATCTTTTCTTCTTTCTCTAGTTCACAGGTAAGATTGTGTCTAACTATATACTCTAATGTTAAATCTTTTCTTTCTAAGAAAAATTCTCCAAACATTTTTGCAACTTTCACCTTATTTAATTCAGGGATTACGGGAACTTTAGCAAAAACAGTGTCTATATCAGTGTAATAATATTCTAATCTACCTGTTTTATAAAATAAACTAGCTAGAACGCTACAAGTTATCCCATACGTCAAAGGAAGGTGATGATAGGTCACACCTTCTGTGACAGACGCAGGTAACTGCATACAGACATAACAATCTCTCACGTCCATTGTCTCTACATATTCAATAATAGTTTCGTGAAGACATTTTTAGAAAAATCAGTTATGGACCTATCCCTATGTAAATCAGTACTATCTACTAATGCTGCAGTGTTTTGTGTGATAGCTTCTTTATCCTTTTTCGTGTTATTTTCTTTTACAGACGATTCTTCTACACTTAACCTAAGTGGTATTACTATTGCTAAAATAAGCCAAATAAACTGTAGTGTAGTTCCTATTTCCCTAATAGGCTCTGCGCATTGGAATAATATACCCCATAGGCTTGACATAGGACTGAGGTCGGTATGTCCCTATCGAGTATATTAAACTTAATTACTTGTGCCAGCTAGCTCAGAGGCCACTAGAAACTCCTTGAGAACAAGAAGGGAGTAGTTTCTGGCAACCGAAAAACATGACAACTTTGTTTCCCTTTAGAATCGGAACACGTCTCAGAATCGTGGAAACAATAGATAACAGTTTCACTCAGTCAATCGTGCATGCTTAGTTTCTACAGAGTGACACAGAAAGGAAAGACGGGCGTTTCAATAAAAAGGGTTTATTGAACAGTCTTGTTTCTCGTGTAAGAGATATGTGCTGTTATGATCACAAGACAGTATGCAAGATAAATAATGTACAGTGTAAGCAGTAGAAATAAATAATACTGCGCTAGCATTATCTTTTAGCATATATTCACGTACATAAATAACATGAGCTAAAAATGCGAGTACTCATACGATGCGTCTCTAAGCTAGTTCTTCCCCAATGTACCTAACCTAAGTGTGGTGCAATGTAAGAAGTAGGTGAAGTATTCTCTAGTATGCTATACTAAGAGTCTTGTATGCCAAGAGTCCAGTATGCCAAGAGTCTAGTATGCCAAGAGTCTAGTATGCCAAGAGTCCCTCTAGGTTCTAGTCAGCTCCATACCTTGAGAATGAGAGAGGTGGGAATCTCTAGCCGGATCTGGAACTCTAACACCCCGCGAAGGGAGTCAGATCACTGGAAGCTGGATTCGTCTGCGTGCAGGAATGACAGCGTCTTCTCAGTGCGTCAGGCCGGGATACGGGCTCCTCTGAAGTCGAGGTCTCCTCTAACTTGCTTGGGCAAGGGAAGGTATATTTATACCTGGTAGGTGTCTTGGAATGTTAGCATTGGCGTGAAGTTGGACAGAGGAAGACGTCAGGAATGAACCCGTAAGGTATAACGGTTCATACATAATAGATGAGTTCTTGGAGAAATCAATAGTCCTGTGCTAGGGGAACTCCCGAAGCTTAAGGGTCTGGTTTCTAATAACTCGTTGTGACGTTAGGGTGGACGGATGTCGGTGACCATGCCTGTATTTGGAGTGCACGGTTAATGCCTAAATAAGGACAGGGATTCTATGCCTATATAAGGGCAATGCGAATTGTGCCTATATAAGGACATGATTCAGGAAAACCTATATATGGACCCCTAAAGCGGAATACAACACCCACTCCATCTTTGATTGAACGAAAATACTAAATGCTAAATAACCCTGGGCAAAGCACTACGCTACGCTCGCGTAGTTTGCGAAGTTTGCGCTACTTCGCACAACGCGAATTGCACGTAGCACAGTGCAAACTAGCGTAGCGTAGTGCAGCGGTCATTTTTTGCTTGCTCGCGGTCCTCAACGTCAAGTTGGCGACCGCGAGCAAGCAAAATGACATCCCGGCGAGACTTTTTCCTCGTTCGCGATCAGCAACATCAAGTTGCCGATCGCAAGCGTGGAAAATAAACCTCCCGGCGAGATTCTCAACGCGGGAGGTCAGGTTTCTCATTGGGAGTGGTCGCGTATGCTCGCGACCGCTCGCGATGAGAAACTACCAGTCAGCGTTGAGAAGCTGCCGCTCGAGTAAAAATCTACTCGTGCGGCAGTAAAAGACAGCTCGCACTGTGCAAGATGCCGTTTTCAATGATTGCACAGTGCGGACACGCATCCGGCACTGTGCAATCATTGCGAACAGTGCACTACGCAGTTCGCGTAGTGCTACGCGTAGCTCGCGTAGTGCGAACTGCACTTTGCGTAGCTTCGCGTAGCGCTACTTCGCGAACTACGCCCAGGCTTAATGCTAAACATTTAAATGCTAAACATAAAATCGAGTACCACATATTGCTAAAAACATTTCTAAAAGCATTTTAAAAGAAATGCAATAGGTACTGTACATTTAAAGCATCGTTTCCATTTTAAGCATATAACGGAAGTAGAATGCAACTTGAATGAAAACAGAAATATATACATATGACGAAATGGTCGATAAGTTCTCAAAATCAAAACCATTATTTATCATAGAATTAAATTAAATGTTACACAAGTAAGGTGACAATGTGTCCCTGGAAGTATTCAAAGAAGTCCGTTTTATAAGACTAGTTCTACTGTAAGCAGATTGTACATTTGCCATGTTTTTTTTTTTTCTTATCGAGAAAAATTTTGTTTTAAAAGAAAAAGTTCAATTTCTGGGAATTGTTCCAAGTTTTGAAAATATGAAGGCCAAATTTCAATTGTGCCCTGGTACACTGTGAGCCGAATCAAAGTCAGTGTATGGGTCTGGTGTAAACATTAGATCATCTATATCCGTAGCCAAAATATCGTCCACCGAAGTTGGTGACATTTGGAACACCTCGTTCAGAAGGTTAATTGCACAGAGATGAGAAACATCGCCTTCAGCAGAAGATGCAATGTTCGCGTCCGTTGTTACCTGTGTGCCTGTTGATCCATCTCGTACCTCAGCAGCAGCCGGAAGCGTCTGTGAGATCTCAATGAATGCCGTCATCAGGATTGGTAGCCTCTGGGGACAACACACAGCATGGGCCGTTATCGGGTCCAGCAGAGTATCGACATCCGTTGGCATGACTGATGGGAGTGTTAGACATGTGTCTAGCACGCATTCTTCACCGCAAAACAGGCAGCGTAGAACAGGTAAGATGCAATCTTGCCAGATTGGTCTGAATGACAGGAACCACGTTGTATTAAGTTCCCGTAGACGAGGCATGCCCAAAAGCTGTACTATTCGCTCCACGGCATTTCCGTTCAAGGAGGGCTCTCTCCACATCGCTCGGAGTGATGTTGGCAAAGAAGGCTTGCCATAGCGTAGTAGGAGGAATAGAAACAGAATTCCTGCAACAAGTGCTAGAATTAATGGCACACCACCAAACACCGAATGTGCGAAGTTTGGGATGATTCCGAGGACAGCCTGGAAAGGTGCTAATAGTCCGGAACAGATGGTCTTAAATACCTGTACAATTCCGCTTGTATTGACATGTTAAAGATACGTCCTATCATTTCTGCGAAATGTATAGGGCAGTTTGTACGAATTAAATTCTGTATCTCAGCCGAAGTCCTTGCAACTTGTAGATCATAGGTTTCTTTGGCCGAGGTCAAAGGCACTGATTGTTGTATAAGCATGGCTTTCATTCTGCTTAAAGTATCAAATCGTATAAAAGAGACATTCAACGAAGGCCATAAAGGCGACTCCCTGACTGTGTCTATTGGGGCAAACAATACTTGCATACAGCAAGTGACCCTGGAGTTGACCGTTACTAGATATGGGATGCCTGGCAACATGCCACAGCAACTCTGATCATTCAACATGAGGTAACTCCCATTAGAAAGTTGACCAAACGTTGGATTAATCACAGCAGCTGGTGTACCCTGCTGGTGGCAGGACAAATTTGCCACAGAACCATTACAAGCCCCGTGTAAAGATATGTCCTGACAAATCAGTGAACCTCTCAGTGCATTTTCACAGTGTGTACCGCTTAGAAACACTTCACGATCCCCACTCCAACATCTATATGTGTATGGTAAATTCCAGGATGTCTTAATGTATTCTTTACCCAACCTTTCATATTTGCCTGCTTGCATCTGTTTAAGGCAATACTGAAACTGGAAAGTAGTCACAGGTAGACTAATTTTGCCATGAATAAGCCATTCTGTAGCTGGTTTTTCTGCCACTGTAAATGGTAATTTTTCAAGTTTTTCAATGCTCAGTACTGTATACTTTGCTTTCCCTTTGTGCCAGTTCGATCTGTTTATCAGTTAGATTGTATTCTGCAAACAGAGCCGTTGTGTTGATAAAACGCCAAGGCACATAGCCCGCTCGCAAAGATTGCAGCGTCCAGCTTAATAACACAATAGAACGTAGTTGAGATTGGCCTTGCTGTAACATGGCTAAATCTTGTTCCAGTATGTCGATAGCAGAGCATACAATACTGTCCAATGAATAAATTCTGGAGGACAAAGTTGTTAACCCATTGTCGACCACAGAGAGAGTTTTCTCTAAGTTAATACGATCAAGTTCACGTATTCGTTCTGCGGCCTCCATCTGTGACACCTTCCATGCTTCATTATAAGCAGCATAAATGCCGGCATATATGAAACGTTTTTGACACGGTTTTCTTGGTCCAAGCAAGAATTCCCTACGGTCTGCGTCTTCTTTAAGTAAAGATAAGTGTTGTTTCACATCCTTAAGTGTAGATTTGTGCAGCCAATCGAGGCATAATTTTCCTACACTGTATGTTGTTACTACCCCCGGATGCTGTCTTTGGACGTATCGTGGGTCTGGCTTATGAATAGTAAACCCCTATGTTTTATTCAGGAATCTCCCTTGACAGTTGTTTGTGTCTGTGGGCCAGATCAACCATTTTCTCCAATCAGGATTTGTTCTGTTGAATTGTAGTATGGTGTCAACTGTAACCGCTGCCTGTGTATTATTATCACTTGCAGGTGTTGGTACAGAAGGTGTTTTCATGTCTGTAATCTTGGCTAAACCAAGGCAAGACGTTTGTTGGACAGTGTCATTCAAAAACATTATTTGACAGGCTCTAAATAAAGCTTCCATCCCCTGTAATTGCCAATCTTTAGTACCCCAGAAAGATTTTGTGTCTATTGTCTCTTTCCACAAGTCGAAACCATGTCTAGACAGTTGGGCAATATATTTTGCAGAGTAAATCTGTTTTGTATTAGTTAACATAATTTTCAGTCCTGTTTTGTTTACATTTCTATAGTAAAATATTTCTGGATCAGATGTATTGTATCCTGAAAAATATGAAAACTTTTTAGCAAATGTTTTTGAACTACCTTTTGGTGGTGTAGGACAATGCTCCCATTGGTTAAACATAAACACATTTCTAGGTGTTGCAGATTTATGCAAAAAATGATGACCATAGTGGTTATAGCAATACAGCTGTTCATAGTCTGGTGAACCCTCTAAATATTCATTATTAGAAAATGCAGCAGATTTTTCTAAGTCAAACATCATGTTATTTACAGTTTCAAAGTCCCAATCATCAGAATAGGTACTGGATGAAACAAAATCACTTAGTGAAATCTTAAATAAATGTGGAATGTTCAAATGTTCCATCGGGCCAAAAATATCGAAATCAGTTTTGTCCCACACTATACCATCCTGTATAGGAACGGCTGTGATGTTCACAGCAGACAAGTCTCTTGTTTCACGATGGGATGATTTGTGAGGTTTCAAAAGTAAGTCCACTTCTTTTCTTTCAATGTCCAAATGGATGTATCTCCCATTTATAAGCATGCTCATAGTCATAACCAAAGCTAGCCAAAGCAGGAAGAAAAATATTCCAGAAATAACCCAAAGTTCAATCCATGGCGAAATTAGATAAGTCTCTTTCAGAAAATGTATAAAGTCTTGTACTTGTTTTTCGAAAGTTTTTGATGCTGGCGTCGTTTCAGGTTCGCTGGGATCCTCAGAAAACGTTTCAAAGTTAATGAAATAGCCAGAAGCAGTTCTGTCAATTGTTGAAATTGCTTCAGGATTTGTAGAAATCGCTGGAACCAGTTGATCACTTGTTACATTGGTGTAGACAGGTGTATTTGGACGAACTGTTACTTGAGTTTCAAGAGGGACGAGTTCCATAGCAATGTTGCTCAGTCCTTCATCTGTTACTGCTGAATTCTCGATGGTTATCAGTCTCTCAGTCTGAACCTCTTGGATAGTAGCGAGAGGAGTGTGTCTGCTACTAGGTCGGAGTCCACGAGGCCTACTATTTAGTATTGGCCACATACTGTGGTTTGATGAGGTCAATGGACACAAATCTTTTCTCCTTTTTTCCAGCAAGGGGCGGCAGAAGTAATGTTCTTGTTCCGTGTATGGCTAGGACAGGTACTGGTTGTCTGTAAGAAGGTCCAAATTCCTTCTTGTCCGCAAATTTCTCTCTGACTAGATCCCCAACTTTTGGAATCCAGACAGGCCTTGCTGGGACCGCCGGTTTTTCCCCAGTGGTGGTTGGCTTCAGGAACACGTTGCTTTGTTTCGATCTTAGTTCATTTAGTTCCTGTAAAACAGCCAAACGATCTTTGATATCAAAGGGTTTATTTTCCACCACTGTGCCTTTACATTCCAGATCGGGCACCCACATTCTTGTCCCAAATAGGACCTCATACGGAGTGACCCCCCCTAGAGAACTTCTTGGCAAATTGTTTAATGATCGTTGGACCCCATAAAGATGTTTGACCCACCCATCAACCGAACCTAATACCCTAGCTGTTATAGACTGCTTTATGTCCCGGTTTTTCCTTTCCACAACAGAATTTCCCTCAGGATGAAACGGAGAAGAGTACCGCAATGCTACGCCCAGACTGGCCATGGCTTCTTTGTAAGCTCGAGAGCTAAACGCAGGGCCCTGGTCAGAATGTAGCGTGCCTATTGCGTATGTGCCGATAAAGACTCGCAAATCTTTTATAACAGTTCGAGCGTCAGCCGAGCACTGAGGCCATATCCATAGGAACCTAGAGCAAGAATCCACTGCGACCATGATATATTTATAGTTACCGTCCCTTTGAAGGGACCGCAGTGGTCCAGGTAAACACAAGCTAATGGTTTGTCTGAAATTAACAGGGGTGTCTGCGCAGGACGTTTCACTGTGGAGACTTTCATCTGTTGGCATATTTCACATTCCAAACTTAGTTCTTGGTCTGTTTCCTAATGCCAGGCCACCAATATCTTTGTTTAAGTAAAGATACTGTTGCAGAAATACCTGCATGGGCAGAAGCTATCCCTTCATGTGCTGCTAGGATTAGTCCTAATCTGCGTTCCTTGTTTGGAATTACCCTATCCCCCACTCCAGGGATTCGAGCAAAAGGAACGTTGTTCGCATCAATTACATAAGAGTACTTGAGTGGAAACTTTTTTGGTAACGCTGCACCACTGCCTTTGCTTGTAGCATTGACAGCCAACATTATCTCACTGTTTATTTTCGTTTTTGAACGAGTGATCGCAGCTACGGAAGGCGTCTGAACAGCCCCCTTTGCGGCTTCGTCAGCCAATGAATTCCCTGCAACGTGAACGCCATCACGTTGATGACTCAGTGTATGGATCACGTGAGCCTTTGGTAGTTCGTTTTTTAACTGAACCACTTGTTCCCAAAGCGTTTTATGCTTTATTGTGCCACCTTTTGCATCTTTGAACCCATTTTCAAGCCAAGTTTGTATATATTCATTATACGACTGCACACAGTAGAAAGAATCGCACACTATGAGTGTGGGGAATTCTCGATCTGTACTTTCAAGTGCCAGTTTCAATGCTTGTAGTTCAGCTCGCTGAGCTGTGCAGTCTCCTAGAGACTGCGTTTTTGTGACCATAGGTCTGAAGTTGCCATCGCGCATGCGACCTTTAACGATTGCGCACGCTGCACTGTAAGCTTGCTTACTCCCTGTTGCGGGTTGTGCGGATCCGTCAGTGTAAATTATGAATTCGTACTGATCGAGAGGCAGAATCTCAATGGGCAGAGGACATTCATGTTCATATTGCAGGAACGCTTGTGTTTTTAGATCAGGATCAAAAACATATTCAACATCTGTTGCAGCAAGAGAATTCAATTAACCCATTGTATCCATCTCGGATGTAAAGCTTTTACATTTGGAATGCTCGCTTTTGTTACCGCCTCTAAGGCCGGAACTGGGGTTACCACAATAATGCGTTTCCCTTGGCCTAGAGCTCTTTCTTTTGCTACTGCAGTTTGAACTGCCGTCAGTATTTTTTCAGTTGAAGTAAAGCGCATTTCTGCTTGTGTATACAAATGTGATTTGTATGCAATTGGTACTTTTTCACCCTCATTAAATGTTAAGTAGGTGAATCCGCATGGACCCGAAATTATTCGGATCACTAAATTGCGTTGACTTACGCGTGTTTGTAAGTGATTTGTTGCTAACATGTTAGCTTGGAGTGAACGCAAGATTTCTGTGTGTTCCTGTGTCCAATTTTTGATTGAAAAATCAGGTTTGATTAATGCGTAGAGAGGTTTAACCCTTTCTGCGTAATTTAGAATGTAAGTTCTTCCAAAATTTAGGAAACCCAGGATAGATTGTAAATTTTTCAGCGTCTTTGGAGGTTGGAGCAGCGCACACCTTTCTAAAAAGTTGGCTGCCAAGCTCTTGCCTTCACTTGAAAGCTCATATCCTAGAAAAAGGACATTGAGATGGGCAATTCTCGACTTTTTGAAATTGAATTTGTAGCCCTCAGAGGCGAAGCCCAGTATAATGGTGCTCACCCTGTTCATGTGCCTATCCAGGTCATCGTCTGTCAGATAGATATCATCGACATATGACAATGCCTCATTATCATAAATTTGTAGTAACTCCGTTACTCTCGCTGAGAATAACCCCGGGCTGTTCTTGAACCCTTGTGGGAGTCGACAAAATTGACGCTGGGTCCCCATTATTGAGAAAGCCGTTAAGTACCTGCTTCCAGGTGCTATGTTTTGACAAAAGAAACCATTTGAGATGTCTAATGTGGTTTTATATTTCTTACGCACAATGTTATTCATTAATGCTGTACTATGTGCATTTTGCACTGCAAATGTTTTAGGACAAGTGTTTAAGTGTCTGTAATCCAAAACTAGACGATATGTATTGTCTGGTTTGGAGACAGGAAACAAAGGATTGTTCATTGAGGAGGTGCATGTTTCAATCACCCCTTGGTATTCAAGTTGATCTAAGATCTCCCTGACCTGTTTTTTAGCTTCTTGCTTTATTGGATACTGCCTCTGTGCAGTAGGTTCATTTTTTAAATGTATTTTATGGTGAGGTGAATCCTCATCCCATCCTACATGATTTTTATATAATGCTGGGGCCTGGGCAACTGCCCATTTCCTGGCATAAGTATATTTTAGATGAATTGGAATATGGTTGGAGAAGGCAGGCATAATAATTTCCTCGCCATGTGGGCACTCCCTGACAAATTGTGGTGGCCAGTCTTTTTCTGCTAGAAGTATATCATAACCCCTTGAAAGTTTCTCCCAAAAGAGCGCTTTCACTTTTCTTGGTATGTCTCCCTCCATCCGGAGTGTTATTTCATATAACTTTTGTGGAGAACTTATCCTGGTGTCTACAGTCTCTACTGTGATGTACTCATTCAAGTCCACTATCTCCAGAAGTTCCTTCAGGTTCTGGCGAGCTATTGTGACTTCTGCAGCACTGTCCAGCATTGTCTGAGCCCATTCTCCGTTCCTGAGTTGTGTTCTCAGTATCCTCGGCATGTCTGACCTTCAGACCTGCTACCTTCTTCTTTGAGAATTGAGGTTTGGATTTATTTTTTGGAACGTGTTTGTCGTCTTTCGATTTTATGCGTTCTTCTCTATGTTCTGACCGTCCTCTTCTTTCCGATGTCTGTGACGATATCTGAAAGGTACGAGAGGAACGTGTATCAGTATCTTGATACCTGTCAGGCTTTTTCAAATTATCCCTATTCCTGAGGTTATACCTCCTTTCAGAGGGCTCCTTTTGAGGAGACCTACCTCGGGATTGAGAACGTTTCTCGTTTAAATTATCTTTGTTAGTTTCCCACTTCTTTTTCGAAGATGTAGGAGTTTGTTTAATAGAGTCTTTCTCATGATTTTCAGATAGTTTTGGCTTCAATGGTCTTCCACCCAAACTATCTCTGCCTAATTCTGCATAAGATTGTTCTATTATTCTGGGTAGTTCTGTTTGATGTTCTGTAACATCGAATTCCCTTAATCGTTGGCGGATCGCCACTGCTGCTGCCTCCCCTTTAATATTAGATAATATTATTGTTGAGACCTGGTCGAAATTTTTCAGTAATTTCAAACCTAAATTCAGAGCAGGCTCTGCCCCGTATTCGTTTTGAATTTGTTTCAGGACATCTGGTATTACTGCAATTGACGGAACACCATGTGTTTTAGTATAGATGGCAGCAAAGACTGAGCCCCAAGTGGTGCAATCTTCCAGTTGTGGTGTGATCCCCATTGGTAAACAGATTGTTAGTATTCTGTGTTTCTCATAAGGGCTAGTATTAGGAAATACTGCTTGTATTTGAGTAATTTTTTTGAGCTATCCAGAAAGGAATTTGCTCACGTTTTGTGGGCATTTTACCCATGACTGCTTGTAAAGTCTGTGGAGTAATTTTTAGTGTATTCCCCTTTTGAGGGGTTTGATTTGGAATGGTCAATGGTGGTTGGACTGTGAGAGTCCGCATGACATATTGCACTAATTGTCTGTAAATTTTTATTAACTCTGTAAGTTGAGTAAGTAGTTCATCGCCTGACATTACATCGATGTCAGGATGAGGTGTGTAGCCGGCTAGAATTGGCCATGTTGCTCCTGGTCTACCTAGTGGACCGAGCCTGGTAATGTTTTTGTGATGTTTTAGGGCGCCTTTAAACCAGAGCTGATGCTCCTGGTATGTTAGTGTAATTTCAATATCCTCAAAAGGAATATATTCCTCTGGTGGTTCATCTTCTTTGTAGAAGTGAAACAGTCTTGTTACTGGATTTGAATCTGGGAATACTATCCATGAATAGAATACCTCTGTCTGAAAGGATTCGTGTGCCTCTATCACGAAAACTGCTCTACCTCCTCTCGGTGGTAGGCCGTGTTTTATAAGTTTTAGAGTGATGGCTCTTTTTAAGTTTGGATGGGTGTCTATAACCCCCTCCTCGGTTTCATTTAAACCTGTAAAGTTAAAAGCTGTTACGACTGGTTCAGCCGCAGCTCCACCGGTTTCGGTGTTATTGTCCCCGTGTATGGACATTTGGGGGCATATTAGCAAGACCGGCGATAAAATTATCGCCGTTTTAGCGGCAGGAAACTGCCGCTAAAACGGCGATAATGGGCTTGCTAATATGCGTTATAGAATTCCAATAGAAGCCCAGGTTAGATGCCCTGCACATCTAACATGGGCTTCTATTGGAATTCTATAACGCATATTAGCAAGCCCATTATCGCCGTTTTAGCGGCAGTTTCCTGCCGCTAAAACGGCGATAATTTTATCGCCGGTCTTGCTAATATGCCCCTTGTTTTTTGAAAAATGTAGAACAAGTTTCAAGGAAACAAAAGATAAGGTGCACAATATTTTGGAACACTGTATCCTTCAACGTTGAACAAACCAAAATAGCTAATATATAGGGCTTTTTGTCCTATTTAGCTTTGGCGGATATTTAACCCTACCCACTCCAGACGTCTTATGGAGTATGTGAGTAGGGGTCTCTGAGAAAAGCACGACTGAGTTACTCAGTATCTAGCGTTAAATTACTGCCTAACCAAACGTTTGGGCGCCATGTAGTGTAGTTCCTATTTCCCTAATAGGCTCTGCGCATTGGAATAATATACCCTATAGGCTTGACATAGGACTGAGGTCGGTATGTCCCTATCGAGTATATTAAACTTAATTACTTGTGCCAGCTAGCTCAGAGGCCACTAGAAACTCCTTGAGAACAAGAAGGGAGTAGTTTCTGGCAACCGAAAAACATGACAACTTTGTTTCCCTTTAGAATCGGAACACGTCTCAGAATCGTGGAAACAATAGATAACAGTTTCACTCAGTCAATCCTGCATGCTTAGTTTCTACAGAGGTACACAGAAAGGAAAGACGGGCGTTTCAATAAAAAGGGTTTATTGAACAGTCTTGTTTCTCGTGTAAGAGATATGTGCTGTTATGATCACAAGACAGTATGCAAGATAAATAATGTACAGTGTAAGCAGTAGAAATAAATAATACTGCGCTAGCATTATCTTTTAGCATATATTCACGTACATAAATAACATGAGCTAAAAATGCGAGTACTCATACGATGCGTCTCTAAGCTAGTTCTACCCCAATGTACCTAACCTAAGTGTGGTGCAAGGTAAGAAGTAGGTGAAGTATTCTCTAGTATGATATACTAAGAGTCTTGTATGCCAAGAGCCCAGTATGCCAAGAGTCTAGTATGCCAAGAGTCTAGTATGCCAAGAGTCCCTCTAGGTTCTAGTCAGCTCCATACCTTGAGAATGAGAGAGGTGGGAATCTCTAGCCGGATCTGGAACTCTAACACCCCGCGAAGGGAGTCAGATCACTGGAAGCTGGATTCGTCTGCGTGCAGGAATGACAGCGTCTTCTCAGTGCGTCAGGCCGGGATACGGGCTCCTCTGAAGTTGAGGTCTCCTCTAACTTGCTTGGGCAAGGGAAGGTATATTTATACCTGGTAGGTGTCTTGGAATGTTAGCATTGACGTGAAGTCGGACAGAGGAAGACGTCAGGAATGAACCCTTAAGGTATAACGATTCATACATAATAGATGAGTTCTTGGAGAAATCAATAGTCCTGTGCTAGGGGAACTCCCGAAGCTTAAGGGTCTGGTTTCTAAGAACTCGTTGTGACGTTAGGGTGGACGGATGTCGGTGACCATGCCTGTATTTGGAGTGCACGGTTAATGCCCAAATAAAGACAGGGATTCTGTGCCTATATAAGGGCATTGCGAATTGTGCCTATATAAGGACATGATTCAGGAAAACCTATATAAGGAACCCCTAAAGCGGAATACAACAAAACATCAGCAATCCTGTACAAAAGAAACAAATTTTTCACCATCTACCTAAAAACTCACATCTAGATCTTCTATTTTCAGTGTCTACCATGTTGTACTATTATCTAGCTATATATACGTATATATATATGTATGTACAGAAAATATGTCACCACACCTCAGAATGATCTTTCAGCCACTCTACCCTTTTTAAATTTGTCTCTTTTTGGTGCTTTCTTCAGCTCTTTCCAGAACTCTTTCTTGTCTTATTCGGTATTTTCGTGTCCAGTCCTGGTTTCTTTCTTTGTCTCTTCAGGTTTGATGCAATTCACTTTCACCCATTTGTTTACAGCTTTCGTCTGGGCTTTCGTGACTGTTATCCTCCTCTTTAATATCGGTCAATGCGATGTATAGCCACTCAGGTGACTTATGTTTCAAGTTAGGTCTCTTCACTCTTTTTGATTTCTGTAATTTTCCTTCACCTTGTTTTCCTTGTTCTCTTTGACTCGTTATTTCATTTACTTGTTCTGCACTATCTTTGTTCACGTTTATTATTTTATATCTCAGTCTTTTAACAGTTTCGTGGGGCCAATTGTCTCCTTTTCTTGGCCTTTTCAGTCCGCTTTCCTCTTCCTCTCGTTCGGCTCTCCAAGTTCTCTTTCTTGATCCTATACTTTGCTCTCTTTCTTCTTCACTTTCTTCTGATTCTGTCTCAGACCTTACTTCACTTCCTCTAACCGTGAACTTTATGATCTCAGTTTCTTTGTCTGAATCTGAACCTTCTTGTGACTCTCCAGTTTGGACATTTGATTCTATCCCTCCTCAAGTTTCTTCCGCATTTATTCTAATCTTTCTGTCTAAATCTAAATTTCCCTGATTTTCTTCAATTTGTTGTTCTGTCCCTACTACTCCTCGTGTTTCTTCCGCTTTTTCCTCTATCTCTCTCTCTGAATCTAAGTCTCCCTCAGTTATCTCAACTATTTCTGGAGGAATTTTTCCATAACTTGTACTTGGCTGTTCATTGTCACTGTCTCTTTGTTCAGTTTCTTCGTTTATAACATCAATTCTCTTGTTTCCTGTTCTCTTCTTTTGTCTTTCATCAGATTCAGGTTGGTCTGTTTCAGATGCCGAACTGGTGTCTGATATTTCCAGATGTCGACTTACAGGTCGAGCTTCAAGATCTGGAACTCTGATAGTTTCAGTTTCTTCTTCAGTTGTCAAACTGGTACTTGATTCTTCCAGATGTCGACTTACAGGTCGAGCTTCAAGATCTGGAACTTGTGGTTTTCAGCTTCTCCTTCGGATGCTGAGCTGGTATCCGATATTTCCAGATGTCGACTTACAGGTCGATCTTCAGGATCTGGAACTCTGATGGTATGACTGGCATGAACCCAATTTTTCACACCTGCACACTTTACAGCTGTCGTTGTCACCAGGATCACTTGACGTGGCTCATCCCAGCGAGGAACCAAGCAATTTCTTCTTCTGTGGACTTTAATGCGGACCCAGTCTCC
The DNA here is from genome assembly GCA_963921515.1 of Calotriton arnoldi. Taxonomy (NCBI): domain Eukaryota; kingdom Metazoa; phylum Chordata; class Amphibia; order Caudata; family Salamandridae; genus Calotriton; species Calotriton arnoldi. The sequence goes on along the minus strand of CAWUFW010006752.1, from coordinate 828,178 downwards.
TGGACTCAAATCATGAGCTGGTTTTCTTTCAAGAGTGGTCGCATCCGGCCCAACCTGATGAAACACAGAATGTACCACATCAGCCAATCCTTTGCAATAGTCCAATATGAGATCATCAGTTATAGTCAGCAGTTTGTTGACAGGTACATGTGCTTGTCTCATTGCTCGTCCCATGATTATTTCATGAGGACTCAGACCTGTTTTTCTGTCAGGTATGCTTCTGATGGTCATCAACACCAATGGCAGGGCATCGGGCCATTTGAGTCCTGTGGCTTGACACATTTTCCCTAACCTATTCTTTATTGTTCCATTTACTTGCTCTACCACTCCAGAAGCCTCTGGTCTGTAGGCACAGTGCAATTTCTGTTGAATGTCAAGTGCTTCACATATTAATTGGATCAGTTCATTTTGGAAATGCGTTCCTCTATCTGTTTCGATCGTTACTGGAAAACCATATCTCGGAATGAATTCTCTCAGTTGGAGCTTAGCCACAGTAACTCCATAATTCCTTCTTGTTGGATAGGCTTCCACCCAACGAGAAAACAAACAAACGACCACAAGGACATATTTCAACCTATTACTCGGGGGCATTTCAATAAAATCTAGCTGCATTCTGGTAAAAAACCTCCTTCACGTCCTATTGTTCCTATTGTTCCCAAACTCACTACTGTTTTCCTTCCAAGATTTATTTGTTGGCATGTAAGACATCTTTGACAGAGACTCTCAGCTATAGCCCTAAATTTCGGGTTGTACCAAGTTTGTTTGAAAAGTCTAATCATGGCATCCCTACCAATGTGTGCTTGTCCATGGTACATCAGTGCCATGTTAGAGATCATGCTATCAGGCATAACTGGTCTTTCGTCTCTATAAACCCAAACTTCATCTTCCTCTCTTTGTCTGCAGCCTGCTTTTATCCAACCATCTTTCTCCTCTTCATCTGCTTCTTCCTGCAATTGTCTCACCTCATCCCAGGTTTCAACCGTGTTAGTAAACAGCAAGGGACATGAAACATTCTCTCTTTCTCTTCTCCGGTTTAGTGAGACCATATTTCTGGCACAGTATTGAGCTATTTCGTCTATGAATTTGTTTCCCACTGTAATATAATCATTCCCATTTTTGTGTGCAGTGCACTTCACCACTGCTATCTGTTTAGGCAGCTGTATCGCCTCAAGCAATTTCTTCACAAACTCACCATTCCTAATAGGAGTTCCTGCAGAAGTCAGAAAACCCCTCTGAGACCAGATCTGTCCAAAATCATGGACCACTCCGAAGCCATACTGGCTATCTGTGATCACCGTAATTCGGACATTCTTTCCCAGCTTGCATGCTTGAATCAGAGCAATCTGCTCAGCCACTTGGGCTGAACGTATCCCTCTCAAACAGGATGCTTCCATTATGGCTGCTACGGTACACACAGCATACGCAGCACTCAAAACTCCTTCATCTGTTCACAAACATCACATAATCTGATTCTTTTAAGGGTTCATCTTTAATATCTGGGCAAGGCTTTGTGCAAAATTCAAGCACGTCCAGGCACTCATGATCGACTTCATCTTTGACTCCTACATTTTCTTCATCTGGCAGTGAAGTTGAAGGATTCACACTTGTGCATCTTTCAATGGTTACATTGTCTGCACTCAAAATCACTTTTTCATACCTAGTCAGCCGACTATGTGTCATGAATTGGGTTTTGGTTCTAGTCAGAAGGATTTCAACAGAGTGTGGAACATATACTCTCAATGGATATCCCATCACAATACCTTCACTCTGTTCCAGACTCACACAAGTAGCAGCTACTGCTTTCAGACATCCAGGCAATGCTTTTGCTACTGGGTCTAAGACAGCTGAAAAATAAGCAATTGGTCTTTTCATTTTTCCATGCCTTTGCACTAATACTGAAAATGCACATCCATCTCTCTCACTACAATACAGCTCAAATTCCTTTTCATAATCAGGCATTCCCAATGCCGGTGCTTCACACAACTTTGTTTTCAGTTCTTTGAAAGCCTTCATTTCTTCCTCATTCAACTCAAACGGATCTCTGACATCCCTTTTTGTCAACCGCTGTAAAGGTCTTGCAATTAATGAAAATCCACTTATCCACTGTCGACAATAACCAACCATTCCAAGAAACATTCTCACCTCTCTCTGTGTCATCGGAGCTCTCATTCCTCGGATAATCCTTATCCTTTCTGTCGTCACTTTTCGCATCCCTTTCTCAATCTTATGACCTAGATACTGTACTTCTTGTTGACAAAATTGCAGTTTTGTTGGGGACACTTTGTGCCCTCCTTCTGCCAAATGATTCAGTAAAGCAATCGTGTCTGTAACACATGCTTCCTTGGTCTTTGATGCCACTAGTAGGTCATCAATGTATTGGACCATCACAGATTTTTCAGGCATTTTTAAATCTTCTAATGATTTCTTTAGGATCTGATTAAAGATTGAGGGACTTTCTGTATACCTTGAGGAATTCGGCACCATGCCAAAATACGCTCTCCGAACCGGAACGCAAATAATGGCTGGCTGTCTGGGTGCAATGGAATAGAAAAGAATGCATGGCACAAATCAATAACTGTGTACCATTCTGCATCATGTGGAATCTGATATAGTATTACAGCGGGGTTTGGCACAATTGGACAACAGGGGACAACAATTTTATTTACCTTCCTCAAGTCTTGTACTATCCTATATGTCCCATTTGGCTTTTTCAATCCCATTATAGGTGAATTTCATGGGCTACTCATCAACTCTCTCAAAATTCCTTGTTCAATCATCTTATTAATTACAGGTGTTATTCCTTCAATAATTTCTGCCGTTAATTTATACTGTGGAGTATTTGGGTAATTTGTTCCTTCTCTTACAGTAATTTTTACAGGGTCTACTCCTCTCATTAGCCCAATGTCTTCGCCTGTGAAATCCCATACATCAGATCTGACTACTCCTTTCAATTCAACTGGGATGTTTTCTGCATCAAACACAGGAAACATGTCATTCACTCCTGATTCTAGTTCTGCCATTGTCATTTTGTACAAGACATCCTCATCTGGTGTCTGAAAGGCAATACCATCTGGGGTACAATAGATGGTGCAATTCATTTTACAAAGCAGATCGCCTCTTAACAGATTTACAGGACTGCAATCACATACCACAAACCAATGCATCTCTTTAAATGGTCCCACTTTCACCTTTACTGGTTTGGTAAGAGGTGCTCTAATCTGTCTGTTTGAAACACCTACAACTTGGATATTTTCTCCTGAGAGAGGAAGGTTTGGAATTTCCACTGATCTAACAGTAGAACGGGTAGCTCCAGTGACCACAAGGAATGTAACATTTACACCATTCACTTCTCCATCCACAAATGGACCTGACTGATCTACCTCTGGAGTTGCGCCAAGCACGCACTCTTCTTCCTCTCCTAGGCACCGTCATAAACTTTCATCCGATTCATTTCCATCCTGCCGTAACCAATACTGCGACACTGCAGCTGCGCGCGGCAATTTTGTTACCTGCTCTCCTCCATAGAATCCTGCCTCTGCACTGTATCTCTGAGGGTTTACACTCTTTGGAAGAGGTGGTTGTGGCACCTGACTCTGTTGAGTAACTACCTGTGGTTGTTGCAGCTGTTGATAACTCACCTCATTCTGCACCTGTGGATTTAATGGTTGATTTTCCGTATTAGCTTTTGGAGGAAATTTACACTCGTTTCTCCAATGCCCTAACTTTCCGCAATTATGGCATGGCCATTTCTTTTTAGCCTCTTCTATACTCATTTGACCTTTTCCCTTACCTATGTTTGGTTTGGATTTAGTCTGTCCTGCATCACTAGACTGATTATTCATTTGAGCTTCCTGTTTCTCCGCAACCTTTACTTGTGCCCACATCGCTTTTTCTTTTAGTTTGCACTGTCTACACTCAATGTCATCACTACAATATTTGGCATACCTTAATACCTCATCTACAGTGCTATTTTGCCAACACAACATGTGCTGCTTAATCATTTCACTTATTTCAGGTCTCAATCCATATACAAATCTATACACAAAATGACTCATGTCCTTTTCACTCAACGTCTCATAACCACTATACTGTTTGAAAACCAAAAGCAACCTTTCGTAGTAGGCATGTACAGATTCCTTACTTTCCTGAGTTGTTCTATCAATCTTCACCCAATCTGAATTTTGTTTTTCAAAAACGCTATGGCTTGTTCATACTTTCTCATTACTTCTGGACCTGGGGCTCCAGTTTTTGCATCTCTAGGATATTCTTCCTTCGGCCAATCAATCGTAATCTTACATTCTGTCCATAAATCTGCTGGTACTACAATTTCAAACAATCCATCCAGATCTTCCCACAACACCTTTGAAACTTTTACAAATCTTTCTACCTGTCTATACCATTCTAAAGGTTTCTCTCTCAATCTTGGGAAGTCATTTGTAAATGACAATATATCTTGTCTGGACCATGGAACATGTACATAGCTTCCTCCTGGAGTTTCCCTCATCGGATATTCCAGTGCTATTGGTTCTTTTTCCTTTACCGGAAAAGCCAATGATGCTTTATCGGTCGTTCCCTCCTTTCTTCTTATCCACCTGCTTCTCCATCTGTCCACATCTCCCCATTTTCTCAATAACACAATCAGTTCTTTTATCTGCGTTAATCGTCCTGATGTGTTCAGATTTTCTATATCCTTTTCATTAAAATCTACCCTATACGATTTCTGCAATCCTCTGATTTTTCCAAACTCCACTCCTAGTTCATTCGCTGTTTCTTCCAATTGTTCATGCAAATTCCTAGCTCTCCATGTAACACTCTTACACATGAACATCAACTCGTCATCCTGATATGACTTCGATCGATCTGTACCAACAGTCCCTAGAATTAACTCTTCCATGTCTATTTTTAGTCTAATTACATCTAATGGTTGCGGTTCTGCATCTTTCTTCTGTAAGTTCTCATCCACTCACTTAATTCTTCCGGAGTCGGACCTACAGGGGTCCTATTTATCTCTATCCAATTTGTACTTCTCTCTGGAGTTTCAGTTGCTGACTCGGTTCCCATAGGAATCCAATTTGTCTGATTCTCATTAACCGTCAAATTTGTAGGTGGACTCGATCTATATGAGCCAATAATGTCTCTTGTCTCTCTAGTTTCCGGAATTATCTCTTCTCTCACTCGTTGCATATTCGAGTTCATTGGAATTGTCAAGGAATGCTCATCTATTCTTTGGTTTTCAAATACTGGTATTACTGGTCCTATTGTCACTGGCACAGTCACAGCTTCCATATTCTTTGTTAATTCTCTTATCTTCTCAGTCAACTCTCTTGTAGTTCTGGCTAATTCAGTTGTATTACCATTATCATGCTTCACATTTGGTGGTGTTTCTAATTTATCATATGTCCTATTTATTTCATAATTTCGTTCAGGGCTTTGACTTACAGTTTCCATTGGTGGTGCATTTGGAGTCACCACCGCAGAATTCTGTTGATATGGAGGTGGTTTTCTATTTAAAATGTCTTCCAGCAACTCATCCTCTGTGTCGCTAACTCCATACCCATACCTCTCTGTTACTGCATGTTTCTTTTTCTCTGTACACTTTCTCCCTGTAACTTCTTCAACTGTTCTGACAGGAAACAATCCATCCGTCATGTTATCGTACCTCCATCGTCTCATCCTGTCTTCATGATTCACTCCCCATACACTTCCATGGACTAAACTATAATTCTTTGCACCTCTGTGTCTTTCTCTTTCGTACATCTCATCTTCCCATTCACCTAACGCTTCAAACTGTGTTGGTCTAGGTCTCGGTTCAAGTTTCATCATTTTCTCTCTCAAATTTCGAAGTACAGCTGTGCTAAACGAACCATTTTCTGGAAACGCCAATACTCCATCGTTTTTGGTATATTTTGCCCAATTTTCCAACCAAATGCAAGTATGATAGCCATATTTCAACATCATATGAGATGCTGGCGTCTTCGGCGGAGGAAGTACTTCTCCTTCTCTAGTCACTACCTTTTTGTCTTTCTTGAAAAAGTTCTTTATCTTCGCAAACAATGACGGTTTCTCTCTACCATACTCATAATAAGCCATATTGTACTGTTCTTTCTCTTCAATAAACGCACGAAAATTCTTTCCTGCTCTGTTCTTTCTACTGCTTGGCTATTCGGACCTATCCCAGCGCGTCTCACACCAACGCACCAATCCGAAAGCTCTACGTCAGTCTCACAGCTGGCCAATACCAGCGCGTCTTCACACTAACGCACCAATCAAGAAGCTCTTCGCTCTCCCACAACTGGCCAATACCAGCGCGGTCTTTGTTGACGTCAGTTCTACTCCTGTCTTTGACCCCTCCTTTACAATAATTATCGGCAGTTTTTCTTACCTTCTTTTTCGACAAAATTTCATTAGTTACAACGTAAAACACATTTCCATTGTCTGTTTTCGCTAAACAAAAGAAATAGCAGTTCTTACTCACAAGAATACTGTTTCATTCGATAAGTGTAGCACTTCTCTCAACCTTACCCTTCTCTGAAGCAAGGGGTAAACCCGTTTCTCTGGGGATAAAACACATGCGGAGACTACACTGCTCCTGAGAATTAAGGCCAGAGTTTTACAAGAAAACCTGTTGCTATTTCCCTCATGCACTTTTCATACAAGAAATGTCCCTATCATAACACAATCCTGTGTTATCACCAATTTTTGAAAAATCAGACAATGCACAATTCCATGTGACTTCTCTTGCCACACGTGTCCACTTCCTACTTCCCGGAAGCTTCAAAATTTCGACTTACACGTAACATAATACAATTTGACACAAAGTGTTAGACATGAACAAATAAATCAATAAATCAATAATCGATAATCACCAAACTAATCTATAGAAACCATAACTCTGCTACCAAGAAATCTGATCCAGCGCGGCTAATATAAATTTCTCCTTTGGACACGAATCCAGGTAAAACATTCACCTTCTACTGAACCGTACGACGGTGGGGCCCATAACACCGCATATCATACACTCATCCGTTCACTGGATTACACACCAAGGAGAAATGTGTTGCTGGAGGAACGGGATACCTTGTTAAACCTGACAGAATAATACCTCAGACATCATATAAATTTTGCTTTTTGATCCTGTCAGTTCTAAACATCAAGGTATTCCGCTCTTTGGTCGATGGACCAACTAGTAGAATAAGTTGATGGTGATTAAGACCAGCTCAATCACTTAAACTTGTTAAACTTTAAACTTTATTAATGAACTAAAGAACCACAGACTCATTTTAAGTTAGAACATAATTTTATCTAAATTTTCTATTGCACGGGTGAGATTCTTATTCATTAATCACTTTTAATACATTAATAGCATTTATATGAAATCAAACAAAGAAAAATAGAAAATAATGCATTTACCCATTTTGATGAAAAATAGAAATGGTTCACCAAAAAGAAAATAAACCGTAGATCACAGAATAGAATTCCCAAACTGACTGACTGTCACGCTAAATGCCTCCTCGATCGGACCTCCCTTACAGATGCCCTGCAACGGTCTCGTTCCTTCCCCAGTCAGTTCGAAGTCAAAATTGACAGAGTCCTCTCGAAATATTTAGGTGGAAAAATGAAAAATAGGAAAAATGGTATGGCTAGAAAATACCAATGGCAGCAATAGCGTCAATAGCAGCGGCCACAGCAGCAGCAAAAACTAAGCAACAGCGTCCAACAACAAACAGCAAACCTCAATAACAGCGTTGAACATCACACAAGAGGAGACCCTCTTATACCCTACTTTCTAGCTTACTACACAAAATGTTGCAATCATTGGGGGCAAGAATCACGCTAATTGGTCCATTTGAGGGGTGGTGACGGTCACCTCATCGCCCTCCTTGTTCAAACTGGTTTTGGGGACATTTGAATACACAATTAATCTTATAAGTCCTGGGTTAAAGGCAGTTCACTTGTCCATTTATTTTGTTGCAATCTTTGATGGTCAAATTCTAGTTAGTCCATTGTTGCTCAGTACTTTCTCATCCATTCCCACGGATACGCGCTGAGTCTTCCTTGGCACTCTCCTTATGGCAGGTCAATGCGACCTTGACATCTCTCACTCCGTCCACAGTCCGTACCCACGTGACTCAGTATTCTCAATTTCTCTCACTCAGAGGCCATCTTTGGCTTCTCACGTGACCTCATCTGCCTCGGCAGCCATTTTCACAGCATGGCCTAACAGGCCCGAACGAACTATCATAAGAACAAACACAACCAAATTAAAACAAAGAAAATAAGCCTTTCTGTTTACCACCCATTATTCTAAAGACCCGTGTTAGGTGTTACCTAGCAGAAGCAACATTTAAAGCCATTTTACTTACCATCCGCATTCTTTGCCACAATACAAATCTACTACATAGCATAAATCATGCGATTTTACTCTAATTAGTACGCAAATCACAATATTATTGTTACTTGACTTCACAATTGTAAATAAATTAGATTTTGCACAAATTGCGGGTTACCCTTATGTAGTGTTTACTAAAAGGTGCAATTGTTGATTAGTTCATGCTCCATAAAACAATTAGTATCGTTAATTTATTAAAGTTCATTAATTCTCCAGGGGGTACACATTTTTCTATTTACCCTGCTCCATCACCTGCCATTTTGAGTCACGAAAGTAATTCATACAGGAGCGCTTTAACTTGTTGTTTCTTGACTCCAGTGACTTCACATTGAGGACATGCCCATGTTTTCATTTTATTAGCCTGACTTGGGGGGCTGAGATAAAACAACGATTATCCCTGTCAGTTTGAGTCACGAAAGTAATTCATACAGGAGCACTTTAGATTGAGTACGGAGTTAACATGATGCCAGACGTGCCCTATTCATTCTACACTAACGTTACGAACTATACACACGGAATAGACAAGTTAACACACAGTTTCTGATTGAAGGGACCTACCATACTTACGAGAGTATTAAGTTGAGGATTTGGTTCCTAATTAATGAGAGAACATTTTAACAATAAGCTGACAACATGAGCAGTGTTTGAGCAGTAATTTTACAATAAGAATGACGAGCTTTTCTCTACTACATACTGTTCCTAGCACATGAGGAAGTCCCTTGCGTCTGACTTGCTGAGGATTGAGGAAATCTTTTAACAAACCGAATAGGGTGAGTCATAAATCACATTTCTGCAACTTTGTTTGTTTTTCACTAGTGGTGCCTGAGTTCACGAGATATCACATGTGAGAATCACATCTTGCGGCACCCTGCTTGTTTTTAAACATCACTTTTGGGTTGTGAGTCAGTTACATAGGGGATAGGAGAGTCAATACACTTACAAAAAATGTTGTGGTAGAATTAACATACGTGTCAATTTCTCTCCAAACAGGTAGACTTTGCATCATCAGGTAGATCCAGCACTACCAGGTAATCCACACAAGTAGTAGTTAGGGTGGTTAGCAGTGTGAGTTTTTGACCACATCACTCCCCTTGGTGAAGATAGCTGACATATAGTTTTTAGGTCCTGACGAATCGCCCCTAGACTTAGGATTAGGCGAGAAACATGTTGACCGTTCACACAAGAGAGCGCCCAATCTGAGACATAAATCCCAGCCCTGCGCCTTTTGTTTTGTTTTTACTTAGGGTAGGAGACCCCTTTATTAAAATTATTATAGCTGGTACTCCCAACCCTATCTTAATTCACTTATCTAAACACATTTTTGACATCGTCACACACTAGGCCCCTCCCCACCACGGCACCAAACGGCTATTGGAAAAAAGATCTCCGCCAAAGTGCCCCTCATTGGGAGCCCGTCGGGTATTTCAGCGCCGACCCGACGAGGAGCAGCCCGATGATGAAGCATGACACCCATCTGGGTGTGTGAGGGCCCTAAATTCCAATAAAATGGACCTCCATCTCTGAACTATTCACGGCCGAGTAGATTCCCTTAACTGACTCAGTTTTAACCTATCAGGAACAGCATATTACTTGTTTTTCTCATGACTCTGGGCATATATGCTGGACCGCGCCAAAAGTCCATCATCCCTCTTTTGTATATTAACCAAAACCAACATCACAACATTGGACACACAAAACAGGCCGACAAGCGCTCAGACAAGCACAACACACATGTAGAGGTACCTATTTACACGCAATCGACACAAGGACGTACAAATGCTGACAAAGTACCTCGTCAGGGGTAGTAAGCACTATAGCAATCCAATTTAAGTTAATACATGGATGATTAAATGAGTCTGTGAGTGGCCGGATACATGGATGCCTAGATGAATGATGATGGTGTATACATGAATGAAGTGTGAAGGGAAATGAAGGGATACGTGTTTGGATGAAGGAACAGTGTGGGAGATAGGTGCATAGGAGTGGGTAGGTCGATGGCACATTCATTTATCCATCCATGCAGTCCATCATCGAGTTACTCTCTGATTCAACAATTGTTCTACTCACTCCTTTCTCCATAACCCAGCCGTGAATCCATTCACCCCTCTTGCCCTGGGTCCATGCATTCACTCACCGTGCTCGCTGGCTCTGTGAGTGGAAAGTTTGGCATTGAAACATTTGTCCATTGAGAGGCCCCTCATTGAAATCCCGGCAAGACCAACTCAGATTTCCATATTTCAAGGCAATGAATTGAGTTTTGTTACATGGGTAATAGTAACATATGTTATTCATAGTGCTTAGCGAAGTCAGAAGTGCTGTTCGAAGCACTATAGAAACAAGTTATTATTTTTAGTACCCATTCGTTCATGCATAAATTCACTAGTTCATGCATTTATTCACTCATCCATTGATCCATGCATCTAATCACTCTAATTATTCCTTTAACAATCAACACACTCAATCACTAGTAAAGATGCACATTCATGTAAAGACAAACCAAGCCCATTGGCTGGGCCACTGGTCATTTGACACTAACCCGAGTGATGGCAAGTGACACCCACCTGATGAACAATATACAGATCTCAGTCAGATGCATTAGGAGTCAATCATTATGACTGAACTCCTGGTAACACCAAGATTGGGCTTCAGTATGTTGTGTGCCAGAGTGGCCTCTTGATCCATTGTATGCTCTTCTCGCAGGCCACCACTCTGTCACCAGAGACATCCACATTTAATCAACACAATGGAGAGGAGGGACTGGGAGCTAATTAGAAAAAAGTATAGGTCCTGTACCAATGCTCCCGAGAGCAACTTGTAAACCTAGAATGGTATCAGTTCCTAAGTGAATAAAAGTAAGAAAAAAGAATAATTGGCCACTCTATTAGGGGAATAGTCAAACTAAAGTTTGTCTCCAAAAGTGAGTGAAGTGCACGTGAGTGGGGAAGATGTCTCCTTTCTGTTCTTGTGCCCTCACACACCCTTACGAGTGTAAAGCATCATCATCGGGCTATGCTCCTCGTGGGGGTGGCGCTGCAGTCCCTCACGGGCCCTACAAGAGGGCTCTCTGTTGGAGATCTTTTCAGGAGATGCCGCAATTGTGCATGTGGGTGTGTGGGAAAGAAGGTGATGTGGTGAGTAAGTGATTTTAAAATTACCTGGTAGTTACCCAGAGGTTTAATGAGGAGTACTCCAGGTAAGTTAAAAATAGGGCAGGGTTGTAGAGCCTCCTCAAATGAATAAAGGGAGGGATGAGTTTGTTCCCACCGCTCTCAACCCGCAAAAATAGTGAGTGAAAATTAAGAATGTGAGATGGTCGACATGTTTCGCGCAATCTGTCGGTCCCTAATGGATCCCTGTGCGCTTCTTCAGGACCATAAGAAAAGGATAGAGCTATAGAAGGAAATGGGTTTCAGGGAAGAAACACCCTGTAGACCCACCATACCTATCTTAAGGTTTAGAGGACGTCACAGCGTCCGAGACACGTCTTATTCGTGTGCTCAAGCTTATAAACCCTCCTCGTGGTAGAGTCAGGCCACATCGGCTGGTCGTGCAAATGCGGGGTGGCAAGGTGGATCACCCCAATCTGGCGACTGTGCAACCTAACAGTCTGCCTTCCAGCGCCTCTTGTAGGGCCCGTGAGGGACTGCAGCGCCACCCCCACGAGGAGCATAGCCCGATGATGATGCTTTACACTCGTAAGGGTGTGTGAGGGCACAAGAACAGAAAGGAGACATCTTCCCCACTCACGTGCACTTCACTCACTTTTGGAGACAAACTTTAGTTTGACTATTCCCCTAATAGGGTGGCCAATTATTCTTTTTTCTTACTTTTATTCACTTAGGAACTGATACCATTCTAGGTTTACATCCACATTTAAAACAACTCTCTTTGCTCAAACATATGGATAATGCTGATTAAGGACCCCTTTAAAGAGCAGTTTATTAGTATTCAACTTTCCAAGAAATTCATAGCATTGGACTTCTTGAATGGGATTCTACTCAGTTTTAGAAATGTTGGGGCATATGTATGAAGCCTATTTCCCGTTCGCAAATGGGCCGATTCTCAGAATCGGCCCATTTGCGAACGGGAAAAAGCCTTTTGGGATGTATCATCCCAAAAGGCCCTCGCACAATGGGGAATCGCAAAATTTGCAATTCCCTATTCTGCAAATGCATTTAAGGAATCACAAATAGCGATTCCTTAAATGCAATTCTTGAAGCACCCAAGTTTTGCGATTTTGCCTTTGGAAATCGCAAATTACCACCATTTTCAAGTTGGTGGTAATTTGCGATTTCTTTGTAAAATGCACTTTTTGGCATTTTTCAAAGTGCCATGTGGCGCACATACATGCCCTTAGGGCATGTATGTGCGCCACATGTGCACACATGCTCATTTCAGGGTGCAACAGGGTGTCCTTTTGACACCCTTGCACCCTTGAAATAGCATTCGCAATTTGCGAGTACCTAATGGGTACTCGCAAATTGCGAATGTCTTCCCATTCATTCCTATGGGCCTCTAGGCCCATAGGAATGAATGGGAAGGTATTCCTTAATTGCGAATCGCAATTTGCGATTCGCAATTAAGGAATACGTAGGTATCGCAATTAATATTGCGAATCCTACATACATTGCCTTTTGCGAGTCCTTAATAGCGATTCGCTAAAAATCGCTATTAAGGACTTGCAAAACGGATTTTCCCCAAAAAGTGTTTTACAGTGAGGCTCATTATTTTGTGCTGTTTTATTTTTCTAGTTTCTGAAGCTCCACTTTGCACAAAACACCCATGGAATTTGATGCTGCCCAGATTTACAAAATCATGTAAACCTGGCGAAGCGCCAAATCATTATGCCTCCCTAGGTGAGGCATAACGAGGAGAAATATTTTTATTTCTCCTCGTTTTTTCCTCTTTCCATGTGTGCTGTATTCCACAGCACACATAGAAAGAGGAAACCACCTCTTAGGATTGTTTCTGTACAGGACGGTGTCCCTTCATGCACAAAAACAATCCTGCCTGCAATGGAGCCACCCTTGAACCATGGTGCAAGGGTGCCTACATTGGCGCTAGGCTGCCAAAATGGTATCAGCGCAAGGGGGAAGGACAGGAATGCACCATATTGCATAAATACGGTGCATTCCTGCCCTTTTACTTTGCCACAATCCCGTAAAGGAGGGCCTTTGTGTTCAAGGAACCTCTACTTATTAACCCACAAGGTCCCTGGGAGAGGGTGCTCCCCACATTCTTCCTGATTTTAAGGAATCTTCAGTGTGGCACAGACCATCCACACTCATGGAGCCGACCTTTAGGGAGTGTGCGTCATAGGATCACAGACACAGGATAAGCCGGAGATGAACAAATAAGGTACAGGTGTTTTGCAATGTCACAAATTTGCTTTAATCCACCCAGACAGGAATCCTCTGAGTATTACAACTTGTGCATTGTCCTCCAGGCTCCACCCTTGGCTTAGAGAATGGCAGGAATATTAAGTTAGCTGTTGACTCATCTGTCCTCAGCGATGTCACTTTGGTTCAGACAAGATGTTCTATTCACAGGATGGACTGTGCCCCAAGAGTCCAAGTACACACCTTACAGGCTCTCTTCCCTGCTCACCGCACAGGAATGAGGTTGTCCAGTGTGAGATAGCCTTGACAGATCATGTCTGGTTTTGAGGCAGTGGTGCATCCTTTCCAACTTATTGTGCCACCCTGTTCAGGAATCCTCTTACAAATATCTTACTGGAGGAGCTAAGTATCAGAACTATTCTCTACCAGTTTAGTGTCATGTCCCAATACTTCTAAAAGTGCAGCCGTACCTCCACGGAGCAGGCTTTGGACCCACCGCTGAAGCCTAGTCCTCCCACCTGGGTGGTGGGGTGCCTGATTCCACCTTGTCCAACCGAGGAGCATCTTCCATGCTGGGCCATGCCTTGGTGGAGGTCTGAAAAAGTTCGCCATATCTCTCCCAGAATGCTGTATCTAACATTTACTGCATCACAAATAAAGCAGTGACGAACAGCACTGCTTCCTACCTGGATGAGAAACTGAGCATTTCCACAATGCAGGAAGTTACAACACTGCCAGACTAGACAAGGAAAAGCAAAAAAATAAATAAATAAGCAGCCCACATGCTAGACTCCCCCCTTTATGTGTCTAGAATGCGAAGGGTCTGAGACTGGTGCACCAGTGACAACCCTTTGTGTATTGAGTGGACAAACTGGGCCAGGCCATTGCTGCTTTCAGACTTACCACACTCAAGGAAGTAGACTATCTAAAGAGTTGGCCCTATTCTGGAACCTTGTAGCCCCAACTAGACCAGTGGGCAAGCTCTTGTTGACAAAACTGAGTCAAAGCTGCCATAGAGGTGACATCTGAGTACTGACCCAGAACATCAAACGTCAGGACATGTTGACACCAGGAACAGCAGAGATCCGAACAGTGACCTGGAAATGAACCAAACTGTCCCAGGACAAGTGCTGCAGAGGGGGCTTGTAATCATGTCCAAGAAACGCCTCCCGCCACCTAATGGTTTTTTCAATCTTCTTTCCTGGTGTCTTTGGGTGCGGATGCACAGCAGTATGTGAGCTGTGCACTTCTCAGCCCATCTTTTATTACCGGTGGGGCCAAAGGAGTGGTCCTCTTGAGGATATAATCGGAGTAAAGACTCGTCCATCAGTAAGGTCAAACAGATGCTCGTGCATCAGTAAGGTCACACAGATGCTTATGCATCAGTATGGTCACACAGATACATGTGTATCAGTAAGGTCGCACATATGCTCGTGCATCAGTAAGGTCAAACAGATCCTCAGGAATCAAAAGATCAAACAGATGATGGTGCATCAGAAAGGTCCCACAGATGATACTACATCAGTAAGGTTCCACAGATAACCATGCATCAGTAAGGTCACACAGACGCTTGTGCATCAGTAAGGTCCCACATATGCTTATGCATCAGTAGTGTCAAACAGATGCTCCTGGATCAGTAAGGTCACACAGCAACTTGTACATCATTAAGGTCACACAGATGCTAGTGTATCAGTAAGATCACACAGATGCTTATGCATTAGTAGGTTCAAACAGATGCTTATGCATCAATAGGGTCAAACAGATGCTCTGCGTCAGTAAGGACTCAAGGATTCTCTTGCATCAGTAAGGTCCCACGGATGCATATGCATCAGTAGGATCACACAGATGCTCGTGCATCACTAAGGTCCTACATATGCTTATGCATCAGTAGGGTCAAACAGATGATCTGCGTCAATGAGGTCTCACGGATTCTCATGCATCAGTAAGGTCCCACGGATGCGTATGCATCAGTAATGAAGGAAGTGACCCGATTAGGGTCACCCGGGTCACTCACGACCACCTCTCAGCCTTCCATACAAATGAAGAGTCGGTCAGACAGTAGAGAATACAAACCAATATATTTATTCAGATACACTCAAGTGGAGCCCAGTCTGCCCAGTCTCTTAGGATTGCTGCAGAGGGACTGACATCAGCAAACATGGTGATACATTATGTACGATTCAGAACCAATGAAGGCACACCCACAATGGAATTTTCCAGGCAGATGCAGCTACACAAAGAAGTACAGAAGGATAAGTTTAGATCCTGAGGCCGGGCACACACTATCGCCTACTCAAGGTCGTTCCTTCCGTGACCACCGCTAGACTAGTGGGAGAAGGCCTCTATCTAGTGGGAAAGGTATGCGCTAATAAGAACAGTGTATTCGTAGAGAAAAAGCAAGGCCCAACCTTGGAGAAGCAAGACTTATAAAAAGCTGTGTTTTTGGGAAGGGAAAGATTAGTTTCGATCATGGTTCACAATGGCGGTCAAACATAAAATGGTGCTGCAAATGCTAACTTACATAGAACAATACATAATCAACACAGCGAAATCATTTTCATTCTAACAGTAAGGTCAAACAGACGCTCGTGCATCAGTAAGGTCACACAGATGCACATGCATCAGTAAGGTCACACAGAGGCTCGTGTATCAATAAGGTCACACAGATGCTCGTTGTTGCAAAGTCATCCTGTGCCCTGGGCACCCCCCAACTTTTTGCTGACTGATACTGGTGGTAACTGACTTTGACTGACCCTGGGCTCTGCCTAACCAGGCCCAGGGCCAGTGCTATGCTAAAAGAGACACATTAGAATACAGTTAATACACCTACATACACTAGGGTACACAATGGTATGGTGGGGTACCCCTGTGATTGGCATGACCTACCCTATAAGCCCCTAGTATATAATAGGGCAGGGGGATTGAAACTACCTAAAAGTCCCTAGTACCCTCGGGCATGGCAGTTTAGAGGCCAGCTGCTCTTTTTGCACTTGCATGTGTGCACTGCTGAAGCCTGAGGTCAGTTTAAAAGCAGCCCTGGGTGCCAGGACTGCTTTTAGAAAGTAAATTGTGCCCAAACTCGACTTTGGGGTTTGGGGCACTTAAAAATGGATAACCCACAATGTTTTGGCATATTAGGAACCCCCAGGGACTCCCCTAGGTGTCCCAGGGGCAGGGGGTCAGATATTTATAAGGTACACCCTTGTAAAATGAGTTTTATATACCCTGGGTTAAGTGAAATTTCACATTTCACTCCCCACATTGTGGTAAAGTGCTGCCCAAATTCGACTTTGATGCTAGGAGCACTGTGGAGGGAGGATCTGCAATATTTTTACAGATTCAGAACCCCTAAAGTCTCCCCTACTTGTCCCATGGGGTGGGGGTCCTGTAGATATAAGCAAAGTACTTATAAAATATGTTTTTGTAAGTCCTGGTGCTGGAAAAATGGCCCAAGTCATTTTTCCCATTGCAAATCCCCTGTTACATAGGTTAACATGGTAGAAAGTTATTAACTAATAACTCTTAATAGGAGAGGGCTAGAAGTGCCATTCAAAGACTTCCCTGAATGGTATTAATAAATTCAACAATATGGTATTGTTGAATTTCTCCTAAAGTGTACATACAAGAAGTTATAAGACTTTCTTGTTTGTAAGTCCAGATTCAGCCTTCCAGTGGTCTGCCCTGATTGGTCAGAGTTAAGTGGATTAGCCAGGCTGCCTTGAAGAGGTGATAAAGAGCCCCTGGGGTCAACCAGCTCTGCTGGCAGGGCAGTGTGCTGTTCCAAAGGAATGCCAGGCCAGGGGGAGGAGTCGTAAACTATGTTCATCAAAGAGGAGAGCAGAGAACAGTGTCATTTACAACTCTGAACTTCCCACCTTAGGCAGATGGTAGGATTAAGGAAGGTATGAGCAGATGCAGGGGGAGAGTCTAAGTAAATTAGCCATCCTAGGGGTGTGTTTAGCCAGCTCTTACCTCCTTGCTGGAAAATCAGCCATTATGGATTTGGAAGATTTGATGCACTCTGGGACAAAATAATGCCACACTCTACAGGATGTGGTCATATGTTTGAGGATTTACCCTGCTCCCATTGGTCAGGAGTGACCTCCTGCATGACCCAGAGAACTTGGAATAAGTATCTGAGAGGGACAGAGCCCTCCAGATCTGCTGCTTGAAACTTACTGAAGCAAGACATTGCCAAGCTGAGAAGTTTTGCTGTGCAAAGATTTCTAAGGCCTGACCTCTGAAGACTGCACCATCTGAAACTACAGCCCTGTGGATTATCTTGCTGAAAAGGAACTAAAGAGTGGACTCCCTGACAGCTACAGGTTAAAAGAGCTCATCTGGAACATCACCAACTAAATCTGCACCTTGGAGAACTACCAGTGGATTTGTAAGGGTGACGTACAAGTGGATTGTGGGAACTGAAGTCCTCAACTTTCAAGGACCATCTTGGAGCTTCCAGACCCTTGGAGTGAGTTTGAGACACTTTGGGACCCTTTGAGGAACTTCAGGAAGAAGTTCAAGAAGTTTGGAGAACTTTGGAGGAACTTTGGAAAAAAGCTCCATAGAGGGACCGACTCAACCTGGTCAGGCAAGCCGCCTGCCTTCAACCGCGAGCCAGCCAAGCCACCCAGGTTCGTCCCGCTAAAAGCTCCATCGGTCCAACTTCCAGAGTTTGACCGGGACTAGAAGAAATCTGAAGCCGGCGAACCCTCACCTGATCTGGCTACATGAAGAGCATCGAGAGACCCAGCTAGAAAAAGCTCCAGAAAAGTTTTTAAGTCCGCTCGTAGAAAAGGTGACCGGGAGCAACCGCGAGAGCCAAGCCGCCTGCCTTCCATCGCGTGTCGGCCTGGGCTCCTGAGTTGCCCCGCTGAAGCGCTAAAGAAAAAGTTTCTAAGTCCGCTCCAGGGAAGTTGACCGGGAGCTCGTCGAAAGGCAATCCGGCGAACCCTCACCGGATCCGGACTGGCTGGGAGCTTCGAGGGACCTCGAGGAGAAAAGCTCCAGAAAAGTTTCTAAGTGTGAAGGTAGAAACTGAGACCGGGACCTGCCGCGAGCTGTAGCCGCCCAGGGCTCCATCGCGGTCGGCCTGAAACTTTGAATTTGACCCGGTCTATCGCGAGCAGGTATCCCAATATGGTGCTATAATCTTCTAAGTGCTATATTTTGATAAATCTTTGAAAATTCATATCTCCGGTTCCCTATATTGGATTTTTGTCGTTTTGGTGTCATATTAAAGATAAAAATATTTCCTATTGTTATAAATTGGTGTTGGATTTTTATTATGTGTTCTGTCTTAATTATTTACTGAATTGGTGTTTTAAATGCTTTACATACCTGGCTTTGAAGTTAAGCCGGTCTGCTCGCAGCCACGTTTCCAAGGGTTGAGCATAGGAATAATTTTCTAAGACCTATGCTGAGTCCTACCAATGGTTAGTGGCCTTATTGCCAGTGCCAGACCTACATTTGCCCCTACCAATAATCCACTTTCAACATTTGGTGCTCAGCGGTGTGGATGAGGACTTGTGTTTAAAAAGTACACCTTTCAGTGAATGAATTAAGATTATAAAAATCCTCTAAATTGCCTTAGAACAAAACTTTTGAGTTTGATTTTTGGAATTTGGACTAAACTATTTTTAATCCATTGTTTTGAGATTTTTCCAAATTGTTCTAAGTCTGTTGTGCCTAGTTGTTGTGACCCAAAACTAGGGAACCATGGAGCTGGACCTGGCTAAACTGTCCCAGTTCAAGCTTGCTGAGCTTAGGGAACAGTGTAGGCTTAGGGGGCTGCCTGCTGCCAAGAAGATGAGGAAGGCAGGGTTACTTGAGTCCCTACAGGCCTGGGCCGGGGCAGCTGAGGAGAACCCAGGGGGTGGGGGATGTTCCCCCAACCTCACCCAAGAGGGGGTGAGGATGAGACCTCTTCCATTGTGACTAGTGTTAGCCAGGTGAATCAAGGTGGTGGTGGGAGTGGGGAAGGGTCCCTTACTCAGGAACCACTACCGTCCCTTGCAGAGAGACAGCTTCAGGCTCAATTAGCTTTGATAGCTTTAGAGCAGGAGAAATTGGAATTGGCTAAGAAGAGATGGGAGAAGGAGGAGTTGAGAAGAAATGGTGGCAGTGAAAATGATGATTTTGAGATGTCCAGGGGTGGTGCATTTGAACCTAAACTTCTCAAGTGTATAGTGCCCAAGAACCCTGAGGGGGATGACATTGACAAGTGGCTAGCAGCTTTTGAGAGGGCCCTTAAAATGAGTAGGGTCCACCCTAGGTATTGGGGTGCACTCCTGTGGGAGTTGATTCCAGTAGCTGGGAGGGATAGGCTCCTGACCCTGAAGGGAGAGGATGCAGAATCATACCAGCAGATGAAGGCCTGCTTAGTTAAAAGATTTGGTCTGACTCCAGAGCAGTACAGGGTGAAGTTTAGAGGCACCCAGAAATTGAGTTCAAAGTCTTGGGTAGACTTTGTGGACGTTTCAGTGAAGGCACTGGAAGGCTGGATTGTTGGGAACAAAGTTGACACATATGAGGGATTGTATAATTTGTTTTTGAAAGAACATATTTTGACTCATTGTGCAGAAGAGAAGTTATGCCAGTATCTAGTGGACTCAAAGCTGACAGACCCCAGAGAGCTGGGTGAAGCAGCTGATGAGTGGGTGAGAACCCGGGTTTCCATACAGCACCAGGGGGGTGACCAGAAGAAAGGAGGACAGGTCCCTCCCCAGGGGAAAGCCCAAGGGAAAGAAGGTCAAAACCAGAAGGAGTCCTCCAAAGACCCACAAAAACCTGCACAAGGAGGGGGGCCCCGAGCCAACCCAAATTCAAAGGGAGGGGAATCAGGGAAAGAATGGTAGGTTCTTTGATCCCTCAAAAGTGGGTAAGTGCTTTGACTGTAACCAGCCAGGGCACAAGCAGGGAGATGCTGTCTGTGCCAAGAAGCTCCCCCCTAGGGGGCCATCCACGGGGATTGCCAGTGTCAGTGTAGGGGTGGAGAGTGGTAGTCAGGTGGTGGAAGCAACCTTAGTGTCCCTGGGTGGGGTGAATATTGCAACCCTTGCTGCCTTACCTCCAAACATGGACAAGTACAGGCAGAGGCCTAAAATGAATGGGACTGAGGTTGAGGCTATCAGAGACACTGGGGCTGGTGTAACTATGGTCCTGGATGAGCTGGTGCCTCCAGAGAGGTTGTTACCTGGTGAGTTTCACCAGGTGACCTATGCAGAAAGCACTACCAAACTCCATCCTATTTCTGTGGTGGATTTGGACTGGGGAGGTGTGACAGGCCCTATGAAGGTAGCTGTGTCAAAGGTGCTCCCAGTCCAGTGTTTACTGGGCAATGATCTTGAAGCCTCTGTGTGGTCAGAGGTGGAGAGGGGACTCCATATGAAAATATTGGAGCTCCCTGAGTGGGTATGTGCTGTGACTAGGTCACAGACTAGCCAGAAGGGAGGGGCTGGACACTTGGACCCTGGAACAAAGGGCCAAGCATCCAAGGACAAGGGCACTGGGCCTGGTGAGCCAGCCCAGGGAACTCCAGAGGTGCAGGAAGAATCTAACCCTGATGGGGAGGATCTGGCCTCTGAGGGAGGGACTCCATCCCTGCCAGAGCTGTCAGATTTGGCAGAACTGACAGGAGCAGGTGGACCCTCCAGAGAGGAGTTCAGTAAGGGACAGCGTGACTGTCCCACCCTTGAGAGCTTGAGGCGGATTGCTTCTAAGCAAGAGGAGGGGGATGACAGTGGGTTTCACAAACTCTACTGGGAAGATGGACTGCTATATACTGAGGCCAGAAACCTCAAGGAGGGGGCCACCAGGAGGTTGGTGGTGCCCCAGAAGTACAGAGAGTTCATCCTGACTTTGGGTCATGATATCCCCTTGGCAGGACATTTGGGACAGACAAAGACATGGAACCGATTGGTGAACCATTTCTACTGGCCCCATATGTCTGAAAAGGTAAAGGAGTTTTGAGCTCCTGCGTCACCTGTCAGGCCAGTGGCAAGGCAGGGGGCAAGACAAAGGCTCCCCTAATACCTCTGCCAATGGTGGGGGTTCCTTTTGAAAGGGTGGGGATGGACAATGTTGGTCCCCTGGACCCACCTACTGCATCAGGGAATAGGTATATCTTAGTGGTAGTAGACCATGACACTAGGTACCCTGAAGCGACCCCCCTTAGAACAATTGATGCTCCTGCAGTGGCTAGAGCACTGCTTGGTGTGTTCACCAGAGTGGGTTTTCCAAAAGAGGTGGTGTCAGATAGGGGCACGAATTTCCTGTCCAGCTATCTGACTGCTATGTGGGATGAGTGTGGTGTCAACTACAAGTTCACCACCCCTATCACCCACAAGCAAATGGTCTTGTTGAGAGATTCAACAAAACCCTGAAGGGCATGATAAATGGGTTGTCAGAGAAGCTCAGGAGGAGATGGGATGTTCTCCTCCCATGCTTACTGTTTGCCTACAGGGAGGTGCCACAGAAAGGGGTTGGTTTCAGTCCCTTTGAGTTGTTGTTTGGACACCCTGTGAGGGGGCCATTGAGCCTGCTGAGAGAGTCTTTAGAGAAGCCTCTTAAAGAAGCAAAGGACAATGTGCTTGACTATGTGCTAGGCCTGAGATCTAGAATGGCAGAGTACATGTACAAGGCAAGCAGGAAACTGGAGGCCAGCCAGGAGCTCATGAAGCACTAGTATGATCAAAAGGCTACTATGCCTGAGTATACTCCAGGACAATTGGTGTGGGTGTTGGAGCCTGTAGCTCCCAGGGCCCTCCATGACAAGTGGAGTGGGCCCTATCCAATCTTAGAAAAAAAGGGTGAGGTTACCTATTTGGTTGACCTTGGCACCCCAAGGAACCCTCATAGGGTCCTGCATGTGAATAAATTGAAACCCCACCATGACAGGGCAGACATGACCATGTTACTGGTCACTGATGAGGGTGTGGAGGAGGAAACTGAGCCTGTGCCCGACCTCCTCTCCACTAATGTGCAAGATGGGTCAGTGGAGGGGGTGATACTCTCTCCCAAGTTGACAGACCAGCAGCACAGAGACTGTAAGCAAGTGCTGGAGCAGTTTGCTGGCCTGTTCTCTTTGACCCCAGGCATCACTGAGTGGTGTGTGCACCACATTGACACTGGTGACAGCCTACCTGTCAAAAATAAACTGTACAGGTTGTCTGACCATGTCAGAGCCAGCATTAAAGCTGAGGTTGCTAAGATGCTGGAATTGGGGGTAATTGAACCGTCTGAGAGTCCATGGGACAGTCCAGTGGTGCTGGTGTCTAAACCTAATCCTCAGGGGGGACCCAAGGAGTTAAGGTTCTGTGTGGACTACAGAGGACTGAATGCAGTCACAAGGACTGACGCTCACCCTATACCTAGAGCTGATGAGCTCATTGACAGGTTAGGGGCTGCTAAGTACCTGAGTACTTTTTATTTGACTTCAGGTTACTGGCAGATTGCCCTCACTGATGGAGCAAAGGAGAGGACAGCATTCTCCACCCCAGAGGGACATTATCAGTTCAAGGTAATGCCCTTTGGCTTAAAGAATGCACCTGCCACCTTCCAAAGGTTGGTGAACAGGGTCTTGTCTGGGTTGGAACAGTTCAGTGCAGCTTACCTGGATGATATAGCTGTATACAGGTCTACCTGGGTGATCACTTAAGCCACCTAAGGGAAGTGCTTCAGGCCATGCAGCAGGCAGGCCTGACTATTAAGGCAAGCAAGTGCCAAATAGGGCAGAGTTCTGTGGTGTACCTGGGCCACCTGGTAGGTGGGGGCCATGTACAGCCTCTCCAAGCTAAAATCCAAACTATTTTGGATTGGACAGCTCCTGTTACCCAGACTCAGGTCAGGGCATTCCTTGGACTGACAGGGTACTATAGAAGGTTCTTTTTCAAATTATGCGACCATTGTGGGGCCCCTAACAGAACTCACTTCTAAAAAGAGGCCCAAGAAGGTGATTTGAACCCCAGAGTGTCAGAAGGCTTTTGACACTCTGAAAGCTGCCATGTGTTCAGCACCAGTACTACTAGCCCCTGACTACACAAAGGAATTTGTGGTTCAGACAGATGCTTCAGAGCAAGGGATTGGGGCAGTGTTGTCACAGCAAAATGAAGAGGGCCTTGATCAGCCAGTTGCCTATATTAGCAGGAGGCTTCTTCCCAGAGAGCAGAGGTGGATTGCCATTGAGAGAGAGGCTTTTGCTGTGGTTTGGTCCCTGAAAAAGTTGAGACCATATTTGTTTGGGACTCACTTTCGTGTTCAAACGGACCACAGGCCTCTCAGATGGCTCATGCAGATGAGAGGGGAGAATCCAAAGCTGTTAAGGTGGTCCATTTCCCTACAGGGAATAGACTTTACAGTGGAACACAGACCTGGGGTTGCCCATGCAAATGCGGATGGACTTTCCAAGTTTTTCCACTTAGCTGATGAGGAGTACCAGGGTGTAGGTTAGTAACCCATCACCTTTCATTTGGGGGGGGCTATGTTGCAAAGTCATCCTGTGCCCTGGGCACCCCCCAACTTTTTGCTGACTGATACTGGTGGTAACTGACTTTGACTGACCCTGGGCTCTGCCTAACCAGGCCCAGGGCCAGTGCTATGCTGAAAGAGACACATTAGAATACAGTTAAAACACCTACATACACTAGGGTACACAATGGTATTGTGGGGTACCCCTGTGATTGGCATGACCTACCCTATAAGCCCCTAGTATATAATAGGGCAGGGGGATTGAAACTACCTAAAAGTCATAGTACCCTCGGGCATGGCAGTTTAGAGGCCAGCAGCTCTTTTTGCACTTGCATGTGTGCACTGCTGAAGCCTGAGGTCAGTTTAAAAGCAGCCCTGGGTGCCAGGACTGCTTTTAAAAAGTAAATTGTGCCCAAACTCGACTTTGGGGTTTGGGGCACTTAAAAATGGATAACCCACAATGTTTTGGCATATTAGGAACCCCCAAGGTCTCCCCTAGGTGTCCCAGGGGTGGGGGGTCAGATATTTATACGGTACACCCTTGTAAAATGAGTTTTATATGCCCTGGGTTAAGTGAAATTTCACATTTCACTCCCCACATTGTGGTAAAGTGCCGCCCAAATTCGACTTTGATGCTAGGAGCACTGTGGAGGGAGGATCTGCAATATTTTTACAGATTCAGAACCCATAAAGTCTCCCTAGTTGTCCCATGGGGTGGGGGTCCTGTAGATATAAGCAAAGTACTTATAAAATATGTTTTTGTAAGTCCTGGTGCTGGAAAAATGGCCCAAGTCATTTTTCCCATTGCAAATCCCCTGTTACATAGGTTAACATGGTAGAAAGTTATTAACTAATAACTCTTGATAGGAGAGGGCTAGAAGTGCCATTCAAAGACTTCCCTGAATGGTATTAATAAATTCAACAATATGGTATTGTTGAATTTCTCCTAAAGTGTACATACAAGAAGTTATAAGACTTTCTTGTTTGTAAGTCCAGATTCAGCCTTCCAGTGGTCTGCCCTGATTGGTCAGAGTTAAGTGGATTAGCCAGGCTGCCTTGCAGAGGTGATAAAGAGCCCCTGGGGTCAACCAGCTCTGCTGGCAGGGCAGTGTGCTGTTCCAAAGGAATGCCAGGCCAGGGGGAGGAGTCGTAAACTATGTTCATCAAAGAGGAGAGCAGAGAACAGTGTCATTTACAACTCTGAACTTCCCACCTTAGGCAGATGGTAGGATTAAGGAAGGTATGAGCAGATGCAGGGGGGAGAGTCTAAGTAAATTAGCCATCCTAGGGATGTGTTTAGCCAGCTCTTGCCTTCTTGCTGGAAAATCTGCCATTATGGATTTGGAAGACTTGATGCACTCTGGGACAAAATAATGCCAAACTCTACAGGATGTGGTCATATGTTTGAGGAGTTACCCTGCTCCCATTGGTCAGGAGCGACCTCCTGTCTGACCCAGAGAACATGGAATAAGTATCTGAGAGGGGCAGAGCCCTCCAGATCTGCTGCTTGAAACTTACTGAAGCAAGACATTGCCAAGCTGAGAAGTTTTGCTGTGCAAAGATTTCTAAGGCCTGACCTCTGAACGCTGCACCATCTGAAACTACAGCCCTGTTAATTATCTTGCTGAAAAGGAACTAAAGAGTGGACTCCCTGAAAGCTTCAGGTTAAAAGAGCTCATCTGGAACATCACCAACTAAATCTGCACCTTGGAGAACTACCAGTGGATTTGTAAGGGTGACGTCCAAGTGGATTGTGGGAACTGAAGTCCTCAACTTTCAAGGACCATCTTGGAGCTTCCAGACCCTTGGAGTGAGTTTGAGACACTTTGGGACCCTTTGAGGAACTTCAGGAAGAAGTTCAAAAAGTTTGGAGAACTTTGGAGGAACTTTGGAAAAAAGCTCCATAGAGGGACCGACTCAACCTGGCCAGCCAAGCCACCCAGGTTCGTCCCGCTAAAAGCTCCGTCGGTCCAACTTCCAGAGTTTGACCGGGACTAGAAGAAATCTGAAGCCGGCGAACCCTCACCGGATCCGGCTACATGAAGAGCATCGAGAGACCACGTGAGAAAAAGCTCCAGAAAAGTTTCTAAGTCCGCTCATAGAAAAGGTGACCGGGAGCAACCGCGAGAGTCAAGCCGCCTGCCTTCCATCGCGTGTCGGCCTGGGCTCCTGGGTTGCCCCGCTGAAGCGCTAAAGAAAAAGTTTCTAAGTCCGCTCCAGGGAAGTTGACCGGGTACTCGTCGAAAGGCAATACGGCGAACCCTCACCGGATCCGGACTGGCTGGGAGCTTCGAGGGACCTCGGGGAGAAAAGCTCCAGAAAAGTTTCTAAGTGTGAAGGTAGAAACTGAGACCGGAACCTGCTGCGAGCTGTAGCCGCCCAGGGCTCCATCGCGGTCGGCCTGAAACTTTGACTTTGACCCGGTCTATCGCGAGCAGGTAGCCCAATATGGTGCTATAATCTTCTAAGTGCTATATTTTGATAAATCTTTGAAAATTCATATCTACGGTTCCCTTTATTGGATTTTAGTCGTTTTGGTGTCATTTTAAAGATACAAATATTTCCTATTTTTATAAATTGGTGTTGGATTTTTATTATGTGTTGTGTCTTAATTATTTACTGAATTGGTGTTTTAAATGCTTTACATACCTGTCTTTGAAGTTAAGCCTGTCTGCTCGCAGCCACGTTGAGCATAGGAATAATTTTCTAAGACCTATGCTGAGTCCTACCAATGGTTAGTGGCCTTATTGCCAGTGGCAGACCTACATTTGCCCCTACCAATAATCCACTTTCCAACACTTGTGCATCAGTAAGGTCACACAGATGATGGTGCATCAGTAAGGCCATGCAGATGCACAGGCATCAGTAAGGCCACACAGATGATGGTGCACCTGTAAGGCCACACAGATGATGGTGCATCAGTAAGGTCATGCAGATGCTTGTACCTCAGTAAGGTCCCACAGATGATCCTGCATCAGTAAGGTCACACAGATGCTAGTGTATCAGTGAGGTCCCACATATCCTTATGAATCAGTAAGGTCCCTCAGATGCTCATGTATCAGTAAGGTCCCACGAATGCTGGACGCATCAGTAGGGTCAACCAGATGCTCCTGCATCAGTAAGAACCCACAGATGATCGTGTATCAGTAAGGTCACCCAGATGCTCGTGCTTCAGTAAGGTCACCCAGATGCTCGTGCATCAGTAAGGTCACACAGATGCTAGTATATCAGTAAGGTCTCACAGATGCTTATGCATCAGTAGGGTCAAACATACTCCTGGATCAGTAAATTCAAACAGTTGCTCCACAATCAGTAAGGTCCCACAGATGCACGTGTATCAGTAAGGTCACACAGATGCTCCACAATCAGTAAGGTGCCACAGATGCACGTATATCAGTAAGGTCTCACAGATTCTCCTGGATCAGTAAGGTCAAACAGATTCTCTTGGATCAGTATGGTCAAACAGACGCTTGTGCATCAGTAAGGTCCCACAGATGCTCATGCATCAGTAAGGTCCCACAGATTCTCGCGCATAAGTAAGGTCACACAGATGCTGTGTATCAGTAAGGTCCCACAGATGCTTGTGCATCAGTAAGGTCCCACATATGCTCGTGAATCAGTAAGGTCCCACAGATGCTTGTGCATCAGTAAGGTCACACAGATGCTAGTGTATCAGTAAGGTCACGCAGATGTTTGTGCATCAGTAAGGTCACACATATGCTCAGGCATCAGTAAGGCCAAACAGATGATGGTGCATCAGTAAGGTCATGCAGATGATTGTACATCAGTAAGGTCCCACAGATGCTCAGGCATCAGCAGGGCCGGACTGGGAACCAAACTGGCCCTGGCAAAGAGCTCGGCGGGCATTAGTAAGGCTACACAGAGGATGGTGCATCAGTAAGGCCACACAGATGATGGTGCATCAGTAAGGTCACACAGATGATGGTGCATCAGTAAGGTCATGCAGATGCTCAGGCATCAGTAAGGCCGCACAGATGATGGTGCATTAGTAAGGCCACACAGATGATGGTGCATCAGTAAGGCCACACAGATGATGGTGCATCAGTAAGGTCATGCAGATGCTCAGGCATCAGTAAGGCCTCACAGATGATGGTGCATTAGTAAGGTCATGCAGATGCTCAGGTATCAGTAAGGCCACACAGATGATGGTGCATCAGTAAAGCCACACAGATGATGGTGCATCAGTAAGGCCACACAGATGATGGTGCATCAGTAAGGTCATGCAGATGCTCAGGCATCAGTAAGGCCGCACAGATGATGGTGCATTAGTAAGGCCACACAGATGATGGTGCATCAGTAAGGCCACACAGATGATGGTGCATCAGTAAGGTCATGCAGATGCTCAGGCATCAGTAAGGCCTCACAGATGATGGTGCATTAGTAAGGTCATGCAGATGCTCAGGTATCAGTAAGGCCACACAGATGATGGTGCATCAGTAAGGCCACACAGATGATGGTGCATCAGTAAGGCCACACAGATGATGGTGCATCAGTAAGGTCATGCAGATGCTTGTACCTCAGTAAGGTCCCACATATAACCATATGTCAGTAAAGTCCCACAAATGCTCATGTATCAGTAAGGACCCACATATTCTGATGCATCAGTAGGGTCAAACAGATGCTCCCGGATCAGTAAGGACCCACAGATGATCGTGCATCAGTAAGTTCACACAGATGCTAGTGTATCCGTAAGGTCACACAGATGCTTATGCCTCAGTAGGGTCAAACAGATACTTATGCATCAATAAAGACAAACAGATGCTCATGCATCAGTTAGGTCCCACAGTAGCTTATGCATCTGTTGGGTCGAATAGATGCTCCTGGATCAGTAAAGTCTCACTTATGCTCATGCACCAGTAAGGTCACACAGATGCTCTAGCATCAGTAAGGTCACCCAGATGCTTATGCATAAGTAGGGTCAAACACAATCAGTAAGGTCCCACAGATGCACGTATATCAGTAAGGTCCCACAGACTCTCCTGGATCAGTAAGGTCAAACAGACGCTCGTGCATCTGTAAGGTCCCACAAATGCACGTGTATCTGTAAGGTCACACAGATGCTCGTGCCCAGTGAGGTCACACAGATGCATGTGTATCAGTAAGGTCACAGAGATGCTTGTGCATCAGTAAGGTCACACAGATGCAAGTGTATCAGTAAGGTCCCAAAGATGTACGTGCATCAGTAAGGTCACACAGATGCTTATGCATCAGTAAGGTCACACAGACACTCGTGCATCAGTAAGGTCCTACAGACGCTCATGTATCAGTAAAGGCCCACAGATGCATGTGCATCAGTAAGGTTACACAGATGCTCGTGCATCAGTAAGGTCCCACAGATGCTCATGCATCAGTAAGGTCAGACAGACGGTCGTGCATCAGTAAGGTCACACAGATGCTAGTGTATCAGTAAGGTCACACAGATCCTCGTGCATCAGTAAGATCCCAAAGATGCACGTGTATCAGTAAGGTCACACAGATGCTTGTGCATCAGTAGGGTCAAACAGATGCTCATTGTGAGAAGTTGGCCTGGTATATGCTGTCCACTAGTTAAAGTGGCCACCTTGCACCAGTACAATTCGAATCTTATGGTAGGTAGGTTTAAGACAACCTTTATAGAAAGCTATCCTAGTGGTAGCTGTGGAGAGCAGCCTTCAGGCTAAGTCTTGGAGGAATGTAAAGCAGCTTGTTTTACCACACAATCTCTTGAATCACCAAATGAAAAGACACCACCCAGGTATATATATCAAATATATATGTATTTATTACTAAACAACTCTCTACTAATCTCTTTATGAGATTAGAAGTCAGGAACATATGTACAAAGCAATATTTCACAATAAGTTAGCACAATCAAACATCACCACCCTAGCTGGACTAGGCACAGGGCCAAGAGCATATAGAATCGAGGGACCCCAAAGAACCACCCCAGGTAGTTGTAGGAGACCCACAGGGGACGGACGCGGTGTTCAGACACCGATGCGAGTCCTGTACGAGTCTATGCGAAAGGACGCGATGGAGATATCAATGTTAAAGGTCCCTTGCGTGTTCGAGGTGAGCGCACCGACACGAACCCAGTACGAGTCGAAGGACGCGGTTACGGGTATATTTAACAAGGGTGTAGGACGCGATGTGTCTAACACCGACGCGAGTCCTGTACAAGTCTATGCGATAGTCGCACTTGGAAAATAGGAGTTTTAGGGCACTTCTGAAGTAGCTACAAGCAAGTCACTTACAGGGTAAGTAGTTCTAGGGCCAACACCCACAGGAGCACCGTAGTGCTGAAGTTACCTCACCCAGGGAAGCCGGGTGCATAGGTGTCCTTTGGTGTCGGGTTGCGGCGTCGTTTTCAATAGGAGCCAGTGAAGACTTGCTGCTTGCGACGACAGGAGAAGTGTCCGGAGGAATCCAAGCCTGGATTCGGAAGAAGGAAGACCTGAAAACAGAGGGGACAGTGTTCAAAGTCACTTGGCAGTGACCCGGGGCAAGGAAGATGAATGCCCACCGTCGTTGACAGATTCAGGTCGTTCGTGGGTGTCTTGACTCTTCGACCACGAGGTCCAGGAGGCGTCGAGGACGACCAGGAGCTGGATTCAGCGTGTCCCACGAAGTCTGCAGCTGACTGCGGTGTCGGCGACCCGATTGGAGCCAACAAGCCTTGGTAGCAGCAAGTCTTGTGGAGAAGATAAAAAGTCAATGGTGCAGACCAGCAAGGTCTGGGGGACTTACCCAGCGGGGGTAGGGCAGGGCAGGCCTGGAGCAACCAGGCGAGCCCTTTGGTTTCTTAGAAAATTCTTCAGGGGACCCACAATCTGGCTGGCAAGGGATCGCGAAGACGCCTCGGGAGGATTCACTCAACAGGGGCCCACGGTCACTCGGGACGGGGTAGGCCTCTGATCCTGGGAGGAATCTCTGCTAGAGGCTGGGACCACACGTGGTCCAAGGCACAAGTTCGTAGAACGTCGTGAAAGGGTTGCACTCGAAAATAGTGCACGGTACCCAGGGTCTGCGGTTCCTCGTCACTCGTGGGGTCCACTTGCCTCAGCTTCGCTGGGGACTCACGATGGCCTTGGAGAAGTCAGGAAATCCTCTTCCTGGGCTGCAGGGACTTCGGGCTCTGGCGGGAGCGGCATAGTTTGTGACCGTCGTTGCAGTTTTTGGTGCCTGCCAAGCAGGGGAGTCACTCCTTGACTCCAAGGGAGATTCTTCAGACTTCCAGAGGTAGTGGAATGTCGAAGGTCCGGGATTCTTCTTTAGAGCATCATCCAGGGGTATCTAGGTTGCAATGCACAAGTTCCCCCTCTTATACTAAAAAGAAGGGAGGGACTAGCTCTATGACCCCACCTATGGGAGGGTCAGGGGAGTGGGTGGCTACACCCACTTCCCTTTGTCCAGTTTCGCGCCAGAGCAGGGGCAGGTAGCCCCTGAGCCGGTTTGAACTGGTGTATGCACAGAGGAGCCTTCTGCTCCCCCAGTGCAGGACTTCAAAGCACTCTAGGAGTGCACCCACCCAGCCCCAATACACTAAACCCTGTCTGGGAGGTGGTCACACCCCCTTGGGACAGGATACCTATTGTTGGGCCTCCTCCACTGCGAGTTTCGGTCATCAGCAGGAGGGCAGCCCAGTGTCTGTGACTGGTGGCATCCATTTTGTGATGCCAGGGCTCTTCAGGATTCTACCGTGTTTCCACAGTAGGTACATGTCTATCCCTCTAGAAGGGTGGGATCATACTCCCACACCAGTTACTGGTGTGGGGGTATGATTCCAAAGTGTTTGACACCAAACACGACATGTTTTGATGCAGCCACTCCAAAGTTAGCATTTACCGCGAGGATATAATGCACTTAAGGGTATATGGTTTGACTGCATTCACAAACAGCCCCAGAGAATAGACTCCGAGAGCTGCAGAGGGGCCCTGCTCAGGCAGAGGCACCCCCTCACATAGAAACTAAGCACCCTGCCCTTAGGATTGATGGGGCCTGCCTTAGGGGTGACTGATAGGTTTAAATGTGTGTGCAGGAGAGATATAGGGGACCTATATCTCAGTGAGGAGTGCTAGCACTTCCTCACCCAGGCTGCAGTAGCAGGCCTGTGGTGTCAGATTTAGTCTGCTTCCCAGGGGTGGCATAATACATGCTTCAGCCCCTGGTAGGCCTGTGAAGTACCTATGCCCTTGGTACCTAAGGTACCATATACTAGGGACTCATAAGGTACCACAGTATCCAATCACTAGTGCACCTAGAGTGCACTCCAAGTCGTTTAGAGAGAACAGAGAGGCTGGGGCCCTGATTGGCAGGGTCCCAGCCAGACTATAGCCAGCAACCAGTGTAAACATCAGAAAAAAAGTGGGGGCAACATAAGAGTCAGATCCTACTCTCCTACACTCATTCATCAGTAAGGTGCCACAGATGCACGTACATCAGTAAGGTCACACAGATGCTCGTGCATCAGTAAGGTCACACAGATGGTCATGCATCAGTAAAGTCCTACAGATGCAAGTGCATCAGTAAGGTCACACAGATGCTCATTCATCAGTGAGGTCACACAGATGCACGTGCATCAGTAAGGTCCCTCAAATGCTCGTGCATCAGTAATGTCACACAGATGGTTGTGCATCAGTAAGGTCCCACAGATGCTCGTGCATCAGTAAGGTCACACAGATGCTAGTGTATCAGTAAGGTCCCACAGATGCTTATGCATCAGTAGGGTCAAGCAGATGCTCCTAGTTCAGTAAGGTTGTTATATGGGGTTATGTGGCCCTTAGATACATTGTCGACATTGCTAAGTTAGCATGAGTTTTGCTTGCCCTATGCTGTTGCTTTTGCGCACGCCTCTGCTAAGAGTTTGTTTTTGCGACACTTTGCCTCTGCCCTGTACATGATAACAGATTGTTTTTCACGTTCTCAGCTTTCCCTTCAATTCTGTCTGAACATAATGTGCAAGGTCGATCAACAATGTCTCTTGTTATTCTGTTCTGGTCAGTCCCTATTACCTAGACAAAACATGTTACCAACAGCTGCAATATGGAAGAATCGAGCTTTGATATAGCGTTGTTGCATGTTTTTGAAACACACTCGAAGAAAGCCGTTCCATGGAGCTGAGCTCTGCTGTTCCTATGATGTAAACCTTTGCGTTTAGGCTTTCAGGTAGGGGGTCTGCTAATCATGCCTAGAGATCTTCTGTTATATAAAATAACTTCTTACTACCAAGGGGAGGGTTATTAGGCCCAGTTATTTTGCCTTTTTCACAGTCTTTATAAAATGACGACTCCTTTTGTATTCTATGGTATTGTAACAATGCTAATGATGCTTGCCTTATGCATTTTGCTGCTGGTTGTGGTTCGCATACTGTTTTATGAATCACTATAGTCAAAATAAACATTTTGAACTTATTTAGTGACTGATTATTTTTATTGTGGACAAGTACGTGAGAGCGAAAGATTGTCTTGTTCCCGCGACTCTGAGGTGAGTCGGGAGTGCTCGTGTTCTGAGTTGTCTAAACATTTGTACCTTGTTGATATTTGTAGGAGACCGAATGAGACAATATTGCTAGTCGGTTAAGATTTCGGGTACTAAGGTGATAGGAGGTACACCCCTATTTACTGAGGTCCTGTTTTCTTGTGCATAGTTCTGTGTATGAGCAGAATCCCCGCAACATGGCGCCGCCAACGTTTGGTCTGGTTTTTATCTGCGAGACGCTTGAGTAGTGCTCGTGCTGGTCCACAATACCCTCATTTCTGTTTCCGGAGACAGCTGTGATGGAGTAACCTCCTATATTGACATTTTTATAGGTTTATTCAAGCTTGAAGTTTTAAAAGGTATTTCTTTTCTTATAACCCGTGTTTGCTCTGCCACTCTTTAAGTTGTTCTACTGTCTTCTCTGTAATGGCTGTTGATATTCCGGCTCATAGCAGAGCCGCGCTGAGGGCGCACTTGACTCGTTATGCACTCCCTGATGCTGGGGCCCCGCTTATTTTTGTGGTGGAAGCCGATCCGGCTCACCAGTTTGAAGTTTTTTACTCTTGGGTCACCTTACCAGCGGTGGATGGAACTGATGATATGTTTCACACATATACTGCCACTGCCGTTCCTCAGCAGTATCAGCCTTATAGAGCTCTTGAGATTCCGCTTACAGCTTGGCAACACCGTATTTGGTTTAATGGCGCCCTTCCTCACCCATTAACGGCAGTCCGTTTAGGCCCTTTATCTATAGATGGGGCCACATGGCCCGTTTTGGCTGGGTTTACCCCACACCCACGTGCTTTTACAACTGCATCTCTGGCAGAGCTCCGCGTCTTACATACATCATTAATATGCATATATAGAGCTGTAATACAGTACTTAACCTGCACCGTCCAGGTGGGACCACCTGGCCCTGCTGTACAACCTACGGGTCCTGGTGGCGTGACCATCAGTCCCGTTATAGTTAATTCTGTCATGGGCAAGAGCCCACAGAATAAGGATGAATTTCCTTATTGGCTTGCCGAGAAATTTGGACAGATAGAAGCTGTCTTTCCTAATACCACTCCTGTGGAGAAACACAGGATCTTAACTATTAGTTTACCTAAATACTTAATTCCTGAATTGGCTGATTGTAACACCTGGGGCAGGGTGTTTGCAGCGGTATATTCTATGTGTTTCGGCACTCCCTCCATGACCGTACTCCCCTCTGTGATTAAACGCGTTCAAGATGAACACGGAGCAGAAGCGGCTGTCGAGCTGGGGATGAGACTGGTGGGAGTGTTCGACATGGTTGCTGATATGATCCTTGCGAATGTCAAGGGCGATGCCGTTAGCTTTCAAGTGATACAAAAGGGGATGATGGACGGAGTGTTGAACATTGCAAGTACTCACCCCCAGTCAACTGATCTGGGTTTAATCCATCATCATTCTTTAGCTCACTCCACCACCCCAGTTCAGACATGGCCATATGCAAATCAGTCTGACCCTGTGCCTCATGGGAACAGTCCAGCCCGAACTGCCAAGCCACGTCTTCCCTGGACCGGAAACAAGCATCCTAGGACCGGTTTCTGGCATTCCAGCCGTCATCAGCCAGGCTTGCTTGAATCCAGTGGCAAAGTGAGCAAGGGACCCACGTCTGGGCATACCCCCGCCAACTTAGGGCGAACAAAGCGATACAAAGGGGATGATGGACGGAACGTTTGAGCCAATCAAACACTCACCCCCAGTCAACTGATCTAGGTTTAATCCATCATCATTCTTTAGCTCACTCCACCACCCCAGTTCAGACATGGCCATATGCAAATCAGTCTGACCCTGTGCCTCATGGGAACAGTCCAGCCCGAACTGCCAAGCCACGTCTTCCCTGGACCGGAAACAAGCATCCTAGGACCGGTTTCTGGCATTCCAGCCGTCATCAGCCAGGCTTGCTTGAATCCAGTGGCAAAGTGAGCAAGGGACCCACGTCTGGGCATACCCCCGCCAACTTAGGGCGAACAAAGCGATACAAAAGGGGATGATGGACGGAACGTTTGAGCCAATCAAACACTCACCCCCAGTCAACTGATCTGGGTTTAATCCATCATCATTCTTTAGCTCACTCCACCACCCCAGTTCAGACATGGCCATATGCAAATCAGTCTGACCCTGTGCCTCATGGGAACAGTCCAGCCCGAACTGCCAAGCCACGTCTTCCCTGGACCGGAAACAAGCATCCTAGGACCGGTTTCTGGCATTCCAGCCGTCATCAGCCAGGCTTGCTTGAATCCAGTGGCAAAGTGAGCAAGGGACCCACGTCTGGGCATACCCCCGCCAACTTAGGGCGAACAAAGCGATACAAAAGGGGATGATGGACGGAACGTTTGAGCCAATCAAACACTCACCCCCAGTCAACTGATCTGGGTTTAATCCATCATCATTCTTTAGCTCACTCCACCACCCCAGTTCAGACATGGCCATATGCAAATCAGTCTGACCCTGTGCCTCATGGGAACAGTCCAGCCCGAACTGCCAAGCCACGTCTTCCCTGGACCGGAAAAAAGCATCCTAGGACCGGTTTCTGGCATTCCAGCCATCATCAGCCAGGCTTGCTTGAATCCAGTGGCAAAGTGAGCAAGGGACCCACGTCTGGGCATACCCCCGCCAACTTAGGGCGAACAAAGCGATACAAAAGGGGATGATGGACGGAACGTTTGAGCCAATCAAACACTCACCCCCAGTCAACTGATCTGGGTTTAATCCATCATCATTCTTTAGCTCACTCCACCACCCCAGTTCAGACATGGCCATATGCAAATCAGTCTGACCCTGTGCCTCATGGGAACAGTCCAGCCCGAACTGCCAAGCCACGTCTTCCCTGGACCGGAAACAAGCATCCTAGGACCGGTTTCTGGCATTCCAGCCGTCATCAGCCAGGCTTGCTTGAATCCAGTGGCAAAGTGAGCAAGGGACCCACGTCTGGGCATACCCCCGCCAACTTAGGGCGAACAAAGCGATACAAAAGGGGATGATGGACGGAACGTTTGAGCCAATCAAACACTCACCCCCAGTCAACTGATCTGGGTTTAATCCATCATCATTCTTTAGCTCACTCCACCACCCCAGTTCAGACATGGCCATATGCAAATCAGTCTGACCCTGTGCCTCATGGGAACAGTCCAGCCCGAACTGCCAAGCCACGTCTTCCCTGGACCGGAAACAAGCATCCTAGGACCGGTTTCTGGCATTCCAGCCGTCATCAGCCAGGCTTGCTTGAATCCAGTGGCAAAGTGAGCAAGGGACCCACGTCTGGGCATACCCCGCCAACTTAGGGCGAACAAAGCGATACAAAAGGGGATGATGGACGGAACGTTTGAGCCAATCAAACACTCACCCCCAGTCAACTGATCTGGGTTTAATCATCATCATTCTTTAGCTCACTCCACCACCCCAGTTCAGACATGGCCATATGCAAATCAGTCTGAATGCCAGAAACCGGTCCTAGGATGCTTGTTTCCGGTCCAGGGAAGACATGGCTTGGCAGTTCGGGCTGGACTGTTCCCATGAGGCACAGGGTCAGACTGATTTGCATATGGCCATGTCTGAACTGGGGTGGTGGAGTGAGCTAAAGAATGATGATGGATTAAACCCAGATCAGTTGACTGGGGGTGAGTGTTTGATTGGCTCAAACGTTCCGTCCATCATCCCCTTTTGTATCGTTAGCTTTCAAGTAGCAAACCGTTTAGAAGCGGTCGCAGAGGCTGACAGACCGCGAGAATTACCAAAGATTATTGCGAAGGCTTATAAAACCATAGGCCGCAATAGTCTGGGAAATAAGCCTACGACTCAAACACAAACGCAGTCTCGAAGTCAACAGAAAGCCCAGCCTGATAAGGATGGGCGCCCTTTCTTTCCTAAAAAGAATTGGCAAAGAAATAAGAAACAGGGTTCCCAACAGCAGAGGCAGGGTTCGCGTGCCAGTTCACCGACCCCTGATGCTTCTGAACGTACTTATGACTTGCGCGATCGCGCTAAAATAAAGTCTCCTGATAGATTTCAGGTTCCTGATCTGCGTTCTCCTCGTTCTTTACAGGAAACATCAGGCTCACAAGCCGGTGGAGGTGATCGCCAGGATCGGGGTAGAAGTCAACCTGCGTCACAACTTCGTGAACAGCCTCGACAATTTGAAGTCAAGGACAAGCAGGGTGATTTCGCTCGTACCCGACTTCCTTTTCAAAAGAAAAAGGTTGCCGCTTTAACGGCGAGATATGCCACAGACGGTGAGAACGCGACTCCTGGATTGGACATGGGCAGTGACTCTGCTCGACAGCGCGGCGGAAGTTACCATAGTCAGGGAGGCTCTGCGTCCCCGTCTGGATGTGACAGCAATTGACACATTTGTTACTATTGAGACTGCAGATACCCGGGTTGCCCCCCCGGATAGACTATACGAAGTCATTTTCCAAATTGAAGGTGATATCCTGCGTCCCATTAAGGTTGTTTTCTGGGAGAATCTAACCGCTACATATGACATTTTATTGGCGGTGAAGGATTTGCCTCCACCCTTTGTGTTATCCTCTTCTCGGGGGGAAGATGTGATACTTCCGAGTTTTTCACGTTGTGTCCCTGAGGAACAAGCGCAGGCTTTCGCAGAGGAATGGGTTTTGGCCTTAGCCCCAGCGGTGTATCGCAATCAGGTGGGTTGGGACGTTGATTCACCAGCTCATAAAATACCGTTGCGCTCTATGCCACAACCTCAACCTCAATATCCCATCAAACGTGAGGCTAAAGCTTCGGTTTGTGACATTCTAAGACAATTGGAGTATCAGGGGGTTATTGAGTCATGTACATCACCTATGAATAATCCTCTCTTTACTGTCCCTAAACCTGATGGTTCATTTCGGATTGTATTGGATTATAGAAATTTGAACAGCCATTGCCGCACCTTTGCGGTACAAAACACACACAGCTTGGCGTTGGTGAATAATATTGTTCGTAAAAAATACAAAACGACACTTGACATTTCCAATGGTTTCTACAGTCACAATCTCGACCGTGCGAGTGGTGACCTGACAGCATTCAGTGCCGTCGGAAATCAGAAAAAATGTACACGATTGCCTATGGGGTATAAGAATAGCCCCGGGGCATTTGCGGCGCGCATTGTGTCTTTGTTGCATGACATTGACCCTGAGGCCTTGTCGTACGTTGATGACATCTATTTGACTGACGACGACCTCGCCCCGCATCTTGACCGAGTCGACCGCATAATCTTATCTTTTGCCGATTACGGTTAAAAATTCAATTTTGCAAAGTCACACATTGCCCATCTGGCAGTGCTCTTTTTGGGCTATGAGCTCAATAATGAGGGAAAGGGTTTAGCACCTCACTTCCTAGAGAAATGTGCACATTTGCAACCACCTTCTTCTTTGAAAAAGTTACAATCCCTGCTGGGTTTTTTAAACTTCGGGACGGCTTACATTTCCGATTATGCCCAGCGTATGAAACCGCTTTATGCGTTGATACAACCTAAGTTTTCATCTGCCAGCTGGCTTCTGGAACATACTTCCGTTCTGCAGTCTTTTCAGGCTGATTTGCTTGCGACTAACTTTTTAATGACTCGTGATAACACCACCAACCTGGTAATACGTATCGTTTCAGGGGCAGTGGGTTTCACGTACTTAACATTCAATGAAGGAGACACAATACCTATTGCATACAAATCACACTTGTACACTGTGGCTGAAATGCGTTTTTCCTCTGTTGAAAAAATCTTGACGGCAGTGCAGATGGCGATTCTAAAGGAACGCTCACTGGCACAGGGCAAACGCATTCTAATGGTCACCCCCTTCCCTGCTTTAGAAGCGGTGACTAAAGCAAGCGTGCCTAACTTGAAGGCATTACACCCACGTTGGATTCAGTGGGCTACTTCTTTGACGTCTTCGGATGTCACATTTGTCTTTGATCCATCACTTCAGACTCAGGAGTTTTTACGGTATGAATTTGTTCATTCGCCTCCTTTGTCGCTTCTTCCTCTGAGTGAATACAAATGTATCATTTATACCGATGGCTCGGCGCAGCCGGCCATGGGTTCCAAACATGCTTATTCAGCGGCTTGCGTTATTGTAGCTGGCTCCATTGAAGATGGAGAGTTTAAGTCTTCCATTGTGCACACACAGGCACTAGGAGACTGTACGGCGCAATTGGCGGAGCCTGCGTGCTCTTGTTCTATCTCTAGAGTTTGCTGATCCTCTTGTGAATACTCTTATTGTGTGCGATTCTTACTATTGTGTCCAGTCGTACAATGACAACTTATTCTTTTGGTCTCAAAATGATTACCGTGATTCTAAAGGCAGCACAATTAAGCATAAAACGCTTTGGGTTCGAGTGGCAGATCTTAAACAACGTCTGCCTCTCACACATGTTATTCACACTCT
The DNA here is from genome assembly GCA_963921515.1 of Calotriton arnoldi. Classification (NCBI taxonomy): domain Eukaryota; kingdom Metazoa; phylum Chordata; class Amphibia; order Caudata; family Salamandridae; genus Calotriton; species Calotriton arnoldi. The sequence goes on along the minus strand of CAWUFW010006752.1, from coordinate 788,093 downwards.
TGACCACCAGCGTGTCGGAACGCACGCTCTTGGTAATTCTTTGGCTGATGAAGCAGCCAAGTCTGCAGTAGCCACGTGTTCTGTAGCAGCAGTTACAAGATCTGTGACTAAGATTGATAATGAGATTCTGGCAGCGGTTGCTGCAACTAGGGAGGGAGGTAATTATCCTGCGGGTTTCCCTTCTAAATACTCTTATCATGTAACTCCCGAACAGGTTCCTTATGCTACCATTCCTTTGGTTGGGGATCGGCTGATTCCCAACTCTGACCGCAGACAATCTTTGATCAAGGCTGCACACGAAGGCATTGCTTCGGCACATGCTGGTGTGTTGGCAACAGTCTCTATTCTTCAGCAACGTTACTGGTGGCGTGGTTTATATAAACAGACTCATAATTATGTTCTTTGCTGTGATGTTTGTCAACAAATCAAGCCTTCTATGGTCCCACGTCCGCCACAAACACGGCTGTGTATTTCTAATAGACCTTTTGGCTGTGTCTATCTTAATCACTGCGGTCCTCTTTCTTCTGATACTGCATACAAGTATATCTTGGTTGCGGTTGATTCGTGCACTCGATTCCTGTGGGTCTGGCCACAACGTAGTGCTGACGCTCGAAATGTCATCAGGGATTTGCGTGTTTTTATCGGGATGTTTGCCTGTGGTACCTTCCATTCTGACCAAGGTCTAGCGTTTGCCTCTAAGGCTTACAAGGATGCGATGAAGTCGTTGGGGGTACAGGTGCAGTTTTCGTCTCCATACAGGCCTGAGGGCAATTCAGTTGTGGAGCGAATGTACTGTGACTTAAAGCAATCCTTGACAGCTATAGTCTTAGGTACTGGCAGGGACTGGCTGTCCCACTTGTATGGGGTCCAACGTGCACTAAATAATCTCCCTAGAAGATCTCTGGGTGGGCGGACCCCTTACGAAATGCTCTTTGGCTTTCACATGTTTGTTCCTGACCTTGATGGTCTGGACATTGTGGCGGTTGCCTCTAAGTTTGACGTAGATAATCATTCTGCTATGTTACAGGATCTACAAAAGGCACGTGATACTCTGGCAACTGAGCATTTACCATCTTCGCCTGCTGATGCACAACTGATTCCTGTTACCGGTTGGCTTCCTAAAATTGGGGATCTGGTGAGAGAGAAGATTGAAAACAAAAAAGAATTTGGTCCCTCTTACCGTGCTCCTGTTTCAGTACTTGGACTGAAGGGTACTCGTACAGTCATTCTACCACCATTGCCAGGTCGCAAAGACAACAGGTACATCTCAGTTGACAATGTCAAGTTACACCGTGTGGCCGATTCTGAATAGTGTGACACCTGCAGTTTCGTGCAACGCAATATCCTTAGCACCATTAACTTTGCCGTCATCTGCTGCCACACGGATGTCTGCTGATATGATGGACACAGTAAATGATCTTCAGCCTTTGCGAAAATCCTCTTCTGCAATGGATATTGTGTGCTCTTTTCCGGCTATTGATTCCGTGAGTGAGATGCCATCTAGCCCACGAGTACGAATGGACGATTCGACGCTTTCACCTTTGCTTGCAAGTCCAGTGAGTGCCTGTGATGGAGATCCGGCACACCTTTCTTCTGCCTCGTCCTCCTCATCATCCAGTTTGCCTGATGCACCTAAGTCTAAGTTGCGTATTTTTTACTCCTGGTTCAAAAAGACATACTTTGTTCCCCCATGGGCCTACATTTGGTTGGTGCTTATCCTGATATTCCTCTTCATGTCAATTGGATTTGTGACAGTGTTCTTTTTACTTATAAATGGCCATTATCTCCCTGAACGCTCTGCAGTAAAAATGGTCGATGGAACTTTGGCTCCTCACACATCGTCCCATATCATGAAACGTGACCAGTCTTTTGTGAATATTTCAGCTTTGCCAGTTCCTGATGGCATCGTTTGGGACAAAGTAGCTTATGAAATCCATGGGCCGACTGAGTTCCTTCGTGTTCCATACGTGTTTCGCGTCTCATTAGGAGATGTGGTGACACGGGACATACATTCGGATGATTGGGATGTGCAGGCAGTTCATGCATTGTTTTCAGATTTAAAATATTATGCTGCCTTTGATGCTGAAGATTTGTATTTAAATTCTGCCAATTATGGTGATCTCTTTTGCTATCAACATTATGGGCATCATTTTTTACACAAAACAAACACCATGAGACCTGTTTTTAATTTTACCCAATGGGAACATTGTCCAACTCCCTTAGAGGGGAGTTCTAAAACTCTTAGAAATAAGTTCACCTATTTTTCAGATTATGATTTGACTAATCCTGAATCCTATTTTTTTCGGCTTCAAAAATCCCCTACATCAAAGTACCTTTTATCCCACACTAAACTAATTTACGCCAACTCGTTTAGAACACAGTTGGCCACACACGGTTATGACCATTGGAAACAGACTATAGATTTAAAATCAATCTGGGGCACAAAGACATGGCAGGTTCAGGGCACTGAGGCATTACATCGTGCCTGCCTGATCCCGACTCAATTGCTGTTTTTAAATGAAACCATTTACCAAACATCCTGTTATGGCCTTGCTACTGTCAAAAACCTAAATACTTCCTCCATTCCTTCATTAGCTGAATATGACAATTGGCGGTTACATAATAACTACACCATGGAGGCTTTGCAGGCTCTCCTTCAAAATGCCTCCTTTAATGTTTCTGAGGTTGATTCATTAGGATGGTTGTTGTGGCAAACTAATGCTAATGCATGCCAGTTGCGTTTCTATAATGTTACACCTGGTTTCATTCAGACTAAGCCTGACCCTCGTTATCCACCTCATCATTCTGTGACTACATACTCAGTAGCTAAATTGTGCCAGCAGTGGCTAGAACACTCTACCCTTGCATCTGTTAAACAGCACCTTTCGATCCTGTCGAATGATATCGATTTGGCTGATTTTCTCCTAGGCCCACGTAATCCAAGGGCCAAGAGATTTATTTATGCCTCTTATAATGAAATTTGGAAACTTTCACAGATGGAAGCCGCCTTCCGTCAGCGTCAAATTGACCAGGCAAACTTGGAAAAAGTCCTTGCTGTAGTGGACAACAGCAATAACACGCTTTCTTCACGCATTTACACCTTAGACAATATTGTTTCTTCTGTAATAGATATTGTGCAAAGTGATGTTTCTGTGTTATATCATGGTCAGAATCAGTTAAGGTCGGTCATGCAATTTGCTTGGATGTTGCAGACACTGAAAATGGGTAAAGTGCCTTGGGATTATTTGAATGCCACTGCTTTATTTTTGCCTTTTAACCTGACTGATAAACAGAAGTTTATGTCCATGAAAGATGCTGTATATACGCTGTTACATATTGAACAATTGGAGCCTTTGCCGTTCTCCGTAGTGGAAACGGACTCTGCTGTTTGGTTAATTCATGGCGTTATCGCTTTGCCCTTTTCGCTTTTTCAATTTAAATCATGTATGCAACACTTTCCTGTTGGCCGCTTTGAACCGCTTGGTAGTGCTTTTCTGCATGAATTATGGGTCCTGCCCTTTGCTTATCGGTGTCTAAGGGAGGATAAAGAGGTTTTCTTTACAGGGGAGGAGTGTGATTCGATAGTGGGTCACTCTCTTGTGTGCAAACACGTTAAATTGCACGGCGAGTGTAACGTGTCAGCGCCCAATCTCGCTTGCTTTTTAAAAGGGACCCCAGTACCATCCGTCACGACTGTCTTTACATTACTTACTAACGGCAGCTATCTCATTTTAAACAATCAAGACTGCTGTGGTTTGCGGGTGGGTGTCCCATACTTGGTAACTGTTTCCCAGCGCGTAACTTGCTGTAGCAATGTCCTTTTCCCGCCCCGCAAGGGAGTTTAGATTCTTCGCTTTGGCCTTCCATTTCGACTTTGAAAACAGAGTTCAACAAGTTGAGCAGGCTCAAAGCCCTTTTATTCCAACAGGAGGTGGCCCTCACTTCCGCCCGTGAAACATTCAGATTGCAGGTGGCTCGGACCTCGAGTGAGATACAGTCGCTTCTTAACACTAACCTCCCACTTCATTTTGGGGAACTAATTCACCAAATATTTAATGCATCTGAAACGACAGACCTTGCACATTTTTTTAAATGTGTGGGATCTGGCCTGGTCTCTTCCTTTCAAACTATATTCGGGGTAATACCGGCTTTTATTTATTCTATATTTTCCAGCGTTTTCGGAGGGTTCCCCTTAATATTGGTGCTGACAGCTGGTGTCCTGCTTCTCCTCCTTGTGCTTCGTAATGGCTGCTCACTTTGTGGCTCTGCACAGGCCGGCCCAGCTACAACTGTGCCCTGATCGCCTGTATGAGGCTTTTGGATGCTTGCCTTTAGCAGCGCTTGGCGTGAGTTACGACTTGACATTCCGCTTTGCCTATTTTACTTGCGTGCAGCCAGTGCTTCATTGCAAAAGATGTCATTTCTCCTGGGAGATGGAACTTTGCTTATCGAACACGTGGTGTCCAATCCCTGATTTCAGCCGGTTGATGGGTCCCTTAGAGGCGCATGACGCGGCTTGTTCTGTGGATGGTCAAATGACGCGTGCAGCTTTACTTGGAATCTTGGATCAATGGGATATCTGTGCGGCTGCGCAGAATTTCCTACAACGAAGTTTCATTGAATGTCACACCAGTTTCCCATTTATACTTTTGGATGCTCCTGCTTGTGAGGAACATGACTGTTCCTTCGACTTACTAAATTGGATGTCATCGCTTTTTTCTACCAATGACAAGGATGAACTATTGGAAGGAATTGCATTTCTTTGCACCCAAACCTTCATGGATTGACTACTTGTGTCGTCCCTGCTTCGCTGTCTGGAATACAGACTCTCTCTTTTTTTTCCTCAAGCTTAAAGTGCCTTTGGCTTTTTTCTTCGGACTTTCCCTTTTTTCTCCGATTTTTTTTTTTTTAGAAAGTCCTTCACAAATATTTTAAACAATGCCTGACTTTTGAACTCTGTTTTTGTCCTTTTGTCTATGTCCTACTGACTTACCAGGGGGAGGGTGTTATATGGGGTTATGTGGCCCTTAGATACAAGTCGACATTGCTAAGTTAGCATGAGTTTTGCTTGCCCTATGCTGTTGCTTTTGCGCACGCCTCTGCTAAGAGTTTGTTTTCGCGACACTTTGCCTCAGCCTTGTACATGATAACAGATTGTTTTTCACGTTCTCAGCTTTCCCTTCAATTCTGTCTGAACATAATGTGCAAGGTCGATCAACAATGTCTCTTGTTATTCTGTTCTGGTCAGTCCCTATTACCTAGACAAAACATGTTACCAACAGCTGCAATATGGAAGAATCGAGCTTTGATATAACGTTGTTGCATGTTTTTGAAACACACTCGAAGAAAGCCGTTCCATGGAGCTGAGCTCTGCTGTTCCTATGATGTAAACCTTTGCGTTTAGGCTTTCAGGTAGGGGGTCTGATAATCATGCCTAGAGATCTTCTGTTATATAAAATAACTTCTTACTACCAAGGGGAGGGTGATTAGGCCCAGTTATTTTGCCTTTTTCACAGTCTTTATAAAATGACGACTCCTTTTATATTCTATGGTATTGTAACAATGCTAATGATTCTTGCCTTATGCATTTTGCTGCTGGTTGTGGTTCGCATACTGTTTTATGAATCACTATAGTCAAAATAAAAATTTTGAACTTATTTAGTGACTCTGATTATTTTTATTGTGGACAAGTACGTGAGAGCGAAAGATTGTCTTGTTCCCGCGACTCTGAGGTGAGTCGGGAGTGCTCGTGTTCTGGGTTATTATTATTATTATTACCATTTGTAGAGCGCACGGCTACCCCCAACGGGGGTGTCCTGGCGCTGGCAACGGCAGCAACAACTGAGGGCACACGGACAGTGGAGGAGCTCTAGGGTAAACTAAAGAGCCAAGTCTTCAGTGTCTTTCGGAATAGTCGTTCAGACTTGGCCTTCCTAATGTGTGCAGGCATGGAATTCCATAAAGAGGCAGTTTTTACAGAGAACGATCGCCCGCCAATCCTGGCCTTTGCGAAGTGTGGAATCGCAAGCAGTTCCTGTTGGTTAGATCTTAGGACCCTTGTCTGATGGTATTTCTGCAGTCTCTTCTTCAGATATTTTGGGCCGTTCTCTCCCGCTGTTCTATATGCCAGGGTCAGCGCCTTAAATTCAATTCTTCTCTTTACCGGCAACCAGTGAAGGCTCCGCAGGTGAGGGGAGATGTGATGGCGAAGGGGACTGTTTCTAATCAGCCTGGCTGCTGCATTTTGGATAATCTGCAGCTTCCTGATCAGATAGGCAGGAAGACCCAGGTACAGACTATTAGCATAGTCCAATTGTGATGTGACCAGTGCATGGACTACCGTTTTGTATTAGGCTGGCCCCACGTGTTCAATTGACAAAGTAGACGTAGCTGAGATGAAGTTGATGTAGTTTATTAAGTCCTTAAGTAGAGTAGATACAGAGCTACAGCAAGCCCCACCAGGAGCAGCCTCCTAGCTGCTCAGCCCATCTTCCAACTGCACACACACACACCAGGCTCCCAAGCATTCCACTCACACTAACATTCTACACGGAACACTCACACTGGCTGAGCAGCTAGGTACAGGATGAAAGGGAACATATTAACATGACCTGGGGATACTACATATCCTCTCCCTTTTACACTGAAAATTAAATATACCCAAACAAAAAAAAAAACAACTCTAGTCAGTAATGTACAAATGATGTAAATAATCCATAAACCCAGGGATGCATGATACAACACATCACGAGAGGGAAAACGGAAGCACGAAGAAGGAAAGAAGAATGAAAGAATAGAAATACACTATCACCATCCTCCTCCTTTAATAGTAACAAAGAAAAGATAAATAGTGTAAAATGAACTCACCAGCAACAGGTGAGCACGACACAAGAGTAAAGGGGGAAAACGTACCCCAAGACTCACACAGTGGGTGAACAGCACCCAAAGAAGTACCCCTCAAGTAAGGAGAACGTGGCGAAGGGAAAAACGCCACCCCTGATGTGAGGGACACTGGTCCATAACGAAAACAGTGTAACACGTAATGTTGCATGGGACTGACACCCAAGTAAAGCAGATAACGTTGCATGGGACTGACACCCAAGAACTTGTGCAGCAAAGGCAGCACAGTGTGGCACTGTGAGAAGTTGGCCTGGTATATGCTGTTCACTAATTAAAGTGGGCACCTTGCACCAGGGCAAATCGACTCTTATGGTAGATAGGTTTAAGACAACCTTTATAGAAAGCTATCCTAGTGGTAGCTGTGGAGAGCAGCCTTCAGGCTAAGTCTCGGAGGAATGTAAAGCAGCTTGTTTTACCATATAATCTCTTGAATCACCAAATGAAAAGACACCACACAGGTATATATATCAAATATATATGTATTTATTTCTAAATAACTCTCTACTAATCTCTTTATGAGATTAGAAGACAAACATATGCACAAATCAACGTTTCACAATAAGTTAAGCACAAAATATGGCTGGGGCCCTAGGGGCGTACCAGACCATATACTAAGTAAGAGACTTAGAAACAACGACTTGCAGGGAGACAAGGCCTAGGGCCTTCAGAAGTGCTGGGGCCTCACAAAACCACCCAAGGCAGGTAAGTAAAGGACCCACGGGGGACGCGTGCAGTGTGGATACACAGGCGCGAGTCGCCGTTAACTTCAATGGGGCAAGTCGCGGTTGGAAATAAAGAGTTTTAGGATACTTCGGGAGAACCTACAAGCAAGTCACTTACAGGGTAAGTAGTTCTAGGGCCCACACCCACAGGAGCACCGTAGTGCTGGAGTTACCTCACCCAGGGAAGTCGGGTGCACAGGTGTCCTTTGGTGTCGGGTCGCGGCGTCGTTTTCAATGGCGAACAAAGAAGACTTGCTGCTTGCGGGAGCTGAAGAAGTGTCCGGTGGAATCCAAGCCTGGATTCTGAAGAAGGATGACCTGAAAGCAGAGGGGACAGTGTTCAAAGTCACTTGGCAGTGACCCGGGGCAAGGAAGATGGATGCCCACCGTCGTCGGTCGCTTCAGGTCGGTTGCAGGTGCCTTGACTCTTCAGCCACATGGTCCAGGAGGCGTCGACGACGACCAGGAGCTGGATTCGGTGTGTCCCTCGACGTCTGCAGCTGACTGCGGTGTCGGCAACTCGATCGGAGCCAACAAGCCTTGGCAGCCGCAAGTCTCGGGGAGATGAAGAAAAGTCGATGGCGCAGACCAGCAAGGTCTGAGGGACTCACCCAGCGAGGGTAAGTCAGGGCAGGCCTGGAGCAACCAGGGGAGCCCTTTGGTTTCTTTAAGAAGTCTTCTGGGGACCCACAAGCCAGCGGGCAAGGGATCGCGAAGACACCTCGGGCGGAATCACTCAACAGGGGCCCACGGTCACTCGGGACGGTGTAGGCCTCTGATCTTCGGAGGGATTCCTGCTGGAGGTCGGGACCACACGTGGTCCAAAGCACAAGTTCGTAGAACGTTGTGAAGGGGTTGCACTCGACAATAGTGCACGGTACCCAGGGGTCGCGGTTCCTCGTTACTCGTGGGGTCCACTTGCCTCAGCTTCGCTGGGGACTCACGATGGCCTGGGAGAGGTCAGGAAATCCACTTCTTGGGCTGCAGGGACTTCGGACTCCGGCGGGAGCGGCGTAGTTTGCGACCGTCGTGGTCGTTTTTGGTGCCTGCCAAGCAGGGGAGTCACTCCTTGACTCCAAGGGAGATTCTTCTGTCTTCCAAAGGTAGTGGAACGTCGAAGGGCCAGGATTCTTCTGTAGAGCGTCGTCCAGGGGTTATCTGCTTTGCAATGGCAAGGTTCCCCCTCTTATACTAAAAAGAGGGGATGGACTAGCTCTATGACCCCACCTATGGGAGGGTCAAGGGAGGGGTGGCTACACCCACTTCCCTTTGTCCAGTTTCGCGCCAGAGCAGGGGCAGGTAGCCCCTGAGCTGGTTTGAACTGGCATATGCACAGAGGAGCCTTCTGCTCCCCCAGTGCAGGACTTCAAAGCACTCTAAGAGTGCACCCACCCAGCCCCAATACACTAAACCCTGTCTGGGAGGTGGTTACACCTCCCTGTGACAGGATGCCTATTGTTGGGCTTCCTCCACTGCGAGTTTCGGTCATCAGCAGGAGGGCAGCCCAGTGTCTGTGACTGGTGGCATCCATTTTGTGATGCCAGGGCTCTTTAGGATTCTACCGCGTTTCCACAGCAGGTACATGTCTTATCCCTGTAGAAGGGTGGAATGCTACCCCCGCCGCCAAGATTGGCGGGGGGTAGTATTCCAAGATGTTTGACACCAAACACGACATGTTTTGATGCAGCCATTCCAAAGTTAGCATTTACCGCGAGGATATAATGCACTTAAATAGTATATGGTTTAACCGCATCCACAAACAGCACCAGAGAATGGACTCTGAGAACTGCAGAGGGGCCCTGCTCATGCAGAGGCACCCCCTCACATAGAAGCCAAGCACCCTGCCCTCAGGATTGATAGGGCCTGCCTTAGGGGTGACTGATAGGTTTATATGTGTGTGCAGGAGAGATATAGGAAACCTATATCTCAGTGAGGGGTGCTAACACCACCTCACCCAGGCTGCAGTAGCAGGCCTGTGGTGTCAGATTTAGACTGCTTCCCAGGGGTGGCATAATATATGCTGCAGCCCCTGGTAGGCCTGTGAAGTACCTATGCCCTTGGCACCTAAGGTACCATATACTAGGGACTCATAAGGCACCACAGTATCCAATCACTAGTGCACCTAGAGTGCACTCCATGTCGTTTAGAGAGAACAGAGAGGCTGGGGCCCTGATTGGCAGGGACCCAGCCAGACTATAGCCAGAAACCAGTGCTAACATCAGAAAAAAGTGGGGGCAACATAAGAGGCAGATCCTACTCTCCTACACAACCCCCCAAACGTAGGGACACTAAACTAACCTTGACCAGTTGAGTCTTCGTGTTCAAAGTGGAAATACCTTGAGAGTCCATCTGCATTGGCATGTTGGGTCCCAGGCCTATGTTCCACTGTATAGTCCATCCCCTGTAGGGAAATGGACCACCTCAAAAGTTTTGGGTTTTCACCTTTCATCTGCTTTAGCCATAGGAGGGGCTTGTGGTCAGTCTGAACTATGAAGTGAGTACCAAACAAGTATGGCCTCAGCTTCTTCAGGGCCCATACCACAGCAAAGGCCTCCTCTCTATAGCTGACCAACGTTTCTCTCTAGGGGTCAGCCTTCTGCTAATAAAAGCTACTGGCTGGTCTTGACCTTCATCATTCAGTTGAGACAGTACAGCTCCCACACCCAGCTCAGAAGCATCTGTTTGGACAATGAACTTTTGGTGTAGTCTGGACTCTGTAAGATGGGGGCAGTGCACATGGCCTGCTTTAGGTCTTCAAATGCCTTCTGACAGCTAGCTGTCCACTGAACCTTTTTTGGCATTTTCTTAGAGGTAAGATCATTCAAGGGGGTCACTATAGATCCATATCCCTTGACAAACCTCCTATAGTACCCAGTCAGGCCTAAGAAGGCTCTCACCTGTGTCTGGGTGGTTGGAGCAACCCATTCCAGTATGGTTTGGATTTTGCTCTGCAAAGGCTGAACCTGGCCTCCACCTACAAGGTGGCCCAGGTACACAACCTGACTCTGCCCTATCTGGCACTTGGTGGCCTTGATAGTGAGGCCTGCTTTCTGCAGGGCCTCCAAAACATTTCTGAGGTGGACCAGGTGATCCTGCCAGGAGGAACTAAAGACAGCAATATCATCTAGATAAGCTGAGCAATAAGTTTCCATCCCTGCCAGAACTTTATTCACCAACCTCTGAAAAGTGGCAGGTGCATTTTTCAATCCAAAGGGCATCACCACAAAGTGGTAGTGCCCACCAGGGGTTGAAAATGCTGTTTTGGCTTTTGCATCATCAGCTAATCTGATTTGCCAGTAGCCAGCTGTTAGGTCAAATGTGCTTAGATACTTGGCTGAGGCCAAAGTATCAATCAGCTCATCTGCCCTTGGTATGGGATAGGCATCAGTCCTAGTGACTGCATTGAGGCCTCTGTAGTCTACACAAAACCTCATTTCTTTCTTACCACCCTGGGTATGAGGTTTGGGTACCAGGACTACTGGGCTAGCCCAAGGGCTATCTGAAGGCTCAATCACGCCTAACTCCAACATTTTCTGGACTTCAGTCCTGATACAGTCCCTGACATGGTCAGGTTGCCTGTAGATTTTATTCTTGACAGGCAGACTGTCCCCAGTGTCCACCTCATGGGTGCACCAGGTAGTCTGACTAGGGGTCAGGCTAAACATATGTCTAAACTGTTGCAGAACTTGTCTGCACTCAGTTTGCTGATGGTCAGTGAGGCTGCTTGCCAAAGCAACACCATCTACTGACCCATCATCAGGGTTCTGAGAGAGCAGGTCAGGGAGAGGGTCACTCTCCTCCTCCTGGTCCTCATCAGTTGCCATGAGCAAGCCCATGTCAGCCCTGTCAACATATGGCTTTAATCTGTTGACATGAAGCACCCTTAGGGGGCTCCTGGGAGTTCCAAGATTCACCAGATAGGTGACTTCTCCCTTCTGTTCAACTATTGTATGGGGGCCACTCCACTTGTCCTGGAGGGCTGCTGGGGCCACAGGCTCCAACACCCACACTTTCTGTCCTGGCTGGTATACAGTCAGCACAGCCTTTGGTCATGCCAAGCTTTTTGCAATTCTTGGCTGGCCTCCAGGTTTTTGGTTGCCTTTTTCATGTACTCTGCCATCCGGGAGCGGAGACCAAGTACATAGTCCATCACATCTTGTTTGGGGGCTTGAGAGGTAACTCCCAGCCCTCTTTACCAAACATAGTGGACCTCTCACAGGATGCCCAAACAGAAGCTCAAATGGGCTGTAGCCAACCCCCTTCTGTGGAACCTCTCTGTATGCAAACAAAAGGCAAGGAAGAAGAAGGTCCCATTTCCGCCTAAGCTTCTCTGGGAGTCCCTTAATCATTCCTTTCAAGGTCTTGTTGAAGTGTTCAACTAAACCATTGCATTGTGGGTGATAGGGGTGGTGAACTTATAAGTTACACCACACTCCTTCCACATTGCTTTCAGATATCCTGACATGAAGTTGGTACCTCTGTCAGAAATGACCTCCTTTGGAAAACCCACTCTGGAGAAAACTCCAATGAGGGCTCTTGCCACCACAGGTGCTGTGGTGGTCCTCAGGGGAATTGCCTCTGGGTACCTGGTGGCATGATCCACTACCACCAGGATAAATCTGTGCCCAGATGCAGTCTGAGGGTCAAGGGGACCAACAATGTCAATCCCTACCCTCTCAAAGGGTACCCCCACCACAGGTAGTGGTATCAGGGGGCCTTTGTTGTGCCACCTGCCTTACCACTGGCTTGGCAAGTGACACAGGAGCGACAAAACTCCTTTGTGTCCTCTGACATATGTGGCCAATGAAAATGTGGAACAAGCCTGTCCCAGGTCTTGTTTTGGCCCAAGTGTCCTGCTAAAGGGATGTCATGTGCTAAGGTCAAGAGGAACCCCTAAACTTCTGAGGTATTACCAACCTCCTGGTGGCTCCAGGGGCTGGGTCTCTACCCTCAGAATATAGGAGTCCCTCATCCCAATAAACTTTATGGGACCCACTAGCACTCCCAGCAGCCTCAGCAGCAGCCTGCTGTCTGAGGGGTTCAAGAGAGGGGCAGCACTGTTGCTCCTTGCTCAGATCTTCCCTGGAAGGGCCCCTGCCCCCAAGAACTCAACCTGGTCAGGTTCAAGTCCCTCTGGGGCAGTTCCTTCTTCAGGTTCTGCTTCACCTCCCTCTGGAAGTGAATCCTTGATCTGAGACAGAGGGGAAGGCACTGCCTTAACCCTACTGCTCCTCCTCTTGGGAAGCATCTGGTCCATTGTTCCAGGATCCAGAGCTGGTTCAGTGTCATGCATTCTTGCTTGTGACCTGGTCACAGCAAATACCTCTGCAGGGATGCCCAACATCTCAGCATGAGTCCATAACTCTACTTCAGACCAGGCTGAAGTCTCTAGATCATTGCCCAATAGACATTCTACAGGGAGGTCTGCACTGACTACAACCTTCTTGAGGCCAGTTACCCCTCCCCAGGAGAAATTCACAACTGCCAGACTATGGTTGGTCTGGACATTGCTTGCATTGGTCACCTGGTACATTTCACCCAGGATGATCTGTCCAGGGTCCACTAGGTCCTCTGCCACCATGGTGACACTAGCACCTGTGTCCCTAAATGCCAAAGCCTGTTTGCCATTTATCAAAGGCTGCTGTTTGTACTTGCCCAGATTACTGGGGCTTACTAGGAAGGACATATCAATGTTTCCCTCACAAATCAGCATTGCCTGAGTGGTCACTCTGACTAGGTCAGAATCCACTTCAGAACCCAGGGTCAACCCTACTACACCCTTATTCTGAGTACCACCTCCACCAGTAGCTGAGCTAGGGGGCACAGTTGCCTTAGGGGCAGGAGTGGTGGTGGTTTGGTCTTTGGACTTGGTACAATCAGAAGTCCAGTGCCCTTTCTGTTTACAGAATTTGCACCAGGGCTTCTTTTGGCCTTTTCCCTTGTTGGACTGTGACTCCCCACCAGATGCAGATTTTTGGGGCCCTTGTGAAGACTTCTGGTCTTTTGACTTATCCCCACCTTTCTCAGGGCCTTTAGGATCTTGCTTCTTAGTGTCACCCCCTTGGTTCTGGGTTTTCTGCCTCACCCTGGTTCTGACCCATTTGTCTGCCTTCTTTCCCAATTCTTGGGGAGAGGTCAGATCAGAGTCCACCAGGTACTGATGCAACAACTGGTTCTGGCAATTATTTAGGATCTGTTCTCTCATCATCAGATTATACAATCCCTTGAAATCAGTAACCCTACTGCCAACCAGCCAACCCTCTAGAGCCTTGGTTGCACAATCAACAAAGTCAGTCCAGTCCTGAGTCTGTGCCTTCTGGGTATCTCTGAACTTTAACCTGTACTGCTCAGTGGTTAAGCCAAACCCATCTATCAGTGCACTCTTCAGGACCTCATAATCATCAGCATCCTCCTCTCTAACAGTGAGGAGCTTGTCTCTTCCTTTATCTGAAAAGGAGAGCCACAAGATTGCTGCCCACTGCTTTTGGGGGACCTGCTGTACTCTACAGGCCCTCTCCATAGCAGTTATCCATTTGTGGATATCATCCCCACTCTGGTAGGGAGGAACAACCTTGCTCAGGTTCCTATGGTCAGGGACATATTCTCTGCCTCTAGGGACACTGTTGCTGCCACCAGGGGGTTCTAAACCCTCCCTTCTGGAAGCTCTCTGGATCTCCAGGGCTTCTCTATCCAGTGCCAACTGCTTGGTTCTGAGGGCCACTTTGGCTTCCTCATACTGGAGCAGTTTGCACCTTCTCTCAGAGGAGGTCTCTCTTAAGTTAAAGTATGAGCTCCTCTCTTGGACAAATTCTCTGCCAGAGTGATAAGAGTGCTCAGATTCCCTGGAAGGGGATCTGTGCCTCTCATCCACTCTGCCAGTTCTCTTAGGGAGAATTCCTCTGTCCTTTTCAGGCTCCTTGGAGCCTGGCCCTTCAATCACAGAGTCTTGGTCATTCTGATTTTCATCATCTGACCCAGATACTATGACTGACCCACCCACTGATTCAAACCCTTTAGCTCCTAGAGCCAATCTCAGGTCATCTGCTGTCAGCAGATCTATCAGGTGCAGGGTTGAGGGACTCTGTCCTATCCTCAGGTGTCTGTCAACACACATGGCTCTCAATTCAGAGAAAGCCATGTCCTTATACTGAGGCTGAGTGGATCCACTGGGTCCACCCCTTAAGGACATTCTAGTGTTGTGCAGTGTTGTACTACCTACACTAGTTTGTGGCCTACTGATCCTAGCTTGAGCTGTGGAAAGGGTGTGCTATCCCTTGGAACACAGCTCTCAGTTCAGTAGAACTTATTGATACTAAGCTTGACTTTATATGTACCTTGAGTACCTATAATGGTTTTCAGTTAGTAATTCAAATAGAGATTTTCTGGTAAAACAATGGCAAGCTGGAATCCCACACGCTGCCCACCAATGTGAGAAGTTGGCCTGGTATATGCTGTTCACTAATTAAAGTGGGCACCTTGCACCAGGGCAAATCGACTCTTATGGTAGATAGGTTTAAGACAACCTTTTAAAGAAAGCTATCCTAGTGGTAGCTGTGGAGAGCAGCCTTCAGGCTAAGTCTCGGAGGAATGTAAAGCAGCTTGTTTTACCATATAATCTCTTGAATCACCAAATGAAAAGACACCACACAGGTATATATATCAAATATATATGTATTTATTTCTAAATAACTCTCTACTAATCTCTTTATGAGATTAGAAGACAAACATATGCACAAATCAACGTTTCACAATAAGTTAAGCACAAAATATGGCTGGGGCCCTAGGGGCGTACCAGACCATATACTAAGTAAGAGACTTAGAAACAACGACTTGCAGGGAGACAAGGCCTAGGGCCTTCAGAAGTGCTGGGGCCTCACAAAACCACCCAAGGCAGGTAAGTAAAGGACCCACGGGGGACGCGTGCAGTGTGGATACACAGGCGCGAGTCGCCGTTAACTTCAATGGGGCAAGTCGCGGTTGGAAATAAAGAGTTTTAGGATACTTCGGGAGAACCTACAAGCAAGTCACTTACAGGGTAAGTAGTTCTAGGGCCCACACCCACAGGAGCACCGTAGTGCTGGAGTTACCTCACCCAGGGAAGTCGGGTGCACAGGTGTCCTTTGGTGTCGGGTCGCGGCGTCGTTTTCAATGGCGAACAAAGAAGACTTGCTGCTTGCGGGAGCTGAAGAAGTGTCCGGTGGAATCCAAGCCTGGATTCTGAAGAAGGATGACCTGAAAGCAGAGGGGACAGTGTTCAAAGTCACTTGGCAGTGACCCGGGGCAAGGAAGATGGATGCCCACCGTCGTCGGTCGCTTCAGGTCGGTTGCAGGTGCCTTGACTCTTCAGCCACGTGGTCCAGGAGGCGTCGACGACGACCAGGAGCTGGATTCGGTGTGTCCCTCGACGTCTGCAGCTGACTGCGGTGTCGGCAACTCGATCGGAGCCAACAAGCCTTGGCAGCCGCAAGTCTCGGGGAGATGAAGAAAAGTCGATGGCGCAGACCAGCAAGGTCTGAGGGACTCACCCAGCGAGGGTAAGTCAGGGCAGGCCTGGAGCAACCAGGGGAGCCCTTTGGTTTCTTTAAGAAGTCTTCTGGGGACCCACAAGCCAGCGGGCAAGGGATCGCGAAGACACCTCGGGCGGAATCACTCAACAGGGGCCCACGGTCACTCGGGACGGTGTAGGCCTCTGATCTTCGGAGGGATTCCTGCTGGAGGTCGGGACCACACGTGGTCCAAAGCACAAGTTCGTAGAACGTTGTGAAGGGGTTGCACTCGACAATAGTGCACGGTACCCAGGGGTCGCGGTTCCTCGTTACTCGTGGGGTCCACTTGCCTCAGCTTCGCTGGGGACTCACGATGGCCTGGGAGAGGCCAGGAAATCCACTTCTTGGGCTGCAGGGACTTCGGACTCCGGCGGGAGCGGCGTAGTTTGCGACCGTCGTGGTCGTTTTTGGTGCCTGCCAAGCAGGGGAGTCACTCCTTGACTCCAAGGGAGATTCTTCTGTCTTCCAAAGGTAGTGGAACGTCGAAGGGCCAGGATTCTTCTGTAGAGCGTCATCCAGGGGTTATCTGCTTTGCAATGGCAAGGTTCCCCTCTTATACTAAAAAGAGGGGATGGACTAGCTCTATGACCCCACCTATGGGAGGGTCAAGGGAGGGGGTGGCTACACCCACTTCCCTTTGTCCAGTTTCGCGCCAGAGCAGGGGCAGGTAGCCCCTGAGCTGGTTTGAACTGGCATATGCACAGAGGAGCCTTCTGCTCCCCCAGTGCAGGACTTCAAAGCACTCTAAGAGTGCACCCACCCAGCCCCAATACACTAAACCCTGTCTGGGAGGTGGTTACACCTCCCTGTGACAGGATGCCTATTGTTGGGCTTCCTCCACTGCGAGTTTCGGTCATCAGCAGGAGGGCAGCCCAGTGTCTGTGACTGGTGGCATCCATTTTGTGATGCCAGGGCTCTTTAGGATTCTACCGCGTTTCCACAGCAGGTACATGTCTTATCCCTCTAGAAGGGTGGAATGCTACCCCCGCCGCCAAGATTGGCGGGGGGTAGTATTCCAAGATGTTTGACACCAAACACGACATGTTTTGATGCAGCCATTCCAAAGTTAGCATTTACCGCGAGGATATAATGCACTTAAATAGTATATGGTTTAACCGCATCCACAAACAGCACCAGAG
The DNA here is from genome assembly GCA_963921515.1 of Calotriton arnoldi. Classification (NCBI taxonomy): domain Eukaryota; kingdom Metazoa; phylum Chordata; class Amphibia; order Caudata; family Salamandridae; genus Calotriton; species Calotriton arnoldi. Next base: position 770,786 of record CAWUFW010006752.1, on the reverse strand, counting down.
AATGGACTCTGAGAACTGCAGAGGGGCCCTGCTCATGCAGAGGCACCCCCTCACATAGAAGCCAAGCACCCTGCCCTCAGGATTGATAGGGCCTGCCTTAGGGGTGACTGATAGGTTTATATGTGTGTGCAGGAGAGATATAGGAAACCTATATCTCAGTGAGGGGTGCTAACACCACCTCACCCAGGCTGCAGTAGCAGGCCTGTGGTGTCAGATTTAGACTGCTTCCCAGGGGTGGCATAATATATGCTGCAGCCCCTGGTAGGCCTGTGAAGTACCTATGCCCTTGGCACCTAAGGTACCATATACTAGGGACTCATAAGGCACCACAGTATCCAATCACTAGTGCACCTAGAGTGCACTCCATGTCGTTTAGAGAGAACAGAGAGGCTGGGGCCCTGATTGGCAGGGACCCAGCCAGACTATAGCCAGAAACCAGTGCTAACATCAGAAAAAAAGTGGGGGCAACATAAGAGGCAGATCCTACTCTCCTACAGGCACATACACACATAACGTCAGGGTGAAGCACTGGGTGACTTACACACACACATGACGACGTAAAAACACATAGTGAGGCGCGGGGCGGCTTACACACACATGACAACGCTACATGAGACTGACACCCAAGAACATGCGCAGCACGAGAACAACACAGGTGCAGCACAGTGTGGCACATGCACACATTACGTCGAGGTGAAGCACAGGGTGACTTACACACACTATATGACGACGTAAAAAACACAAGGTGATGCGCGGGGCGGCTTACACACTAGACACAACATGACATTAAAACGTGTAAGTGGGACTAACATCCAAAAGGAAGGATGTACATCAAGCCCAGGTAGTGTAAGGGATGACGTTAAACAAGATATGTCCAACAACATGGAATGTAACAGCTAGTGTCACATGGGACTAACACCCACAAGAACAATGTAGATGGGACTGACACCCACTACAAAAACATGGGACTAATACCCAATAAACTAGGTAGATGGGACTGACACCCACTACAGAAACACGGGACTTGTACCCATAAGAACAACAATGTGATATGCTGACAACAGGCAAAGATAAACCATAATTTAACACTTGAATGCTGTGTTGTGAATGTCACCAATGGTTTGAGAAATAACACACATAGAGCATTGACAGAATAGTGGCTAGAACTCACCCTGGAAAATTACATGACCTCCCCTAAGTAGGGTACATAGGATAATTACCTTGGAAGACTACACAACCTTACCTAAATAGTGCAACCAGAACAAGAGCTCATGCCTCAAACACACGCGCACCAGAACATGCACTGAGGTGCTAAGCATTACAAACAAAGATAAAAGACTTGAGCTCCGGTGAGCGATCTCTCACCCGAGGTCTTTACCAACGAGAAGATCTTGGTCAAGAGTTCCATACAGTTGCAGGAGGGAATCCTGGTCAAGAGTTCCATACAGTTGCAGGAGGGTTATCCTTGTCCCTACCAAGATGGGCGTTACAACGCGGTCAGGAACACATTGAACTACAGCAAGCAAGACTAGTCCAGTCTCGTAAGTAACTCTGACACAGTAATCACAGGCATAGGTTATATCGTTATGTTTATGGTGCTGGTCTGGCAATGACTTTCCTCGTGTCCCATCGTTGCTCGGCTCGACGGCACGGATGAGTGTACACATCATGGTGATGAGATCCCGGAAGAAGCAGGACGCATTCACGGCAGCAAGGGTCACAGGGAACACTCAATGGAAAACGTGACTGGCAGAGGGAAACTCAGATGATGTGCTAGAGCCAAGCACAAGATGGCGGCACGCTTCTTGACATTGCGCCGGGTGGCTTGCAGTGAAAGCGTGCTGCACAACGTTGCACAGCAGCAGGCAGTGGCGCGAAGAGTAAAGACGTCACAGTGAAACCATGACCGGCATAAGGACGAAGGTATGTGTGCGTGAGCTGTAATTTGAATTTTTAAAGCGCAGCGCAACCGTTTTTTTCTTCATACTGGCCTCCAAGTATTGAAAAAAACATTTTTAAACAACTCTTAATCAGAAATTTAGACCATTACGGCCCAATCTTGCAGCAGGCAGGGCGACACAGCGGTTGAACTGACAAAAATAAATGTGCCTTCCCAAATCCAATTTTATAACAATGCAAGCCCCGCATTTGTTGAATAACACGAGCGTGCCCTAATTAACATCCTGAACAGACACATGTGTGCTTAGATCTGATCCAACGTTGACATAGAGGCAGCATAAAAGGAAAACTCCCACTTCTTTGAATTTGTCTTAAAGCACGACGAAAGCACACACACAAAGCAGGTTTGAAAGTCATGCAGCTTTTCTCTTGTTTACAAAAAGTAGCACACGATGAACTTGAACCAAAATGCCAAACGCCAAACAAAAATATTTAACCCTCACTGGGGGCAGAAACACAGGCAGTCACAGATTACCTTACTTGAAGAGGCACTGTTGTGGCGCAGTAGACTTTTGTTGTGGCACTGTAGACGTTTGATGTGGCACTGTAGCCATTTAGTAGCATAGGATCTTTAACAAGATGTTGTAGATGTAGAGATGGAAACACAGCACGCCTGGGCTGGGCTGTCCGGTGTAGTGGACACTGGTGGGGCTGCGAGGCATGCTTGACTGGTTTCTTGCTTGACTGGTTTCTTGCTTGACTGGTTTCTTTTCCTTGAAAAAGTTACTTTATTCTTTTTGCTCTTGTTGCTCTTCATCGGTACACGTAGTAGGTTCTTTCCTACACATAGTCTTGTTGTACTCCACATCCTTAGTTGGCACCAACTACCTTCAATGCGTGAGATTAGCTCCAGATCGTCGCCAAAATGTAGTGGGCTGGCCCCACGTGTTCAAGTGACAAAGTAGACGTAGCCGAGATGAAGTTGATGTAGTTTATTAAGTCCTTAAGTAGAGTAGATACAGAGCTACAGCAAGCCCCACCAGGAGCAGCCTCCTAGCTGCTCAGCCCATCTTCCAACTGCACACACACACACCAGGCTCCCAAGCATTCCACTCACACTAACATTCTACACGGAACACTCACACTGGCTGAGCAGCTAGGTACAGGATGAAAGGGAACATATTAACATGACCTGGGGATACTACACGTTTTTCTACAATCCATTGGGAGGAGATGAAGGAATCTCCGCCACGCTTTCAATTTCCAAAAGCACATAGAGGAAACTTGACAGATCTGGGCCCTACCTGTAAGTTTATAGTCAAACTTAAATCCCAGGTTCCTCGCGGACTCAACTGGGGATGGAGAGGGGTTTAACTCTGAAGGCCACCAGAGTTCTGTCTGTGGAGGAGACGCCTGATTAACAAACAGCACCTCCGTTTTTCGGTGTTCAATTTCAAACAGCTGTCCATCATCCATGACGAGATGTTAAGAAGACACTGCTTGGAAATTGGTGAAAGCTGTCTCAGTATGTTCCCTGAAGGAGAACACCAGCTGAGTATCGTCAGCATATGAGACAACTTTCACACCACATTGCTCAACTAGCGAGGCCAGGGGAGCGAGATATATATTAAAAAGGGTTGGACTCAAGGCCGACCCCTGAGGGACACCGCACATCAGAGGTCTGGCTGATGAAACATGAGGGTGAAGGGATACTAGCTGTGACCGGCCCTCAAGGAATGAACGGAACCAGGCTAGAACAGTTCCCGTCACTCCCAGGAGCTCGAGTCTTTCCAACAGGATCCGGTGTGACACCGTATCAAAAGCTGCGGAAAGATCCAGCAGCACTAGCATTGCGCAGCTTCCCTGATCTAAAGTAGCACGTATAGTCTCTGCCACCTCAAGCAGAGCCGTCTCAGTGCTATAGCCAGCCCTGAAGCCTGACTGGGAGTCATGTAGAAGGTTATTGGACTCCAGAAAGACCGAAAGTTGTTTCTGGACTTCTTTCTCAAGAATTTTGGCTGGCGCTGGAAGGAGGGAGATTGGCCTAAAATTCTTGAGTTCTGCCGTATCTGTGTCTTCTTTCTTGAGGATGGGACGGACAAAAGCTGTTTTCCAAATGGTAGGGTAGTAGCCTGATCTCAAAGAGGAATTCCAAATGGAGTTCAATACAGGGTTGAACCAAGAAGCCAATAGCTTGATGAATCTGGCTGGGCAAGGATCGGCCGGCGAGCCTGATTTCATTCTTTTCAGTTCCAACAGGGACGCTTCAGGGCCGAATGGCGGAACTCCAACCACCTACCTGAAAGAGGAGGGATGGATGATGGCCTGTCTAGCGACCCTGTCAAGGGGAAGGAGGAGTAGATCGCCTGAATTTTCTCTTGAAAAAAGGTGGCTAAATCTTTGCAGAGGGTAGCTGAGGGAGCAATCGAGCTCTTCAATGCCAGTGGTTTAATAAATTGTTGGACTATCTTAAAGATCTCTTTCGCAGTATTGTCAGAGGACTTGATTTGCTTGGCCATGGACTCCCTAATGGTGTAACGTTTTAGTCCCTGAAATTTTTTTAACGCAGCTTTATATACACATTTGGCCTCTGCTTCACAGTTTTTTCGCCAAGCACGCTCGAGCTTCTTGCACAGGCTCTTTTCTAGACGAAGTTCAGTCCTGAACCAGGGGGCCGAAGGTTTATTCCTGGCCAGTTTCATGGTCTTAATAGGGACAATTTTGTCAAGAGCAGCGGTAACCCAGCCGTTGAAGACAGAAGCGTCCTGGCATGGTTCATCTGTGAGCCGCGGGAGGGTGTACTGCAACTCCGGGCCTATGGACTCAGGTAAAACTTTCCTCCAGTTTCTTCTGTCTTCATATACTGACCTGATCTGATTTATACAAGAGATCAAGGTCATATTAAAGGGGATGAGCCGGTGATCTGACCAGGTTAGCTGTAGAGGGTCCTCTACTTTTAAAGTTTGGTCGTTGGTGAAAATCAGGTCAAAGCATATGGCCCGCCACATGGGTAAGTGACGCTACCTTTTGGGTTAGACTTAACCCCATAAAAGTATCAGCCATTTTAGAGGCAAGGGGGCAGTCGTCGTTGTCCATATGGACATTAAAATCACCTAAAACTGTGAAATTAGCATACCTCAATGAGAGGTCTGCGATGATGTCATATAACTCCAGCAGGTGAGCGGCCGGAGAGTCTGGGGGTCTGTAGACTAACAATCCGGCGATGGAGGAGACAGAGGGTTGTCTAAACATTCGTAGCTTCTTGATATTTGTATGAGACCGAATGAGACACTATTGCTAGTCGGTTGGGATTTTGGGTACTAAGGTGATAGGAGGTACACCCCTATTTACTGAGGTCCTGTTTTCTTATGCATAGTTCTGTGTATGAGCAGAATCCCCGCAACAAGGTCAAACAGATGCTCCACAATGAATATAGTCACATAGATTCTCATGCATCAATCAATAAGGTCACACAGATGCACATGCATCAGTAAGGTCCCACAAATGCACGTGTATCAGTAAGGTCACATAGATGCTCATACATCAGTAAGGGCCCACAGATGCATGTGCATCAGTAAGGTCACACAGACGCTTGTGCATCATTAAGGTCCCACAGATGCTCATGCATCAGTAAGGTCCCACAGATGCATGTGTATCAGTAAAGACCTCACGGATGCTTGTGCATCAGTAAGGTCACACAGATGCTCATGCATCAGTAAGGTCCCACAGATGCTCATGCATCAGTAGGGTCAAACAGATGCTCCTGGATCAATAAGGTCAAACAGATGCTCCACAATCAGTAAGGTCCCACAAATGCACGTGTATCAGTAAGGTCCCACAAATGCACGTGTATCAGTAAGGTCACACAGATGCATTTGTATCAGTAATGTCACACAGATGCTTGTGCACCAGTAAGGTCACACAGATGCTCGTGCATCAGTAAGGTCACGCAGATGCTCGTGCATCAGTAAGGTCACGCAGATGCTCGTGCATCAGTAAGGTCACACAGATGCTCGTGCATCAGTAAGGTCACACAGATGCTCGTGCATCAGTAAGGTCACACAGATGCTAGTGTATCAGTAAGGTCCCACAGATGCTTATGCCTCAGAAGGGTCAAGCAGATGCTCCAAGTTCAGTAAGGTCAAACAAATGCTCCACAATGAGTATGGTCACATAGATGCTCATGCATCAATCAGTAAGGTCACACAGATGCACGTGCATCAGTAAGGTCCCACAAATGCACGTGTATCAGTAAGGTCACACATATGCTTGTGCATCAGTAGTGTCAAGCAGACGCTCGTACATCAGTAAGGTCACATAGATGCTAGTGTATCAGTAAGGTCCCACAGATGATTATGCACCAGAAGGGTCAAGCAGATGCTCCTAGTTCAGTAAGGTCACACAGATGCTCATGCATCAGTAAGGTCAAACAGATGCTCCTGGATCAGTAAGGTCAAACAGATGCTCCACAATCAGTAAGGTCCCACAGATGCACGTGTATCAGTAAGGTCCCACAGATTCTCTTGGATCAGTAAGGTCAAACACACGCTCGTGCATCAGTAAGGTCACACAGATGCATTTGTATCAGTAATGTCACACAGATGCTTGTGCACCAGTAAGGTCACACAGATGCTCCTGCATCAGTAAGGTCACGCAGATGCTAGTGCATCAGTAAGGTCACACAGATGCTTGTGCATCAGTAAGGTCACACAGATGCTAGTGTATCAGTAAGGTCCCACAGATGCTTATGCGTCAGAAGGGTCAAGCAGATGCTCCTAGTCCAGTAAGGTCAAATAGATGCTCCACAATGTGTATCGTCACATAGATGCTCATGCATCAATCAGTAAGGTCACACAGATGCTCGTGCATCAGTAACATCACACAAATGCACGTGTATCAGTAGTGTCACACAGATGCTTGTGCATCAGTAGTGTCACACAGATGCTTGTGCATCAGTAGTGTCAAACAGACTCTCGTGCATCAGTAAGGTCCTACATATGCACGTTTTTCAGTAAGGTCACACACATGCTAAATGTATCAGTAAGGGCCCACAGATGCATGTGCATCAGTAAGGTCACACAGATGCTAGTGCATCAGTAAGGTCCCAAAGATGTACGTGTATCAGAAAGGTCACACAGATGCTTATGCATCAGTAAGGTCACACAGACGCTCGTGCATCAGTAAGGTCCCACAGACGCTCATGTATCAGTAAAGGCCCACAGATGCATGTGCATCAGTAAGGTCACGCAGATGCTCGTGCATCAGTAAGATCCCACAGATGCTCATGCATCAGTAAGGTCACACAGACGGTTGTGCATCAGTAAGGTCACACAGATGCTATTGTATCAGTAAGGTCACACAGATGCTCGTGCATCAGTAAGATCCCACAGATGCACGTGTATCAGTAAGGTCACACATATGCTTGTGCATCAGTAGGGTCAAACAGATGCTCATTCATCAGGAACGTCCGACAGATGCACGTGTATCAGTAAGGTCACACAGATGCATGTGTATCAGTAAGGTCCCACAGATGCTTGTGCATCAGTAAGGTCACACAGACACTCGTGCATCAGTAAGGTCCCACAGATGCTCGTGCCTCAGTAAAGTCACACAGATGCATGCGTATCACCAAGGTCACCCAGAAGCTCTGGCATCAGTAACATCACCCAGATGCTCTGGCATCAGTAACGTCACTCAGATGCTCGTGCCTCAGTAAGGTCTCACAGATGCTCATGCATCAGTAAGGTCACTTAGATTCATGTGTATCAGTAAGGTCTCACAGATGCATGTGTATCACTAGGGTCAAACAGACGCTTGTGCATCACGAAGGTCCCACAGATGCATGTGTATCAGCAAGGTCACCCAGATGCTCTGGCATCAGTAACGTCACCCAGATGCTCTGGCATCAGTAACGTCACTCAGATGCTCGTGCATCAGTAAGGTCAAACAGATGCTCGTGCTTCAGTAAGGTCACACAGATGCTCTAGCGTCAGTAAGGTCACACAGATGATGGTGCATCAGTAAGGTCACCCAGATGTTTGTGCATCAGTAAGGTCCCACAGATGCATGTGCACCAGTAAGGTCACACAGATGCTCGTGCATCAGTAAGGTCACACAGATGCTCGTGCATCAGTAAGGTCACATAGATGCTCGTGCATCAGTAAGGTCACACAGATGCTAGTGTATCAATAAGGTCCCACAGATAGGTCCTACAGATGCTTATGGATCAGTAGAGTCAAACAGATGCTCCACAATGAGTAAGGTCCCACAGATGCTCGTGCATCAGTAAGGTCACACAGATGCTAGTGTATCAGTAAGGTCCCACAGATGATTATGCATCAGAAGGGTCATGCAGATGCTCCTAGTTCAGTAAGGTCACACAGATGCTCATGCATTAGTAAGGTCCCACAGATGCTCATGCATCAGTAGGGTCAAACAGATGCTCCTGGATCAGTAAGGTCAAACAGATGCTCCACAATCAGTAAGGTCCCACAGATGCACGTGTGTCAGTAAGGTCACACAGATGCATTATGTTAGAATTGGGGGTCTCTAGTTGGTAGTGGTAGGTACCTTTGACCAAGTTGGGGCCCTTGCTTCTAGTCAGGATAAGGGGGGTTACACTCCTGGATAACCCCTGCTCACCCCCTTGGTAGCTTGGCACGAGCAGGCAGGCTTATCTCAGAGGCAGTGTGTAAAGCATTTGTGAACACATACAGTAATACAGTGAAACACTACAAAGGGACACCACACCAGTTTAGAAAAATAAGTAATCTTTACTAGACTTAACACAAGACCAAACGACAAGAATCCACAATACTGTAATCAAAAATAGACTTTAAAATGGTAGAAAATAGCTTAGTTCAATGTAGATGGTAAATGCGACACTTTACTCTCAAAGTACCTTAGATGCGTCACGCAAAACAAACAAAAGGGTCGCAGGGAAGTTGATGTGCCGTTCCTTACACTCAGGGGAGTGGATGCGTCGGTTCCTTACTGCTGCGCAGGGGAGTTGAGGCTCGCTTCCTTACTGTGTGGGGAGTTGATGCGTCGTTTCTTACTGCAGCCCGGTGACGATGTGACAAGATGGCGCCTCGATGCGATGTGACGATCCGGTGCGATGCTACGAAATGGCGTCTTTGATGCGATGCGACAACGCGGATGCGATGCGTGCATGCCCGACAGCCATGCGGCGAACTCGGTAACTTCTGAGCCGCGACAGGCCCAACGACACGCTTCTCCGGTGATGCGACGGCGACCTCTGCGGCGGCGACACGCTTCTCCGGTGATGCGACACGCTTCGTCGGTGATGCGACGGCAAATAGCTGAGGCGGCGGCACGCTTCTCCTCGTTGCGTCGCGCTTCCAGCTCCCAGCGACACGCAGTCTTCTCAGAGGGCCCAAACAACAGTAGGCACCTCTCTGCAGGTAGAATTCCCAGCAAGGGAATTCAGGGGAGCTGGTTGTATCCCTGAGACTTCAGGCAGGAGGCAAGCACACTTCAAGCCCTTGGAGATTCTTCCTCAAGATTATGAAAAGTTCACAAAAGTCCTTCTCCCCTTTCCTTGGCAAATAAAGTAACCACTGCAGGTCAACCCCAGAAATAGCAAAACAGCACAGGGGCAGTCTCCTCCTTCAGCTTCTTGGTTCTTCTCCTTGGCAAAGGTTCGTCTTGATTCCCAGAAGTGATCTAAAGTTCTGGGGTCTGGGCCCCAATATTTATACCAGTAAATCCTTTGTCCTCTGAAGGCAGAGGGTGCCTGTGCCCAGCCAAAACTAGTTCTGTGCAGCTTCCTGGCAGGAGGTGGAGACAACATTGTTGAAGGCAGACCTGGCCCAGGTAGCTGAGAGGAAATCTCCTCCCCCTACTCTCTAATCTATGAGTGCTCAGGTCAGTGAAAGGAGATCTCCGCCCCCACTCTCTATTCAATGCAGTCCCTATTCAGCCCAGCACTGACTCATCAGACTGCTGGAGCCAAAGCCCTCTCCAGCCCCCTGTCACTCACAAACCAGACATGGAATACACAAACCTAGCAGAGGCATGCTGGATGGTTAGGCAAGAAAATACCTACTTTCTAAAAGTGGTATTTTCAAACACAGAATGTAAAAATCACCCACACTAAAAGATGTATTTTAACATTCTGAGTTCAGGATTACTAAACTTTATTTTCCCATCTTGTTCCCTGGGTCAGTTATGATTATAAGATGTTATAATCAAACTGCCCATTCTGGCCTATGGGAACAGATAGCCTTGCAATAGTGAAAAACAGAAATTGGCTGCAATTCACTATTAGGACATGTCACACACACCAGGGCATGTCCTACCTTTTACATACAATGCACCCTGCCCTTTGGGCCTACCTTAGGGGTGACTAATATGTAGAAAAGGGAAGGTTTAGGGACTGGCAAGTGGGTGCACTTGCCAAGTCGACATGGCAGTCCCAGACTGCACACAGGCTCTCCAATGGCAGGCCTGAGCCATAGTTTACAAGCTGCTTCTGTGGGTGGCACAACCAGTGCTGCAAGCCCACCAGCAGCATTTGATTTACAGGCCCTGGGCACACATGGTGCACTGTACTAGGGTCTGACAAGTAAATCAAATAAGCCAATCATGGAGTCACTAATCCAATACAACACTTTACAATAGGGAGCACTTGGACTTTGACACTGAATAGCAGTGGCAAAGTGCCCAAAGCATCTAGACCAGCAAAAACATAGTAAAAACACAGGAGGCAACAGCAAAAAATGGAAGGGAGACCCACGCCAATGGTGCCAGGTCTAACACATTTGTATCAGTAATGTCACACAGATGCTTGTGCACCAGTAAGGTCACACAGACGCTCATGTATCAGTAAAGGCCACGCAGATGCTCATGCATCAGTAAGGTCACACAGATGCTCGTGCATCAGTAAGGTCACACAGATGCTCGTGCATCAGTAAGGTCACACAGATGCTCGTGTATCAGTAAGGTCCCACAGATACTTATGCATCAGAAGGGTCAAGCAGATGCTCCTAGTTCAGTAAGGTCAAACAGATGCTCCACAATGAGTAAGGTCACATAGATGCTCATGCATCAATCAGTAAGGTCACACAGATGCTCGTGCATCAGTAAGATCACACAAATGCATGTGTATCAGTAAGGTCACACAGATGCTTGTGCATCAGTACTGTCACACAGATGCTTGTGCATCAGTAGTGTCACACAGATGCTTGTGCATCAGTAGTGTCAAACAGACGCTCGTGCATCAGTTAGGTCCTACATATGCACGTGTATCAGTAAGGTCACACAGATGCTAATGTATCAGTAAGAGCCCACAGATGCATGTGCATCAGTAAGGTCACAAAGATGCTCGTGCATCAGTAAGGTCCCAAAGATGCACGTGTATCAGATAGGTCACACAGATGCTTATGCATCAGTAAGGTCACACAGACGCTCGTGCATCAGTAAGGTCCCACAAACGCTCATGTATCAGTAAAGGCCCACAGATGCATGTGCATCAGTAAGGTCACGCAGACGCTCGTGCATCAGTAAGATCCCAAAGATGCACGTGTATCAGTAAGGTCACACATATGCTTGTGCATCAGTAGGGTCAAACAGATGCTCATTCATCAGTAACGTCCGACAGATGCACGTGTATCAGTAAGGTCACACAGATGCATGTGTATCAGTAAGGTCACACAGATGCTTGTGCATCAGTAAGGTCACATAAACGCTCGTGCATCAGTAAGGTCCCACAGATGCTCGTGCCTCAGTAAGGTCACACAGATGCATGTGTATCAGTAAGGTCACACAGATGCTTGTGCATCAGTAAGGTCACAGATGCTCGTACATCAGTAAGGTCCAACAGATGCTCGTGCCTCAGTAAGGTCACACAGATGCATGTTTATCAGCAAGGTCACCCAGATGTTCTGGCATCAGTAACGTCACTCAGATGCTCTGGCATCAGTAAGGTCCCACAGATGCTCGTGCATCAGTAAGGTCCCACATATGCACGTGTATCAGTAAGGTCACCCAGATGCTTTGGCATCAGTAACATCACTCAGATGCTCTGGCATCAGTAAGGTCAAACAGATGCTCGTGTATCAGTAAGGTCAAACAGATGCTCGTGCATCAGTAAGGTCACATAGATGATGGTGCATCATTAAGGTCACCCAGATGTTTGTGCATCAGTAAGGTCCAACAGATGCATGTGCACCAGTAAGGTCACACAGATGCTCGTGCATCAATAAGGTCACGCAGATGCTCATGCATCAGTAAGGTCACATAGATGCTTGTGCATCAGTAAGGTCACACAGATGCTACTGTATCAATAAGGTCCCACAGATAGGTCCTACAGATGCTTATGAATCAGTAGGGTCAAACAGATGCTCCACAATGAGTAAGGGCCTACAGATGCACGTGTATCAGTAAGGTCCCACAGATGCACGTATATCAGTAAAGTCCCACAGATTCTCCTGGATCAGTGAGGTCAAACAGACGCTCGTGTATCAGTAAGGTCCCACAAATGTACGTTGTAGGAAGGTGGAATCTGAATATATGGTTGCCCCCACTTTTTTTCTGGTGTTTTGCTGGTTTATGACTTAGTTGGACTGGGATCCTGCTATTCAGGGCCCCAGTCTATCTGCTTTCTCTGTAAAAAGGTTTCCATGTGCCTTAGGCACATCTCTGATTGGAATCTGGAGTGCCCTTATAAGTCCCTAGTATATGGTATACTATGTACCCAGGGCATAGGTACCTCAGAGGCCTACCAGGGGCTGCAGCATGTATTGTGCCACCCCTGGAAGGCCATCCAAACTGACACCACAGGTCTGCTACTGCAGCCTGGGTAAGGTGGTGCATGCACCCCTTACTGTGATATAGGCTACCTATATCACTATATACATACACACATATAAACCTATAAGTCACTCCTATGGCAGGCCTTATCAATCCTGAAGGCAGAGTGCGTGGTTCCTTTGTGAGAGGGTGCCCCTGCATGAACAGGGCCCCTCTGCAGCGTTCGGAGACCCTTCTCTGATGCTGTTTGTAGTGCAGCCTGACCATATACTCTTAAGCGCATTATAACCTCGCGTTAAATGCTAACTTTGGAATGGCTGCACCGAAACATGTCGTGTTTGGTGTCAAACATCTTGGAATACTACCCCCCCCCCCGCCAATTCTGGCGGCGGGGATAGCATTCCACCCTTCTAGAGGGAGAGACATTTTAACCCTGGCTTGCCCGGTAACTTCTTTCTAAAGCCCTGGCATCACAAAATGGATGCTGCTGCCACAGACACAAGTCTGGCCTCCTGCTGCTGACCGAAACTCCAGCAGGGGAGGCCTGGACAATAGGTTTCCTGTCCCAGGGAGGTGTGACCACCTCCCCAGACAGGATAATGTGTATTGGGGCTGGGCGGGAGCACTTTCGGGTGCTTTGAAGTCCTGCACTGGGGGCACACTTGGTGTCCCTGTGCATACCCCAGTTCAAACCGGATCAGGGGCTTGCAGCCCCTGCTTTGGCGCAAACTGGACAAAGGGAAAGGGGTGTAGCCACCCCTCTGCCCTGACCCACCCATAGGTGGGGCCACAGAGTAAGTCCAACCCCTAAACTTAGTATAAGTATAGGAACCCAGTCCTTAGGACTTTAGATTATCCCTGGACGAAACTCTGACACAGAATCCTGGACCTTCGACGCTCTACTACAAGATTAGAGGACAGAAGAATCTCCTTTGGGGTCAAGGAGTGACTCCCCTGCTTGGCAGGCACCAAAGAAGCAATTGTCCGGTCTGCATCGCCTAAGCTCCCGTCGGACGCCGAAGTCTTTGCATCACCAGAGGTGGATTTCCAGACTTCCCCGAGGCTGCCCTGAGTCCCCAGCAAAGCTGAGGCCCGTATCTGTCATGGGTAACGTGGAACCGTGACCCCTGGACACCGCACGCATTTGCTAGTGCATCCTCTTCTGGGTCTCCCACGAAGTCGTGCTTTGGGCTCCAAGTAGCCCAAGCCTCCAGCACCAACTGCACCGAAGATCACTGGCCTCCACTCCACGAGTGTCCTGTGAGCCAGCTCCACGTGCACCGTCTCGAGGCTCCTTCGCGGTCGCTAGCCCGTTGGCTAGTAGCCCTTCACGAAGGCCAATCCTTTTCTTCTTGGGCTCCCTGGTTGCTCCAGGCTTGCCCTCACTTACCCTTGCTGGGTGAGTTCCTCAGACCTTGCTGGTCTGCATCATAGTCAATCTTCATCTACATCGAGACTTGCCGTTGCCAAGGCTTGTTGGGTCCAATCCGGTCGCCGACACCTCAGCACTCGACAAACATCGTGTACCAGCCCGAATCCTGCTCCTGGTCGCCGACAACGCCTCCTGGACCTTGTGGCTGAAGAGTCAAGACGACCGTCAACCTACCTGAAGCACTCGACATCGGTGGGCATCTGCTCATCGCCTTCCTGGTCACTGGCTAGTGACCCAGACTCTGTCCCCTCTGCTTTCAGGTTCTTCAGATCTCCGATCCACTCTTGGATCCACCCGGACACTTTCCACTTGGTCGCCAGCAGCACTTTGCAGCAGATCGCCATTCAAATCGACGACGAAACCCCGACCCCGAAAGGCACCTATGCACCCGGCTTCCTGGGTGAGGTAACACGAGTACTCCGGTGCTCCCGTGGGTAGAGACTCTAGAACGACCTAGTTCTCAAAGGGTTTGCTCCAAGTCCTTCTTTAAGTGTCCCTTTTCTTTAATTTCCAAACCGCGACTTTCTCCATAGAAGTTAACGGCGTGTCGCGGCTGTGTAATTACACTGCACGCGTCCCCCGTGGGTCCCCTGTGTCACTACCTTGGGTGGTTCCTTGTGGTCCAAGCACTTCTAGAGGCTCTAGGCCTAGTGTCTAGCTCAGTCGTGGTTCTTATACCACTTTATTGGTATATGGTTTGGTACGCCCCTAGGGCCCAAACGTGTATTTGTGCTATTACTGTGTTTAAATAACTTATAACTTATGTACTTCGAACTCTAGCCTCATAAAGAGACTAGAGGGGTGTGTTTAGCAATAAATACATATATTTTGAATCTATACCTGGTGTGGTGCTCTTTCATTTGATCACTCAAGAGATTATAGATTGGTAAAACAAGCTGCTTTACATTCCTTCAAGACTTAGCCTGAAGGCTGCTCTCCATAGCTACCACTAGGATAGCTTTCAATAAGGTTGTATTTAACCTATCTCCAATAAGGGGTTGTTTGGACTGGTGCAAGGTGCCCACTATAATTAGTGGACAGCATATGCCAGGCCAACTTCTCACATACATGTATCAGTAAGGTCACACAGATGCTCGTGCACCAGTAAGGTCACACAGATGCACGTGTATCAGTAAGGACACAGAGATGCTTGTGCATCAGTAGGGTCAAACAGATGCTTGTGCAGCAGTTAGGTCAAACAGACGCTTGTGTATCAGTAAGGTCCCACATATGCACGTGTATCAGTAAGGTCACACAGATACTCGTGCATAAGTTAGGTCACACCGATGCTCTTGCATCAGTAAGGTCCCACAGATACTCATGCATCAGTAAGGTCCCACAGATGCTCGTGCATCAGTAAGGTCCCACAGATGCTCGTGCCTCAGTAAGGTCACACAGATTCATGTGTATCAGTAAGGTCACACAGATGCTTGTGCACCAGTAACGTCACTCAGATGCTCGTGCATCAGTAAGGTCACACAGATGCTCATGCATCAGTAAGGTCACACAGATGGTCTTGCATCAGTAAGGTCACACATATGCACGTGTATCAGTAAAGTCACACAGATGCTCATGCATCAGTAAGGTCCCAAAGATGCACGTGTATCAGTAAGGTCACACAGATGCTTATGCATCAGTAAGGTCACACAGACGCTCGTGCATCAGTAAGGTCCGACAGATCCTCATGCGTCAGTAAGGTCCCACAGACGCTCGTGTATCAGTAAAGGCCCACAGATGCATGTGCATCAGTGTGGTCACACAGACGCTCGTGCATCAGTAAGTTCCCACAGATGCTCATGCATCAGTAAAATCCCACAGATGCTCATGCATCAGTAGGGTCAAACAGATGCTCATGCATCAGTTAGGTCCCACAAATGTACGTGTATCAGTAAGGTCACATAGATGCTCATGCATCAGTAAGGTCACACAGATGCTCTTGCATCAGTAAGGTCACACAGATGCTCGTGCATCAGTAAGGTCACACAGATGCTTGTGCATCAGTAAGGTCACACAGATGCTCATGCATCAGTAGGGTGAAATAGATGTTAGATTTGAAATGCTATTTTTCGTAATGCTCAGACTTGAAACGTTATCTTTGCAATGCTCATGCTCTATTCTGTATTAAGTTAGCATTCATGGTGCCATTTTAGTTGTCGCCATCTTGTTCTGTGATTTAAACTAAGCTCCTGCCTCACAATGCTTACCTCAGCCTTAAAGCTGCCCCCTGCACCTTCAGATTGTACTAGTCAAGGCCGTGCCTTGCTGCGCTAATGAATGTACTCTCTATAGTAACATACCTTCGTTGTTAGATAGACCCATTCCCACATATTCATATGGTAGGCCCTGGCCGAACGGCCTTGGGGCCAAGGTAACATGTACCCAGCACCAGTACTGTGGCTCATCCCTGTTTGTTCCCTTGGTTCACTGTTGCCGGGACTGGAATTTTCCAGTTTGGGCGTGTTCTTGGGGTATTGGGAAATGTACAATATTCAGCTCCAAGTTGGGGGAAGTCAGTCCCTCGGCAGTCATCTCAGGAGACTGGTCAGACTGGGCTCCGCTGCAGCGCAATACTAATAAATAACTTGGTTTGTATTCTCTACTGTCTGATCGACTCTTCATTGTTTGGAAGGCAGAGAGGTGGTTTTGAGTGACCCGGGTGGCCTAAGTGGATCACTTCCTTCAATTGGCGACCGAATAGGGACTCCATCGGGTGTCCCATCCTCGCCCGCAGACAGGTGAGGAGGACGGGGCTGCGTCAGGTCGGACAGGTGGATCAGGGATCCCCACACGACCAAGCTTAGTTCTCGCAGCTGCCCTGCCAGTCTGATCGGGCGGTGCCTCGTCCAGTGGTCATCCCGGCTGGGGTCCTGAAAGGCAAAACCCTTGGAATTGACCATTTGGTCCGAAGAGTCGGCAGTGGAGAATAACTTTGTTCGACCTGTGTGCACCAGGTGAGTTTGTCTTGATTCTTGGTAAATATGGCGCCATCTTGAATAATCTTGGGTATGGTCTGGAGACCATTTCTTGGCTTGCTTGAACTTTGTAGGTCTGCGGACCGTTTTAGAGATACAGGGTGTTTGCAGACACTCTGCCAGGCAACTTAGTGAATTTGGCTACCTCTTGAGAAGGCCTGGGGTTTGACTAGTGTTTGGATCTTGTGGTGTTGGGTCTGATTTGAAAAATTGGTGCAGTCCGAGGACTGGCTCTTGGTTCTTTATTGTTCGATGCGGTCCGAGGACCGACCTTTGGGAAGATATTGGTAAGTCACTTGTCGGGTACAAATAGCAAATTTGTTTCTCTTCACTCTTGAAGATGCCCTGTCTTAGTAAACTGTGCTGTTTGAGGTGCCGTTGTTGTTCTGCTGATGCTCGATTGGAAGAGAGGCAGCCTGCGCCTCCGGAAGGCACCCCGAACTATGATATGTATGTCAAGCATGGCCTTGGCCCTATTATATTTAGTACACTATGGCACAAGTATATGAGGGACAATGCAGAGTTGCAGTGGCCGTTAACAGGCACCTTTGATGAACAGAAATTGAATTTCCTGCAGGATAAATTGTTTGCAAAACGAAGTAGGCAGTCGATGTTTGATTATCTGCAGGTATGGCAGAAGGAAGCTAAGCAAAGACAAATGAGAGCAGAGAAGGAGCCCCGGAGAGGGACGACGCAGACAGTAACACAGAAAGTAGTAGCGTATGAGAGAGAGAAAGTAGAGAAGGTTATAGAGTGTGCTGACTGGAAGTTTAGGTTACAATGTGATAAATCCTATGTTGCTCGAGAAGAAGATTATCCCTTTGTAGAGGATCTGTTAGATATACGACCCCCACCTCTGTATGCTCCACAGAGAGTATATCCAGCTGTCCCACAGCCCCAGCCTCCCGTCTCCCTTGTTCCTGCACCTGGCTCTTCTGCTAGTGACTTGGTTGCTTCGGCTGGAGCGCCTCCTGTTTCCTCTTCGGCTTCACCTGTCGCGCCTGCAGCAACTGCAGGTTTTTCTGCTATGCCTATTGCTCTAGCCTCTTCTCTCTCCCCTTCGCTTACACCTACAACACAGATGTTGATGTCTCTGGTTCCTGCCTCTAGAACAAGTGTGTCCTCCCCACACCTTCTCTCTCCAACCTTGTTGAGCGTTGGAACGCCCGTGCGTGGACTGGATGATGGGGGTTGGGTGGCTGCAAAGGAAAGAATGGGGCGAGTGCTGATTCGGTCTGATGTGGGAGATACAGAGAAAAAGATGGTAGCCGACCAGGCCTCCTAGTGGGCCCAGAGTCCGATTTACAGTGTGGAGAATGTGTGGAGTGTACTGAAGGAATATGAGCCGTTTGTACAGCAGCATGCCCTTAAGCATATGTCGGCTACTCTGATTGGGTTGTGGGAGCAGTGCTTTAAAGGTGCTGCCCCCCAAATTATTTATGATATTCAAGACCGCGTGTATGCTGCTGGCATGGCCCCTAATGACGTTTTTAGTAATGTTACAACGTTGATTGGATATAGAGCACTTGAACTACCTCCTCCCCACCGGTAATATTAAGTATGGCACAGTATTATGAGCATAGAGAGAACGAAGAGAAGGAGAAGGTAGAGAAGAAAATAAGGAGCTGAAAACGAAGGTGTTGATGCAGCAGGTGCCCCGGGGGAACGGTAGAGGACGAGGCATTGGTCCGGCCCGACAGCTGCCCCGCACTAGCAGGGATGCTACGCCTGTGGGGCCGAATCAGTGTGCATATTGTAAGGAGGAGGGGCACTGGCGTAGTGAGTGTCCGACGTTGTTGCAAAGGGTTGGGGCCCCCAGAGGACGAGGGTCTAGAGGACGGGGTCGTGGGGCAAGCGGCCATGACAGAGGCCGGGAGGTGAGGAACAGCCGGGTCGATCTGATCAGAACTATTTTGATGATCCGAGGGGGCGACAGTACTACCATGACGACTACGATTTGGATGAAGTGGCGGGGCTTGTTCATGGCTAGGACAGCCAGGGGCAGGGTGAGGGATCAGTACAGACCCCTGTGGATCAGCGCAGACCTTATGTTACTGCTGATTTGCAGGGCTCAGCGAAGAAATTCTTGGTGGACACAGCCGCAATGAATAGCTCTGTTTCTCGTCCACTGGTCCCCGGCGCAGCCCTGTCAGGCCAATATAATGTTTCGGTAGGCTTTTCGGGTATACCGGTTGTTAGCCCCATCTCCGAGCCACTTGCCCTGACTATTGGTCCTTTTACTGTAGATTCGCCTTTTTTACTGACATCTAACTGTGGAGAAAATTTAATGGGTCTGGACTTGTTGAAGAAGTTACATGCGACTATTTTGTGCTCCCCGGATGGTGTCTATATGACCATAGGACCCAATGTAGTGAGTTCCAAGCAATGCTTGTCCAAGGATGAGCCCCTTCCCGCTGAGTTTAAGGATGTGCCAACGGCATTATGGGCCACAGGTGATACGGACGTAGGGCTGTTGCAGATACCCCCGGTCTTCATTAGAGTTAAGGACAATGCTGTTCTGCCCCATCTTCCCCAGTACAAGATCCCGCAAGTAGGGGAGTGGGCGCTATTGTAGATTATACAGGACCTGATTGTGTCTGGGGTTGTTGAGGAGATGACTGCGAATGTGCGCAATAGCCCTATTCTTCCCATTCTTAAGAGGGCACCATCGGGTTCCTCGGGATGAACACCCAGACGTCTATCGGTTTGTGATTGATCTGCATGAGGTGAATAAAATTATGGTCCCTCAGTTCCCAGTTGTCCCCGACATCACTGCTCTTCTGACCATGATTCCTTCTTCTGCCAAATACTTTTCTGTCATTGATTTGAAAAATGTGTTCTTTAGCATCCCAATCCATTCAGAAAGTAGGTATCTGTTTGGATTCGCCCTCGCCGGTAGAAGTTTTAGATTCTGTCGGGCTCCTCAGGGCTAAATGAAAGCCCCAGCATCTATAGCCAAGCTCTAAAAAGTCAATTGGACTCCCTCGTCCTTCCCACAGGTAATGTATTATTGCAGTATGTGGACGATCTCTTGATCACTTCCGATACTGAAGACGGTTGCAAGGATGCAACGGTTACATTATTGTTACATTTGGCCCATCACGGACATAAAGTGTCCCTTTCAAAATTTCAATATTGTCGACAGGAGGTCACCTACTTAGGTCACCTACTGTCGAAGGAGGGAAGGAGACTAACACCTGAGCGCATTAGTGCTATTACTAAAATGCCCGTCCCTAAGACGCAACGGGATGTGCGAGCTTTCATATGTATTACTTCGTATTGTCGTCATTGGATTCCTAACTTTTCTTTTCTTACGAAGCCACTGCTGCAATTAACTACTAAAGATGTGCATGAACCCCTGCCTTGGACGCATGAATGCCAACATGCTTTTGAGCAACTAAAAGTCGCACTTTGCTCCGCGCCTGTGCTTGGCACGCCTGACTACCAGAAGCCGTTCGTGTTGTATGTACACGAAACGGCTGGCTGCGCGCTCTCTGTCTTAACACAAACCTTTGGAGGTAAGCAGAGGCTGTGTGCTTATTTCTCTGCACTGCTTGATAATGTCGCCAGAGCCCTCCCGAGCTAGCGGTCGCGGCCGTGGCCGTCTCTATCTGACAATCAGCAGGGCTCGTCCTTGATACTGATCTCACAGTCATGGTCCTGCATGCTGTGGACACACTTTTGAACAGAACAAAGACGCAGCACCTTACCAGTGCGCGTCTGACTGGCTATTAGCTGACCCTGTTTGCACCACACGTCACCATCAAAAGATGTGCCACTCTGAATCCAGCCACGTTACTACCCCTCCCTTCTGAGAGTGAGGAGACGGACGTGCATGATTGCATCTGCCGTACCGAGGAGGAGACGAAGGGACGGGTAGACCTGACTGATGTTCCCCTGTCTGAGCCCCAAGGGGAGCTATATGTCGATGGCTCTTGTTTTAAATTACCAGATGGCACAACAACAGCGGCGTACGCCATTACTACCTTACATACAGTAGTCGAGACATCACAAGTTCCCTACCAATCGGCCCAAGCTGCAGAATTAGTGGCCCTTCTTCGAGCATGCGAGTTGAGTGAGGGACTGGCTGTCAATATATATACTGACAGCCAGTATGCATTTGGGGTGGCTCATAATTTTGGGCGGCTCTGGGCAGAGAGGGGGTTCCTAACTTCCCATGGAATGAAAATACAGAATGACCCACTAATACACAGACTTTTGTCAGCCCTGGCACTCCCCAAGAAGTTAGCAATAGTGAAGTGCAGTGCTCACAAGGCAATTACTGATGATGTTGGGAGGAGAAATGCGTTTGCAGATCAGACAGCTAAGGAGACAGCCCGAACTAAAATGAAAAGGATGTTTGTGGCAGGTCCTGCTAGATGGGTACCCGAGTGTGCGATGTTTGAAGATACATTGGAGAATGTTAAAGAGATCCAAAGGGAGGCAACAATTGAGGAGTTAGAAATATGAGAGGAAAGCACGGCTAACTTGGACGAGGATGGGTGTTGGGCTGACAAATCTGAGAAGCAGAGATAGATGCTACCAGACGCATATGTCCTTCCTGTGGTTGCTATGGCGCACGGGACAGCCCACATTAGTGCGAAGGGGATTTGTAAGTTATTAGACCCTGTATGGTGGAACGACAATATCCCCAAAGTTGCTGTCCACCTGGTGAAGTACTGTATGGTAGGCCTGATACACAACCCTGGAAAGGGTACCCCTACCCCTGCTGGCAGCTTTGCACCACCTTCTTTCCCTTTTGAGGTCCTCCAGAAGGACTTCATTGAAATGGAACGAGTCAACAACTTGAAATATGTGTTAGTGGTTGTCTGTGCATTAAGTAAATGGATTGAGGCTTACCCCACTAAAGAAAATACAGCCATGGCGACGGTGAAGGTACTCTTGAAAGAGTTCTTCTCGCGCTTTGGTTTGCCCCGTTTGATTTGGAGTGACAATGGAAGCCATTTTAACTCAAAAGTTATCCAGCTGGTGTGCGACGGGTTGCACATCAGGCAAAAGTTTTATGCAGCAAACCACCCCCAATCAGCAGGTTTAGTTGAGAAGTACAATGGTACTCTCAAGCTGAAAATGGCAAAGATCAAAGAGAGCACAGGATTGCAGTGGCCAGATGCTTTACCCCTAGCACTATTGTCCAATGTCCACAAGAGTCACAGCCCACTCTAGAACAGGACTGTCACCCTATGAGGTCGTGTTTGGCCGCCCGGCAAACGTATGGGGCGTCCCGCAACCTCATCGGTTTTCAGATATAGAATACCCCTTGCTTGTAGATTATCTCTATGAATTGACTAAAAATTTGCGTTCTATTCACCAACAGATTTCCGAGACCCTACAGCAAAATCCAGAGGGCCTGGGTCATGAGATACGGCCTGGAGACTGGGTCCTAGTGCGCAACTATCAGAGGAAGAGCAGCTTGGAGCCACGCTGGAAGGGACCCCTCCAGGTCCTTCTAGCCACCAGAACAGCGGTGAAGGTCGACGGACGGAAGAATTGGATTCACAGTACCCATTGCAAATGGGTACCCCTGCCGTTGCCCTACGACCAGTGGGTCGCGGATGGGATTGGCGATTGTGAGACGAAGCAGGTGCTGCGTTTCATTCCCTTTTTGGATGCCCGCCTCACGTGGGCACCAACTGAGGAAGAGAGCCATGCGGTGCTGAATGAGGCGGTGCCGCCTGAAATTAAGGCCATACAGGAGCCCCAGCCTGTTGGCCCACCTGTGATTGAGTCCCATCCCTTATAGTCCCAATCTGCCGGCTCGTCTGTGTTTGAGCCTTTGCCCCTTTGTCCCCTTGAGCCTGACCCTCTTTTCCCTGACCCCACTGTGCCTGGAGTGTCGAGGTACAATTTGCGCCCCCGCAGGAGGAACAGTGCACCAAAGGGTGAAAAATGTGTCCTACTACAACTAGACAAACACATCGAAAACTTCAACCTACTCGACCCCTTTCAATCAGGCTTCCGGAAAGGCTGCAGCACCAAAACGGCAATGCTCAATGTCGTCGATGACATCCACCTCTCACTTGATAATGGCGAGACTTGCCTTCTTATCCTCCTTGATCTCTCCGCAGCGTTCGATACAGTCAACCATTCAGCCCTACTTAATGTGCTTAGGACCCGTTTCGGCCTAAATGGTACTGCCTACAAATGGTTCGTCTCCTACCTACAACACCGAACCCAGCAAATCAAAATTCAAAACTGTCTTTCTAACCCCACTCCTGTCTCCCTTGGAGTCCCCCAAGGATCTATTCTCTCTCCCTCCCTCTTTAACCTCTTTATGGAACCCCTCATCCTCATTCTTAAGCAAGCAGGCATCAACTACCACCTCTACGCCGATGACACCCAAATCTATTACAAGATTAAAACTCATGATGACATCTTACACCTGAACAACACCCTCACCAAGATCCAAACCTGGTTCCATTCCAATCATCTCAAACTTAACCCTAATAAAACCGAAATCATTCTCTTCTCCCCTAAAAATAACCCTCTCCCCGTTCAATCCTGGAACTCTGACCTTAACGCACTCAACTGCTCACTCACCCTGTCCAACTCCGTCAAATCTCTTGGTATTTCTATTGACAACACCCTAACCCTTAACGTCCACATCAAAAACTCTGCTAAAGGAGCCCTCTTCACTCTCCGTCACCTCAAGAAAATCAAACCCTTTATACCTATCGATGACTTTAAACTTGTAGTTCAGTCACTTGTTCTTTCACGTATTGACTATGGTAACGCCATCCTCAACGGAATCCCCAAGGTCCACCTTGCTCCAATCAAAGCTGTGCTCAACCTTGCAGCCAGGCTCATCACAGACTGCAAACGCTTCGATCATATATCCCCGGCTCTCAAATCTCTTAAATGGCTCCCTATTGAAGGCAGATCTGCCTACAAAACTGCCTGCATTACTCATAAAGTCCTCCACCAAAACACTCCGCAGTACCTCTCCAAGAAACTCCTCATTGCGGGCACCACACGACCTCTGAGAAGCACCAACACCCTCCTCCTAATCCCACCACTTAATAAAAAGAAAGCCACACAATCACGCTCCTTCCGTGGTAATGCTCCTATCATCTGGAAT
Source organism: Calotriton arnoldi (assembly GCA_963921515.1). NCBI lineage: Eukaryota > Metazoa > Chordata > Amphibia > Caudata > Salamandridae > Calotriton > Calotriton arnoldi. The sequence continues at coordinate 746,614 of CAWUFW010006752.1, read as the reverse complement.
GCCCTCCCAAAAAACCTGCGCTGTAACTCCTCCTATTTCAGCTTAAAAAAAGACCTCAAAATCCACCTCCTCAATTATTATTGGGGATCCTAACCTGTGACCTACACTTGATCTCCAATCACCATGTTATATTTGTCCAGTAATATTTGTCCATTTCCTGAACATCATCTACCTAATTACTTGAAGTGTATAGCTCTTGCCCCTGTTTATCTATTTGATTTGTATATTTCGCATGTTGTTTTCATTATCTTTTATCTACTTGTATGCCATGTTTGGCCCAATTATTATTGGGGGTCCTAACCTGTGACCTGCACTTGATCTCCAATCACCATGTTATATTTGTGCAGTAATCTTTGTCCATTTCCCGAACATCATCTACCTAATTACTTGAAGTGTATAGCTCTTGCACCTGTTTATCTTTTTGATTTGTATATTTCACATGTTTCATTATCTTTTATCTACTTGTATGCCATGTTTGCTTTATATTATCTTACGCATGTAAAGCGCTCTGATACCTCTGGGTCTAGCCAGCGCTATATAAAACTTTTAAAATAAATAAAATAAATTAAAAAAAGGGTAAGTCAGATTAGTAGGGATGGACTGCATTGCTAAAGAATAGGGTGAGTGTACCCTGCCCGTGGTACCAACGATAGCTTAGGGAAAGGGAGATTGGTGCATTGTTTGGCCAGTCAACGAACAGGGCAAACGGACTGCGTTTCTGAAGAGAAAATACCTTGCCCTGCAACGTGGGATCTGGATCCGAGCTAGACGAACAGCTCCACCGCCGGTGCTCAACAGCGCCTACACCTAACGAACAATAGGGGTCCACCAGTGGGACCCGGATGGACGCTGGAAAATATTGTCCCATTTTCTTGTTTTTGTATTTCTATCTGGCTCCAAGTGTAAGTCTTTTGCTCTGGTCTAAGCAAATGTCCCCTTTTGGTCACCCCATTCAGGAGGAAGAACAGCCCTTCGCAGCTCCGCGTTCTGTGCGGGATGGGCCTGTTTGGTCCTCTTGGTCTGTGAAAAGTAAAGCTGTGTTCGTAGCAATTATTCTGATCTCTCTAATAATAATACTTGGGATAACATATTTTCTTGAGGAGAAATATCCTGTGCATACTTTGATTGGTACGACCCCTGTCCCCCCTGAACATATATTTGTTACTCTGGCCCCTCACACGGAGGAGCACCGAACGTCCTATAAAGACAATGTGTTTATTCAGACTTTACATCAAACGCATACTGCCTATAATACGACGAAATGTTGGGTATGTGGGTTGTTACCTTCAGTGACTCATAGAAGTGAGAACTTGTTGTCCATGCCATTGTCATATGTCAGTAGCTGTGAGGGGTGGTTTGCTTTGCTTAGTATGGCTTGTCCATTTCACCAGACTGAAAGAGTATTAGTTCTCGCACCCTGACACAAAATGTACTTTTCCAGCATAGAGCACCCCCCGGTGCTCCCATAGGCTGAGAGCCGTTTGGCAGATTGTTCTTGAGCACTTGCATGCATGCATACAAGGGAGTGAGAAAGGGAAATTGGTCCCAGGTGGAAATGGATAATTTCCTGCTGTTCAACACATCAGAATACCACTAGTCCTTTCAGACCCGTAATGTTACTGAATATAAGCTGATACCCCTGTCGGTGGTTGATGTTACAGCTCCCTTCTGTGTCCAGGTCCCACAAATGCACGTGTATCAGTAAGGTCACACAGATGCATTTGTATCAGTAATGTCACACAGATGCTCGTGCATCAGTAAGGTCACGCAGATACTCATGCATCAGTAAGGTCACACAGATTCTCGTGCATCAGTAAGGACCCACAGATGCTCATGCATCAGTATTGTCACACAGACGGTCGTGCATCAGTAAGGTCACACAGGTGCTAGTGTATCAGTAAGGTCACACAGATGCTTGTGCATCACTAAGGTCCCAAAGATGCACGTGTATAAGTAAGGTCACACAGATGCTTGTGCATCAGTAGTGTCAAACAGACGCTCATGCATCAGTAAGGTCCCACATATGCAATTGTATCAGTAAGGTCACACAGATGCTCATGCATCAGTAAGGTCACACAGACGCTTGTGCATCAGTAAGGTCCCACAGATGCTCATGCATCAGTAATGTCACACAGACGGTCTTGCATCAGTAAGGTCACACAGATGCTCGTGCTTCAGTAATGTCACACAGACTCTCATGCATCAGTAAGGTCCCACTGTTGCTCGTGCATCAGTAAGGTCCCACAAATGCACGTGTATCAGTAAGGTCACACAGATGCATGTGCACCAGTAAGGTCACACAGATGCTCGTGCATCAGTAAGGTCACGCAGATACTCATGCATCAGTAAGGTCACACAGATGCTCGTGCATCAGTAAGTGTTAGACCTGGCACCATTGGCGTGGGTCTCCCTTCCATTTTTCGCTGTTGTCTCCTCTGTTTTACTGGTGTTAGATGCTCTGGGCGCTGTGCCACTGCCATTCAGTGTCACAGCGCGAATGCTCCCTGTGTAAATATGTCTATGTGAATTGGTATATCCCTGATTGGCCTATTTGGTTTACCTGTTAGTCCCTAGTAGTGTGGCCTATGTGTGCCCAGGGCTGGTAAACCAAATGCTGCTGGTGGGCCTGCAGCACTGATGTGCGCCACCCACAGAAGCAGCTTGTAAAGTGTGTTTCAGACCTGCCACTGCAGTGTCTGTGTGCAGTCCAGAACTGCCATCTTGGCTGTGAAGTGCACTCACTTCCCAGCCCCTGAACCTTCCCTTGGCATCCTGTAAGTCACCCCTATGGTAGGGTGCCTTGTATGTGTAAGGCAGGACATGCCTTGGTGTGTGTAGCATGTCCTGGTAGTGAATTATGCCCCATTTCGTTTTTCACTACTGTAAGGCTACCTGTTCCTCATAGGCTAGAATGGGCAGTTTGACTATTACATTCTATAGTCCTAACTGACCCCAGGAACATGGTAGAAAAACGAATTTAGTATGCCTGAGCTCAGAATATTAAAATACATCTTTTAGTGAAGTTTATTTTTATATTCTGTGTTTGAAAATACCACTTTTAGAAAGTAGGTATTTTCTTGCCTAAGCCTTCCAGTGTGCTCTGCCGTTATGTGTATTGGCTGTCTGGTTTTAGAGGGGCAGGACAGGCTGAGTCAGACCTGGGTTGAATAGAGAGATCTGCATTTAGAGTGTGGGGAGGGGTGGCTCCTTGACCTGAATAGGGCTGTGCCTGGCAAGGTGAATGCTGGCTCCACCTCCCACTGTGTGTCTGCTAGCAGACCCCCTCTTTCTGAAAGGAAGGATGCAGCCTGGTAAACAAAGTGCTCCAGGCCTGAGCAGAACTGGTTCTGGCTAGGTTCAGTGACTGGTAGGTTCAAGGATCAAAGGCTTTTGGGGTATAAATATCTGTGCTCAAGCCCCTACATTTTTGTATTGCTTTTGGATCTGGAGAGGAAACTCTGTCCGTGCCACTGGAGGAATCTGCAGGAAGTGACTGTCCCTGTGCTGTGTGTTGTTTCTTGCACTGGCCTGCAGCAGTGACCACTGGACCTTGAAGAAGAGGAAAAGGAACTCTTGAGAGAACTTTTATTTTTGTTACAGCAATTACCCAAGGGCTAGGAAAAGAGCTAGCCTCCTGCTGGAGTCTCAGGCACATCAGACTCCACCACCAACCTCCTGCTTCCTCCCTGCGAGGACTGCTATCTGCTGAGGAGGCTCCTGTGAGTTCCAGGGCCTCTAGTTTGCATCAGAGAAAAGAGGGTGAGAAATCAACGCTAACGCATCTTTGCGGGCCGCTGCAGTCGAGAGCGCTGGGAAAATTATCGCGCTACTGCCGCCGAGGGCCCGCAACACGAAACCATCGCTGACGCCCCTTTGCGACCCGCTGCAGCCGAGACGCGCTGGAAAGATCATTGCGCTGCTGTCGCCGCGCACTCGCAACCCTTAAAGAAATCATCGCTTCGAGACATCGCAGTGCGGACGCCGTGCGTCCGCCACTTTGATCGCATCGCACCGAATTTCGTCGCTCCCTCGCGGAGCGTCTTGTTTTCGCATCGCAACACGATCGCACAGCGCAACAGGATCACCGCATCGACTTCTCCCACGCGGCAAGAAAGTCATCGCATCGGCGGTCCAGCGTGCAGAAGTTTGTCGCATCGTCTCCGCACGCATCCCGCAGATCGGCGCATCATCCTCCCTTGCGGCAAGGATTTCAACGCATCGCCGGCCTCGCGTGCCGAGAATCATCGCTACAGCTTATTTGCGACACTTTGTTGGTTTTGCTACTAAACCCAGGTACTTTGTGAAAGAAAGGGTCGCAGAGACCACTGCTTTGAACTTGAACCTTATTTTTGCAACCTTTGAACTATTTTTGACAGCCCTTCAACCGCTATCCTATTTTTGACAGTATTGTGGCTTTTACAGTTATTGGTCTTGTGATAAATCTGCCTTTATATAAAGATACTTATTTTTTTATAATAACTACTTGTGTGGTGTCCCTTTGTAGTGTTCCTCACTGTGTTACTGTGTATGATCATAAATGCTTCACACCCTGCCTCTGAGATAAGCCTACCTGCTCGTGCTACGTTACCACAGGGTTGAGCAGGGGTATTAAAGAGGGTAGCCCTCTCACTCTGACTTAGGAAGAAGGGTCCCTACTTGGACAGTGGCCAGCCATTGCCAACTAGAGACCCCCATTTCTAACATTGGTGGTCAGCGGTGAGGATCTGGACTTGCATTTATGATCGCATACAGTAATTATAGTGTACACTACTAGTGAGTGCAGACCATAACGTACCGCATACATTTTTTGAGAGTTTTTTAGATCCTATATTGTAATTGATATTGCCGGTGATTTTTCACCGCGCACATTTTCTGAGAGTTTTTGGGATCCTATATTGTGATTGATATTGCCGGTGATTCTTCACCCGCGCCCATTTATTGAAAGTTTTTGATCCCCTATTGTAATTGATATTGCCGGTGATTTTTCACCCGCGCACATTTCTGAGAGTTTTTGGGATCCTATATTGTGATTGATATTGCCGGTGATTTTTCACCCGCGCCCATTTATTGAAAGTTTTTGATCCTATATTGTGATTGATATTGCCGGTGATTTTTCACCCGCTTACATTTTTTTGAGAAGTTTTCTTCTGTCCTTTATTGAAATTGCCAGTTATTTCTACAATGGGCAAGCCCAGATCCAATGCCTCAGAGGATCTCTCCTGGGAAGAAGAGAAAATAGAAACCTACAATGCCAAGCAGCTCAAATATTTTTGCAAGCAATTCACAGTCCCTATCACAGGTCTCACTAGAAGGGAGGAGTATTACAAGGCGCTGAAGGCCTGGCTAGAAGCCAGGGATGCCCCTAAGGATATAGGAGAGCTTGTGGAGGGAGGAGAGCAGCAGGGCGATGTAGTAGACTTAGTAGGAGATCCAGCCCTTTCCAACCCGGGCTCTAGTGTGTCCGCTAAGGGTCTGTCCCCAGAAGAGCTGGAGGACAGGGAGAGAGATAGGCGGCATAATATGGAGATGGCTAAGCTTAAAATGGATGGTCACCGGGACCTAGAGAACAAGAAGTTAGAAATTGAGATTATGAGGATGAAGCTTGAGCATGAGAGAGTATTGAGGGAGTTGGAGATTAAAGCTAAGAGCATGGAAATCTCCCCTCTGGTGGCAGCGTACCTGTAGTGCACCCTGAGAGTAGGGTGTATATACCCAAGGAGGTTATTAAAGATTTCCACAAAAGTGAAGATATTGGGCAATGGTTTGCCGCTTATGAATTAGCCATGGTGTCCCACCGGGTCCCTGAGAAGGATTGGGGAGCGGGGTTGTGGGGACGCTTTGTGAGTGAGGGAGGGATACCTTGTTGGACCTGCCCTCAGAAAGTAGGATGGTTTATGCCCACATGAAGGAAGCGTTGATGACCCGCTATGGTTTGACCCCTGAGATGTATAGGCAGAGGTTTAGGGTCTGTAAGAAGCTAGAGGGTACCACGTGGGTTGAATATGTGTCTTTTTTTTGCAGAGCCATGGAACGCTGGGTAAAAGGTAGCAAAGTAGAAACTTTTGCACAGTTTTATGATTTGATTGCATGGGAGCATTTATCTAGTAATTGTTTTCCTGAGCTACGCCAGCACCTAATTGATTGCAAGCTGACTAACCCTAGAAAGCTTGCTGAGGAGGCGGACCGCTGGGTGAGCACCCGGGTCCGCAAGGCTCCAGTGGGAGACGTCACCAAAGGTGGGTAGGGTCCCCAGCAGAGGAGTGGGGGGGACAAGGGTCAACAGAGGGAGTTCCACCGAGGGCCCCAAAGTAATCCCCCAGGGAACCAGGCAGTGGTGTCCCAGCCCCCCAAGAAAGGAGGACAGGGCCCCCAACAGGTAGGCCTGTTCCCAGGGGGCCCCCACGTGTTACAAATGTGGTCAAGTGGGCCACAGATATTTTGATCCCCAGTGCCCCCAAAGGGGGCCAGTGCACCCCCGTGCACCACCCCGCCAGATTGCTAGTGTAGCCCTGGGAGAGGAGGAGATGGGTGCCCAAGAGGGGTGGGATCCCGTAGAATTGACCCTTGTCTCATTAGGGGACTTTGAGATGGTCCCCAAGCCTGCACTGCCTGCTAACACTAAAAATACAGGCAGTGGGTGACCATCAATGGCCATAGGGTGGAGGCTCTAAGAGACACAGGGGCCAGTGTAACTGCTGTCAGCTCCCGGTTGGTGTCCAAAGAGCAGGTTGTCCCCCATGCATTCTACCCAGTAGTGTCCGCAGACAACTCAGAGAGTCTATGTGAGGTGGCTCAGGTTCCCTTTGAGTGGGAGGGGGTCTCAGGAACTCTTCAGGTAGCTGTGAGGCCCGCCATGCCTGTAGACTGTTTGCTGGGCAATGATTTAGAGGACTCCCCGTGGGCTACGGTGGAGAGGAAGGCTCACTTAGAAATGTTGGGTCTGCCTGAGTGGGCGTGTGCTACCACTCGGTCCATGGCAGCCAAGGAGGGTGTTGAAAAGGATCTGGAGCCTGAGAGTAGGGCCCAGATCCCTGCCTTAGAGAGAAGGGGCAGGGGCGCGGGAGGCCGGCCCCCTTGGTTCCCACGGCCCAGGAAGGAGCAGACCCTGAGGGGGATGCCCTGGAGCCTACCGGGGAGCAGATCACCGAACTGGGGACCTGCCTGAGCTGACCCATTGGCAGCAGGAAGGGGGACCCACCAGGGAGGAATTTGGTGAGCAGCAGAGAGTTTGCCCCTCTCTTGAGGGTATGCGGCGACAGGCTGCAGCCCAGGCAGAAGGTGACATGTCTGGTTCACATCTGATTTATTGGGAGAACAGTCTCCTGTATAGTGAGCCTAAGGTTGCTGAGCCAGGGTCAGCCCGTGTGCTGGTGGTACCCGAGTGCTTCAGAACCTTCCTACTGGGGTTGGCTCATGACATTCCATTGGCAGGACATCTGGGGCAGACCAAGACCTTTGAGAGGCTGGCCGCCCACTTTTATTGGCCCCATTTGCACAAGAGTTCAGACTCTCATTGCAGGACCTGTGAGACTTGCCAGGCAAGTGGGAAGAGTGGGGGAAGATCAAGGCCCCACTCCAGCCCTTTCCAGTTGTGAGTACCCCATTCGAGCGAGTGGGCATTGACATTGTGGGGCCTCTGGACCCCAAGACAGCCATGGGCAACAGGTTCATCCTGGTCTTGGTGGACCATGCCACCCGGTACCCTGAAGCCATCCCGCTCAGGACAGTGACGGCCCCGTGGTGGGACGTGCACTGATGGGGATTTTCTCCCGTGTGGGATTCCCCAGAGAGGTGGTGTCTGACAGGGGACCAACTTCATCTCCCAGTACATGAAGTCTCTGTGGAAGGAGTGTGGGGTAACGTATAAGTTCACCACTCCTTACCACCCCCAAGGTAATGGTCTGGTTGAAAGGTTCAACCGGACCTTGAAGGGCATGATCATGGGCCTAGAAGAGCCCCTGAGGCGTAAGTGGGACGTCCTCTTGCCCTGCCTGTTGTTTGCCTACCGTGAGGTGCCACAGAAGTCCTTAGGGTTCAGTCCCTTTGAACTCCTCTATGGCCACCCGGTTAGAGGACCTCTGAGTCTGGTCAAGGAAGGCTGGGAGCAATCTCCCAGGAAACCTCCCCAAGATGTATTTAGCTACATGTTGGCCTTCCGGAACCAGACTCGGCGTTTCAGAAAGATTGCTGAGGCAAATCTGGAAGCCAGCCAGGAAGAAATGAAACGTTGGCACGACCAGAATGCCACTCTGGTCGAATTTCAACCTGGTCAGAAGGTTTGGGTACTGGCCCCAGTGGAGCCTTGTGCACTCCAAGATAAGTGGACCGGTCCATTTGAGGTGGTGGAGCGCAAAAGTCCAGTTACCTACTTGGTGGACTTTCAGTCTCCCAGGAACCCCTTGCGGGTCCTGCATGTGAACCGCCTAAAGCCCCACTTTGAGAGGTCTGAAGTGGGCATGCTTCTTGCCACAGATGATGGGGTTGAGGAGGAGAGTGAGCCTCTCCCGGACCTCCTGTGTGCAGAAGAGAAGGATGGGTCAGTGGAGGGTGTGATCCTCTCCACCACACTGACCCCTGAGCAGCAGAGAGATTGTCACCACCTGTTGGGGCAATTTTCTGATTTGTTCTCCCTGGTACCTGGTGTCACTGATTGGTGCGTCCATGAGGTGGATACCGGGGACAGTTCTCCTGTCAAGCACAAGGCTTACAGGGTAACTGACAGGGTCAGGGCTTGCATTAAGGAGGAGGTCTCCAAAATGTTCGCCTAGGGGTGGTTGAGTCCTCTAGCAGCCCCTGGTCCAGCCCCGTGGTCTTGGTACCAAAAGCTGCGACGCCTGGTGCCACTCCTGAACTTAGGTTCTGTGTGGACTACCGAGGTCTCAATTCGGTCACCAAGACCGACGCGCACCCCATCCCCAGAGCTGATGAGCTCATAGACCGGTTAGGGGCTGCCCGGTACCTCAGCACGTTTGATCTGACGTCTGGGTACTGCCAGATCACCTTAACTGATGGGGCAAAGGAGAGGTCAACATTCTCCACACCAGATGGGCACTACCAGTTCCGTGTGATGCCCTTTGGGATGAAGAATGCCCCTGCCACCTTCCAGAGATTGGTCAACCAGGTGTTGGTTGGGCTGGAGGCTTTCAGTGCCGCCTACCTGGATGACATTGCAGTGTTTAGTTCCTCCTGGGAGGACCACTTGCGCCACCTCTGGGAAGTGTTGATGGCGCTGCGCAGAGCAGGCCTCACAATCAAGGCCAGTAAGTGCCAGATTGGGCAGGGTTCTGTGGTGTACTTGGGACACCAGGTGGGGAGCGGCCAGGTGGCGCCCTGCAGCCCAAGATTGAAACCATCCTGGCTTGGGAGCCCCCAAAGACCCAGACCCAGGTGAGGGCCTTCTTAGGACTCACGGGTTATTATTGGAGGTTTGTCAAGGGGTATGGCAACATTGTTGCACCCTTGACTGAGCTGACTTCCAAGAAGCGGCCAAAGATTGTGAACTGGACTGACACCTGTCAGAAAGCCTTTGATGCCCTCAAAACTGCTATGTGTACAGCACCCGTACTCCAGGCACCCAATTTTGCTAAGGAATTTGTTGTCCAGACAGACGCTTCAGAGCATGGGGTAGGGGCCGTTCTGTCACAGATAAATGAGGAGGGACTAGACCAACCTGTAGCCTTCATCAGTAGGAGGTTACTTCCACGGGAACAGAGGTGGAGTGCAATTGAGCGTGAGGCATTTGCTGTGGTCTGGGCACTGAAGAAGCTGAGACCATACCTGTTTGGGTCTCACTTCCGGGTTCAGACAGACCACAGGCCCCTCAGATGGTTGATGCAGATGAGGGGTGAGAATCCCAAGTTGTTGAGGTGGTCCATTTCCTACAGGGTATGGACTTCACGGTGGAACACCGCCCTGGTACAGAACACGCCAATGCTGATGGTCTGTCCAGATTTTTCCGCCTTAGCGATGAGAACTTCCAAGGGGATGGGTAGTTCTCCCCACATTTCAGCTGGAGGGGACGTGTGTTAGACCTGGCACCATTGGCGTGGGTCTCCCTTCCATTTTTCGCTGTTTTCTCCTCTGTTTTACTGGTGTTAGATGCTCTTGGCGCTGTGCCACTGCCATTCAGTGTCACAGCGCGAATGCTCCCTGTGTAAATATGTCTATGTGAATTGGTATATCCCTGATTGGCCTATTTGGTTTACCTGTTAGTCCCTAGTAGTGTGGCCTATGTGTGCCCAGGGCTGGTAAACCAAATGCTGCTGGTGGGCCTGCAGCACTGATGTGTGCCACCCACAGAAGCAGCTTGTAAAGTGTGTCTCAGACCTGCCACTGCAGTGTCTGTGTGCAGTCCAGAACTGCCATCTTGGCTGTGAAGTGCACTCACTTCCCAGCCCCTGGACCTTCCCTTGGCATCCTGTAAGTCACCCCTATGGTAGGGTGCCTTTTATGTGTAAGGCAGGACATGCCTTGGTGTGTGTAGCATGTCCTGGTAGTGAATTATGCCCCATTTCGTTTTTCACTACTGTAAGGCTACCTGTTCCTCATAGGCTAGAATGGGCAGTTTGACTATTACATTCTATAGTCCTAACTGACCCCAGGAACATGGTAGAAAAACGAATTTAGTATGTCCTGAGCTCAGAATATTAAAATACATCTTTTAGTGAAGTTTATTTTTATATTCTGTGTTTGAAAATACCACTTTTAGAAAGTAGGTATTTTCTTGCCTAAGCCTTCCAGTGTGCTCTGCCGTTATGTGTATTGGCTGTCTGGTTTTAGAGGGGCAGGACAGGCTGAGTCAGACCTGGGTTGAATAGAAGATCTGCATTTAGAGTGTGGGGAGGGGTGGCTCCTTGACCTGAATAGGGCTGTGCCTGGCAAGGTGAATGCTGGCTCCACCTCCCACTGTGTGTCTGCTAGCAGACCCCTCTTTCTGAAAGGAAGGATGCAGCCTGGTAAACAAAGTTCTCCAGGCCTGAGCAGAACTGGTTCTGGCTAGGTTCAGTGACTGGTAGCTTCAAGGATCAAAGGCTTTTGGGGTATAAATATCTGTGCTCAAGCCCCTACATTTTTGTATTGCTTTTGGATCTGGAGAGGAAACTCTGTCCGTGCCACTGGAGGAATCTGCAGGAAGTGACTGTCCCTGTGCTGTGTGTTGTTTCTTGCACTGGCCTGCAGCAGTGACCACTGGACCTTGAAGAAGAGGAAAAGGAACTCTTGAGAGAACTTTTATTTCTGTTACAGCAATTACCCAAGGGCTAGGAAAAGAGCTAGCCTCCTGCTGGAGTCTCAGGCACATCAGACTCCACCACCAACCTCCTGCTTCCTCCCTGCGAGGACTGCTATCTGCTGAGGAGGCTCCTGTGAGTTCCAGGGCCTCTAGTTTGCATCAGAGAAAGAGGGTGAGAAATCGACGCTAACGCATCTTTGCGGGCCGCTGCAGTCGAGAGCGCTGGGAAAATCATCGCGCTACTGCCGCCGAGGGCCCGCAACACGAAACCATCGCTGACGCCCCTTTGCGAGCCGCTGCAGCCGAGACGCGCTGGAAAGATCATCGCGCTGCTGTCGCCGCGCACTCGCAACCCTTAAAGAAATCATCGCTTTGAGACATCGCAGTGCGGACGCCGTGCGTCCGCCACTTTGATCGCATCGCACCGAATTCGTCGCTCCCTCGCGGAGCGTCTTGTCTTCGCATCGCAACACGATCGCACAGCGCAACAGGATCACCGCATCGACTTCTCCCACGCGGCAAGAAAGTCATCGCATCGGCGGTCCAGCGTGCAGAAGTTTGTCGCATCGTCTCCGCACGCATCCCGCAGATCGGCGCATCATCCTCCCTTACGGCAAGGATTTCAACGCATCGCCGGCCTCGCGTGCCGAGAATCATCGCTTCAGCTTATTTGCGACACTTTGTTGGTTTTGCTACTAAACCCAGGTACTTTGTGAAAAAAAGGGTCGCAGAGACCACTGCTTTGAACTTGAACCTTATTTTTGCAACCTTTGAACTATTTTTGACAGCCCTTCAACCGCTATCCTATTTTTGACAGTATTGTGGCTTTTACAGTTATTGGTCTTGTGATAAATCTGCCTTTATATAAAGATACTTATTTTTTATAATAACTACTTGTGTGGTGTCCCTTTGTAGTGTTCCTCACTGTGTTACTGTGTATGATCATAAATGCTTCACACCCTGCCTCTGAGATAAGCCTACCTGCTCGTGCGAAGTTACCACAGGGTTGAGCAGGGGTATTAAAGAGGGTAGCCCTCTCACTCTGACTTAGGAAGAAGGGTCCCTACTTGGACAGTGGCCAGCCATTGCCAACTAGAGACCCCCATTTCTAACAGTAACGTCCCACAGATGCTCGTGCTTCAGTGATATCACACAGACGGTCGTGCATCAGTAAGGTCACACAGATGCTCATGCATCAGTAATGTCACACAGACTCTCATGCATCAGTAAGGTCCCACAGATGCTCGTGCATCAGTAACGTCCCAAAAATGCACGTGTATCAGTAAGGTCACACAGATGCTTGTGCATCAGTAGGGTCAAACAGATGCTCATTCAGCAGTAAGGTCCCACAGATGCACGTGTATCAGTAAGGTCACACAGATGCTTGTGCATCAGTAGGGTCAAACAGATGCTTGTGCATCAGTAGTGTCACACAGATGCCTGCTCAGCCCTCCACAGGGCTTGGTCGCCCCACTCACTGCTGCCGCTCCTGCCTGCCTTGCCGCCTCCTGCCTGGAGATTCCTTCGCTCGCTGCCCGCTGCTCCTGGGACTTTCCCGCTGCTCCTGGGACTTTCCCGCTGCCCGCTGCTCCTGGGACTTTCCCGCTGCTCCTGGGACTTTCCCGCTGCCCGCTGCTCCTGGGACTTCCCGCCACTGCCTCCCTGCGGCCCCGCCCCCCGTGATTCCATTTGCCGCCCCGCTCCCGCCACCCAGCTGCTCCTCCCTCCCGGCTCCTTACTTAAGGGGACCGTAGGGGACCACAGAGTGTGACCGCTCAGCCCTCCACAGGGCTTGGTCGCCCCACTCACTGCTGCCGCTCCTGCCTGCCTTGCCGCCTCCTGCCTGGAGATTCCTTCGCTCGCTGCCCGCTGCTCCTGGGACTTTCCCGCTGCTCCTGGGACTTTCCGCTGCCCGCTGCTCCTGGGACTTTCCCGCTGCTCCTGGGACTTTCCCGCTGCCCGCTGCTCCTGGGACTTCCCGCCACTGCCTCCCTGCGGCCCCGCCCCCGTGATTCCATTCGCCGCCCCGCTCTCGCCACCCAGCTGCTCCTCCCTCCAGGCTCCTTACTTATGACGCCCCCTGAGCGACCGCGCAGCGGCCGCGCGCAGTGGGAGCACCGACGGAGCGCCGAAGGTGCGCCAAAGGTAAGCCCGTCTGCGCCCGTCCGCGCCTGGCCCGTGCCCAGCGCCAGGACCCCTGGATCCCACCGATGCAACACTACTCGACGGACCTACGACGCCGCCACCCTCACCGCACTCAATGCCGGCCGGAACCCTGCCTGCTACCGAGCCTCACCGAGACGTACCCACGGACCCTTCACCTGCCAAGCCTGCCGATTCACCTGCCCCCGGACGTGCACCACCTCCGCCAAGTCGAGCACCAGCAGCAACCACCTGAAATGCATCCTGTTGAACACCCGCTCCGTCCACAGGCACGCCGTGGAACTCTGGGACCTGCTCGACGCAACAGCACCGGACGTCGCCTTCCTCACCGAAACCTGGATGAACGCCTCCTCAGCGCCCGACATCGCCATAGCCATCCCGGACGGATACAAGATCACCCGGAAGGACCGCGTCAACCAGACGGGAGGAGGCATCGCCATCGTACACAAGAACACCATCCGCATCTCGACTAACTCCGACGAGACCTTCACCGCCGCCGAACACCTACACTTCCAGATACACACTGACCCCAAGACCACCCTCCGAGGCACCCTCATCTACAGACCCCCGGGACCACGCACACTATTCAGCGAAGACATCGCAGACTTCATCAGCCCGCACGCCATGCCCTCCGCCGACTACATCCTCCTAGGGGACCTCAACTTCCACCTGGAGAACAACAACGACAGAAACACCACCGCCCTGCTGGACAACCTCGCCAACCTCGGACTCAAGCAACTGGTGAACACGCCCACCCACTACGCCGGCCACACGCTTGACCCCGTCTTCTCTTCCAGCAAGCACATCTCCTTCAGCCACGCCACCGGACTCCACTGGACCGACCACAGCTGCGTCCACTTCAGCTTCAGAAAGACTGCGACCCACCACCACCCGCAACAGGCTCCCCGCCGGAGCTGGAGCAAGATCACCGCCGAGCAGCTCACCGCCTCCCTCAGCCAGAACACACCCACCAACACAACGGACCCAAACGAAGCAGCCAGCAACCTCGCCAAGTGGCTGACCGCCTGCGCCCGACGACCTCGCACCACTAAAAACCCTCCCAGCAGACCCGGAAGCAAGAAAACCCCTTGGTTCACCAACGAACTCAAGGAATCCAAGAAGAACTGCCGCACTCTCGAGAAAGCCTGGCGACTCGACCAGACCACAGACAACAGGACCGCCCTCAAGCACGCCACCCGCAAACACCACCAGATGATCCGTGCCACCAAGAAGTCGGCACTCAAAGAACGACTGGACAACAACGCCCACGACAGCAAGGAACTTTTCAGCATCGTCAAAGAGTTCTCCAACCCCAGCGCCGGAAACAACGACATCACCCCCTCGCAAGACCTCTGCAACTCACTCGCCGCGTTCTTCCACCGCAAGATCACCGACATACATAACAGCTTCGACGCACAGACCACGCACCCTACCGCCGAACCAACGCCCGCCACCACCACCCTCTGCAACTGGACCCCGATCAGCACCGAAGACACCACCCGCACGATGAACTCCATCCACTCCGGATCACCAACCGACCCCTGCCCACACCACGTCTTCAACAAAGCCGACGCCACCATCGCACCCCATCTCCGGGACATCATCAACTCCTCCTTCCACACCGCCACCTTCCCGGAGAGCTGGAAGCACGCCGAGCTTACCGCCCTCCTGAAGAAACCAATGGCGGACCCCACCGACCTCAAGAACTACCGTCCCATCTCGCTCCTTCCGTTTCCGGCCAAAGTCATCGAGAAGACCGTCAACAGACAGCTTGCCGCCTTCCTCGAGACGAATGGATCCCTCGACCCCTCGCAGTCCGGGTTTCGGGCCAACCACAGCACCGAGACCGCCCTTATCGCAGCCACCGACGACATCAGAACCCTAACCGACAACGGGGAAACAGCAGCCCTCACCCTCTTGGACCTCTCCGCGGCGTTCGACACCGTCTGCCACCGCACCCTAGTGAAGCGCCTCAGCAACATCGGAATCCGAGAGAAAGCACTGGAATGGATCATCTCGTTCCTCGCCGGAAGAACCCAGAGAGTCCGCCTCCCCCGTTCAGATCCGAGGCCACCGAAGTCATCTGCGGCGTTCCACAAGGATCTTCACTCAGTCCAACCCTCTTCAACGTCTACATGAGCCCCCTCGCAGCCATCGCACGCCAACACACCCTCAACATCATCTCCTACGCCGACGACACCCAGCTGATCCTCTCCCTCACCAACGACCCCACCACCGCCAGAGCCAACCTACACGACGGGATGAGAGACGTCGCCGACTGGATGAGGAACAGCCGCCTTAAACTGAACTCAGACAAGACGGAAGTCCTCATCCTGGGCTCATCACCCTCCGCCTGGGACGACTCTTGGTGGCCCCCGGCCCTGGGCACCACGCCCAAGCCAACGGACCACGCACGCAACCTGGGCTTCATCCTGGACTCCTCCCTGTCGATGACCAGACAAGTCAACGCCGTCTCATCTTCGTGCTTCAACACCCTGCGCATGCTCCGCAAGATCTTCAGATGGATCCCCACTGAAACCAGGAAGACCGTCACCCAGGCACTCGTCACCAGCCGACTGGACTATGGGAACACCCTCTACGCCGGAACCACAGCCAAACTTCAAAAAGACTCCAGCGCATCCAGAACGCCTCCGCACGACTCATCCTGGACATCCCCGGCACAGCCACATCACCGGACACCTGAAAGACCTGCACTGGCTCCCCGTCAGCAAGAGAATCACGTTCAGACTCCTCACCCACGCACACAAGGCCCTCCACGACCTGGGCCCCAAGTACCTCAACGACCGCATGACCTTCTACACGCCCACCCGCCAGCTACGATCAACCAGCCACGCCCTCGCCACTGTACCACGCATCCGCAGAGCCACCGCCGGAGGAAGATCCTTCTCCTACCTGGCAGCCAAGACCTGGAACTCCCTCCCCACTCACCTTCGGCGAACCCAGGACCATCTCTCCTTCAGGAAGCAGCTCAAGACCTGGCTGTTCGAGCAGTAACTTACCCCTCCCCCAGCGCCTTGAGACCCTCCCGGGTGAGTAGCGCGCTCTATAAATGCCGTGATTGATTGATTGATTGTGCATCAGTAGTGTCAAACAGACGCTCGTGCATCAGTAAGGTCCCACATATGCACGTGTATCAGTAAGGTCACACAGATGCTCATGCATCAGTAAGGTCCCAAAGGTGCACGTGTATCAGTAAGGTCACACAGATGCTTATGCATCAGTAAGGTCACACAGATGCTTGTGCATCAGTAAGGTCCCACAGAGGCTCATGCGTCAGTAAGGTCCCACAGACGCTCGTGTATCAGTAAAGGCCCACAGATGCATGTGTATCAGCATGGTCACTCAGACGCTCGTGCATCAGTAAGGTCCCACAGATGCTCATGCATCAGTAATGTCACACAGACGGTCGTGCATCAGTAAGGTCACACAGATGCTAGTGAATCAGTAAGGTCACACAGATGCTCGTGCTTCAGTAATGTCACACAGACGGTCGTGCATCAGTAAGGTCCCACAGATGCTCGTGCATCAGTAAGGTCCCACAGATGCTCATGCATCAGTATTGTCACACAGACGGTCGTGCATCAGTAAGGTCACACAGATGCTAGTGTATCAGTAAGAATATTTAAACAAACAAATACCTCTGAAACCATAAATGAGACTTTACTTCTGCCACAGTGGTCCTTTTTATTGACTCTGGGCTACAATTATTTTTTCTTTTCTTTTTTGTATTCGTTATACTATAGGTTCCTTTCACCAAATGTATTTGAACATACCCTCGGTATTTTTAACAAAACAATTAACAATATTTACATCACATACATAGACTATATGACTAACAACACACAAGTTTTTTTACACATGAAAAAACATATATATCAGCATCAGGCACAATTATAATGATACTTTCAATTCACAAAAGTGTATACTTCTCATCTGAACTTTTTAGTCCTACTGACTTGTATACATGGTATTGGGACCTTTTTCTTTTTGTCCTCAATACTATCTATTAGCAGGGTCCTACAGAGGTCAGAGACTATTCTCAAACTCTATTCGCGAGCTTGGACACTCCGGCTCGAGACGCCTATTATTTGGCGTATTATTGTCATTGTTTGTTCTGAACCTCTTAATAGTGAGAGCCAACGCGTTTCGACCTTCATTAAAGGGGGACCAAGGCGCTGTATTTATAGGAAGGTCTTCGTCAGGGCGGGACTTTGTTCAGGTAGGACACCTATTGCCAGATTCTCATGGTGCGCTGTAATGCAGTAACTCACAGCCGAATCAGGTATCCGTGGTTCGAGGAAGATTTTTGTTTTTGTATCCTCCTTAACTTGTCTTTTAAATCTGTGGTTTATGTTGCCTTCTACATATTTTCGTGCTCATTTTATGGTCTTGATTAGTGCATCTGCTTCTGCGCTTCTCTCTGCAGTCTTCAGATGATGGTACCTCTTTGTTCCCGGCGTATCAGTAAGGGCCCACAGATGCATGTGCATCAGTAAGGTCACACAGATGCTCGTGCATCAGTAAGGTCCCAAAAATGCACGTGTATCAGTAAGGTCACACAGATGCTTGTGCATCAGTACGGTCAAACAGATGCTCATTCAGCAGTAAGGTCCCACAGATGCACGTGTATCAGTAAGGTCACACAGATGCTTGTGCATCAGTAGGGTCAAACAGATGCTTGTGCATCAGTAGTGTCACACAGATGCCTGTGCATCAGTAGTGTCAAACAGACGCTCGTGTATCAGTAAGGTCACACAGATGCTTATGCATCAGTAAGGTCACACAGACGCTTGTGCATCAGTAAGGTCCCACAGAGGCTCATGCGTCAGTAAGGTCCCACAGACGCTCGTGTATCAGTAAAGGCCCACAGATGCATGTGTATCAGCATGGTCACACAGACGCTCGTGCATCAGTAAGGTCCCACAGATGCTCATGCATCAGTAATGTCACACAGACGGTCGTGCATCAGTAAGGTCACACACATGCTAGTGTATCAGTAAGGTCACACAGATGCTCGTGCTTCAGTAATGTCACACAGACGGTCGTGCATCAGTAAGGTCACACAGATGCTAGTGTATCAGTAAGGTCACACAGACGGGCATGCATCAGTAATGTCACACAGACTCTCATGCATCAGTAAGGTCCCACAGATGCACGTTTATCTGTAAGGTCCCATAGATTCTCCTGGATCAGTAAGGTCAAACAGACGCTCGTGCATCAGTAAGGTCCCACAAATGCACGTGTATCAGTAAGGTCACACAGATGCATTTGTATCAGTAATGTCACACAGATGCTTGTGCACCAGTAAGGTCACACAAATGCTCCTGCATTAGTAAGGTCACGCAGATACTCATGCACCAGTAAGGTCACACAAATGCTCCTGCATTAGTAAGGTCACGCAGATACTCATGCATCAGTAAGGTCCCAAAAATGCACGTGTATCAGTAAGGTCACACAGATGCTTGTGCATCAGTAGGGTCAAACAGATGCTCATTCAGCAGTAAGGTCACACAGATGCTTGTGCATCAGTAGGGTCAAACAGATGCTTGTGCATCAGTAGTGTCACACAGATGCTTGTGCATCAGTAGTGTCAAACAGACGCTCATGCATCAGGAAGGTCCCACATATGCATGTGTATCAGAAAGGTCACACAGATGCTCATGCATCAGTAAGGTCCCAAAGGTGCACGTGTATCAGAAAGGTCACACAGATGCTTATGCATCAGTAAGGTCACACGGACGCTTGTGCATCAGTAAGGTCCCACAGAGGCTCATGCGTCAGTAAGGTCCCACAGACGCTCGTGTATCAGTAAAGGCCCACAGATGCAGGTGTATCAGCATGGTCACACAGATGCTCGTGCTTCAGTAATGTCACACAGACGGTCGTGCATCAGTAAGGTCACACAGATGCTCATGCATCAGTAAGGTCCCACAGATGCACGTATATCAGTAAGGTCCCATAGATTCTCCTGGATCAGTAAGGTCAAACAGACGCTCGTGCATCAGTCAGGTCCCACAAATGCACGTGTCTCAGTAAGGTCACACAGATGCATTTGTATCAGTAATGTCACACAGATGCTTGTGCACCAGTAAGGTCACGCAGATACTCAGGCATCAGTAAGGTCACACAGATGCTCGTGCATCATAAGGTCCCACAGATGCTCATGCATCTGTATTGTCACACAGACGGCCGTGCATCAGAAAGGTCACACAGATGCTAGTGTATCAGTAAGGTCACACAGATGCTCGTGCATCAGTAAGGTCCCAAAAATGCACATGTATCAGTAAGGTCACACAGATGCTTGTGCATCAGTAAGGTCCCACAGATGCACGTGTATCAGTAAGGTCACACACATGCTAGTGCATCAGTAGGGTCAAACAGGCTCTCATGTATCAGTAAGGACCCACAGATGCACGTGTATCAGTAAGATCACGTAGACGCTCTTGCATCAGTAAGGTCCCACAGATGCTTGTGCATCATTTAACCCTGGGTGTAGTTTGCGTAGTAGCACTTCACGTAGCTACGTGAAGTACATTTTGAACTACACGTAGCTATGCAAATTGCATAGTGGTGTGCTTGACTGCACTGTACAATAATTGCCAAAGACATCTTGCACAGTGCAAGTTAAGATAAAATAAGTATCTCTGTCTTTATATACTAAAATGCATATAGCATTTCACAAAAGTGAAATTAATAAATTAACAAGCAGTGAGAGAGGTGATGATTTTGGTATCCTCCCTAACCTAGGGAGAGAACCAAGCAGATGCCTTGAAAACAAAAAGCACATCTTTTGAACGATTCAGTGGTGGTCCCATCCTCTTAGGACCACCCCAAGCACAGTTATTGGCAAAAATACAATCCCAACCAAAGGCCCTGCAAAGCATTATGGGACGAGATTAGCAGTGGGCAGTGAATATTATAGTATCCAATATCAAAATAATTCTACAAAGAGCTGCAGTTCCACTAGTCGTTACTAGATGTCCCTCACGAGTCAAATGCAAACGCTTCATGAAAGGGTTTCAATGCCTTTGCATTTGACTCGTGAGGGACATCTAGTAACGACTAGTGGAACTGCAGCTTGATGTATTAATAATTTCAATGCTTTTGCATTTGACTCGTGAGGGACATCTAGTAACGACTAGTTGAACTGCAGCTCTTTGTAGAATTATTTTGATATTGGACACTATAATATTCACTGCCCACTGCTAATCTCGTCCCATAATGCTTTGCAGGGCCTTTGGTTGGGATTGTATTTTTGCCCATAACTGTGCTTGGGGTGGTCCTAGGAAGAAGGGACCACCACTGAATCGTTCACATGATATGCTTTTTGTGTTCAAGGCATCTGCTTGGTCCTCCCCCTAGGTTAGGGGGGAACCCAAAATCATCACCTCTCTCATTGCTTGATATTTTGATTGTCAAAGTTTACTTTTGTGAATTTGTTATATGCTTTTAGCATAGAAAATTGCTTTAACAAAGTATTTGTATGTGTTTAATATACTGCTGCTACGCTACGTTGATTAGCAGAGTTTTTACTCTGCTATGTGCAATTTGCGTAGTAACACAAACTTTGCATGCTCCGTGAGCGTGGCAAAGTATCATGCCCAGGCTTAGCATCATTAAGGTTCCACAGATGCATGTGTATCACTAGGGTCAAACTGAAGCTTGTGCATCAGTAAGGTCCCACAGATGCATGTGCATCAGTAAGGTCCCACAGATGCATGTGCATCAGTAAGGTCCCACAGATGTTTGTGCATCAGTAAGGTCACCCAGATGCTCTAGCATCAGTAAGGTCACACAGATGTTAATGCATCAGTAAGGTCACCCAGATGCTTGTGCCTCAGTAAGGTCACACAGACGCTTGTGCATCAGTAAAGTCACACAGACGCTTGTGCATCATTAACGTCCGACAAATGCACGTGTATTAGTAAGGTCACACATATGCTTGTGCACCAGTAAGGTCACACAGATGCTCGTGCATTAGTAAGGTCACGCAGATGCTCGAGCATCAGTAAGGTCACAGAGATGCTCGTGCATCAGTAAGGTCACACAGATGCTCGTGCATCAGTAAGGTCACACAGATGCTAGTGAATCAGTAAGGTCCCACATATGATTATGCATCAGTAGGGTCAAGCATATGCTCCTAGTTCAGTAAGGTCAAACAGATGCTTGCAGAATGAGTATGGCCATTTAGATGCTTGCTCATGCATCAATCAGTAAGGTCACACAGATGCTCGTGCAGCAATAAGGTCACACAAATGCACGTGTATCAGTAAGGTCACACAGGTGCTTGTGCATCAGTAGTGTCACACAGAAGTTTGTGCATCAGTAGTGTCAAACAGATGCTCGTGCATCAGTAAGGTCCCACATATGCACGTGTATCGGTAAGGTCACACAGATGCTCATGCATCAGGAAGGTCCCGAAGTTGCACGTGTATCAGTAAGGTCACACAGATGCTTATGCATCAGTAAGGTCACACAGACGCTTGTGCATCAGTAAGGTCCCAGAGAGGCTCATGCGTCAGTAAGGTCCCACAGACGCTCGTGTATCAGTAAAGGCCCACAGATGCATGTGCATCAGCATGGTCACACAGACGGTCGTGCATCAGTAAGGTCCCACAGATGCTCATGCATCAGTAATGTCACACAGACGGTCGTGCATCAGTAAGGTCACACAGATGCTAGTGTATCAGTAAGGTCACACAGATGCTCGTGCTTCAGTAATGTCACACAGACGGTTGTGCATCAGTAAGGTCACACAGATGCTCATGCATCAGTAATATCACACAGACGCTCGTGCATCAGTAAGGTCACACAGATGCACGTACATCAGTAAGGTCCCACAGATGCATGTATATCAGTAAGGTCCCATAGATTCTCCTGGATCAGTAAGGTCAAACAGACGCTCGTGCATCAGTAAGGTCCCACAAATGCATGTGTATCAGTAAGGTCACACAGATGCATTTGTATCAGTAATGTCACACAGATGCTTGTGCACCAGTAAGGTCACACAGATGCTCATGCATCAGTAAGGTCACACAGATGCTCGTGCATCAGTAAGGTCCCACAGATGCTCATGCATCAGTATTGTCACACAGACGGTTGTGCATCAGTAAGGTCACACAGGTGCTAGTGTATCAGTAAGGTCATACAGATGCTCGTGCATCAATAAGGTCCCAAAGATGCACGTGTATCAGTAAGGTCACACAGATGCTTGTGAATCAGTAGTGTCAAACAGATGCTTGTGCATCAGTAGTGTCACACAGATGCTTGTGCATCAGTAGTGTCAAACAGACGCTCGTGCATCAGTAAGGTCCCACATATGCATGTGTATCAGTAAGGTCACACAGATGCTCGTGCATCAGTAAGTTCCCAAAGATGCACGTGTATCAGTAAGGTCACACAGATGCTTGTGCATCAGTAGTGTCAAACAGACACTCGTGCATCAGTAAGGTCCCACATATGCACGTGTATCAGTAAGGTCACACAGATGCTTATGCATCAGTAAGGTCACACAGACGCTTGTGCATCAGTAAGGTCCCACAGAGGCTCATGCGTCAGTAAGGTCCCACAGACGCTCGTGAATCAGTAAAGGCCCACAGATGCATGTGCATCAGCATGGTCACACAGACGCTCGTGCATCAGTAAGGTCCCACAGATTCTCATGCATCAGTAATGTCACACAGACGGTCGTGCATCAGTAAGGTCACACAGATGCTAGTGTATCAGTAAGGTCACACAGATGCTGGTGCTTTAGTAATGTCACACAGACGGTCCTGCATCATTAAGGTCACACAGATGCCCAATCATCATTAATCAGGGCCGGACTGGCAACCGAAACTGGCCCTGGCAAACTGCTCGGCCGGCCCTCCCTAGGGTGAGGGGGGTGCAGCCGAGCAGTTTGCGAGGGCCGGTTTCAGCCGATTTTGTTACAGGGGGCCGATATTGCCGACCCCCGGTAACAAAAACAGCCCCCCAGGGGCCCAAAACCGGCCCCCAACCTAGCGGCCCACCGGGAAAACGCCCGGTGCCCGCTACGGCCAGTCCGGCCTTATCAGTAATGTCACACAGACGCTCGTGCATCAGTAAGGTCCCACAGATGCACGTATATCAGTAAGGTCCCATAGATTCTCCTGGATCAGTAAGGTCAAACAGACGCTCGTGCATCAGTAAGGTCCCACAAATGCATGTGTATCAGGAAGGTCACACAGATGCTCGTGCATCATTAAGGTCCCAAAGATGCACATGTATCAGTAAGGTCACACAAATGCTTGTGCATCAGTAGAGTCAAACAGATGCTCATTCATCAGTAAGGTCTCACAGATGCACATGTATCAGTAAGGTCACACAGATGCTTGTGCATCAGTAGGGTCAAACAGGCTCTCATGTATCAGTAAGGTCCCACAGATGCATGTGTATCAGTAAGGTCACATAGACAATCTTGCATCAGTAAGGTCCCACAGATGCTTGTGCCTCAGTAAGGTCACACAGATGCATGTGTATCAGTAAGGTCAAACAGGCTGTCATGTATCAGTAAGGTCCCACAGATGCATGTGTATCAGTAAGGTCCCACAGATGCACGTGTATCAGTAAGGTCACACAGATGCTTGTGCATCAGTAGGGTCAAACAGGCTCTCATGTATCAGTACGGTCCCACAGATGCATGTGTATCAGTAAGGTCACATAGACGCTCTTGCCTCAGTAAGATCACACAGATGCATGTGTATCAGTAAGGTCACACAGATGCTTGTGCATCAGAAAGGTCACACAGACGCTCGTGCATCAGTAAGGTCCCACAGATGCATTTGTATCAGTAATGTCACGCAGATGCTCGTGCATCAGTAAGGTCACCCAGATGCTCGTGCATCAGTAAGGTCACACAGATGCTCATTCATCAGTAAGGTCCAACAGATGCACGTGCATCAGTAAGGTCACACAGATGTTCATGCATCAGTAAAGTCACCCAGATGTTTGTGCATAAGTAAGGTCCCACAGATGCATGTGTATCAGTAAGGTCACACTGATGTTTGTGCATCAATAAGGTCCCACAGATGCATGTGTATCAGTAAGGTCACCCAGATGCTTGTGCCTCAGTAAGGTCCCACAGATGTTTGTGCCTCAGTAAGGTCACACAGACGTTTGTGCATCAGTAAAGTCACACACAAGCTTGTGCATCAGTAACGTCCCACAGATGCACATGCATCAGTAAGGTCACCTAGATGTTTGTGCATCAGTAAGGTCACACAGATGCATGTGTATCAGTAAGGTCACCCAGATGCTCATACATCACTAAGGTCACACAGATGCTTGTGGATTAGTAAGGTCACGCATAGCTAAAATGCACTACAGAGGGTAATTGTGATCACCCATCCCACTACACCTGGATCCTAACATGTCTTCTCCCAATCCCCTGGAACAGGCAGCACATTAACGTAGCTGACTTCATACAGTTCACGAAAGCAGTGACACTGTGCTAGGGACACCTGCTGACTCCTGTTAAAACATAATTACATTAAATGTAAATCTAGCTATAGCAGCACCAGTGTCCCTAGAACATCAACATGATATGAAACTTGAAATACCACCAAAAAGATAGGCCATTATTACAAGCAGCCCGGTAGATGGTGTGACTTTATCATACATGATAAACTCTGACTCCGCCTGGTCAGACTTTATCAGGTTCGATAAATATAGAGCTTAATTTGAGCCGGTGGTTGCCGGTGGGGGCCACCAGCACTCATTTTTGGGAACCAGTACTTTTTTTTCCTCATCAGACATTTAGCGAGAGCATGTGAGAGAAAAACACTCAAGGGGGAAAGAAGGAGGAAAGAGAGAGGTTAAGCCTGTGACTGAGGCCGAAACCAGGTGCCTGTTGGGGTGAGATAAAGGGGCAGGCGTGTCTGGTGGTGGATTAAAGAGGCATGAGGCGGATACAAGACTACGCAGCCTTGGTATTCGGGGAGCCGACATTGAGTAGCGCCAGCCAGGGGCTTCTGAGCAGAGCTTTGGGCACCAACACTTATTCTTTCACTAATTAGTCACTGGATAAGTACCACCCAATATTGACAATCTGGGGAATACCTTGGGGATTTTGGTGCTTACCACATTTTATGGTAAATACCGGACATTTTTGCCCCAGATAAACACTAGCAGGTTTGACCTCCTGATATTTATCACAAAACCAATAATTGCGATATGTGCGGTAATGTCGCATTTAATCAGGCGGCTCTCGATGGAGGCCTTTGTTATGCCCATCTGTCACTGTTGAAAGGATTGGCACCTCTCTTGACTAGAAACCGAGATGTGCTCCAAGGCAGACTATAGACCCAGAGCCTCAAAGTAAGTCTGAATCCTTGTGTTACCCCATGCATTAACCCACTAGGCTATCTGAATCTGATTACCTCCATAAAATTAAGACGTTCAGGGCCTCATTTATGGCATTTTGGTGTAGGGCAGCGCAGCAAGGCATCCTGCTGCACTGTCCTACGCCAAAGTGGAAGGGCAAGAATGCACTGTATTGATGCAATACGGCCCATTCCTGTCCTTTATGCCTGCGCTGGCGCCGTTTTGGTGGCCTAGCGGCAATGTAGGCACCCTTGCACCACGGTGCCTCCGTTGCATGCAGGATTGTTTTTGTGCAGAAATGGGCACTTTCCTGCACAAAAACAATTCTGAGAGGCGTTTTCTTCTTTCTTTGTGTACAGCACACATAGAAAGAGGAAAACATAGCAGAAATTGAGATATATATCCTCGTTACACCTCACCTCGGGAGGCATACGGATTTGGCGCCTCCCCAGGTTTACATCACTTTGTAAATCTGGGGCAGCGTCACAATTCATGGGTGTTGCATGGAAACACCCACCGCAACGCCCATGGAACACCTCCCGGGTGCAGAGTAAGGTGACACAGCGATTTGCACTGCGTTGCCTTACTCATGATTTATGAGGCCACTCAAAGCCACGCAGGGTGGCTTTGAGTGGCTTCATAAATCTTTATGAAACCCCTGCGTCACATATGTACCACTTTACGTGGTGGAATAGTGACGCAGGGCTCTCATATATAAGCCCCTCAGGGGCTTATTTACAAGGCCCTTGCGCCACTTCTGCGTCATTTTTAACATGGGAAAAGTGACGCAAAAGTGGCGCAAGGGGCTTGTAAATCTGCCCCTCAGTATTTAGAATATTCTAAATCCATTGGGCGGTTCTTATTCAGATTAATAATCAACAGCCTTTACCTTATCAAAGTGCCACACCCTCTGTTCCAGAAATTTAGCGAGCTTTGGAAACAAGTTCTTTGCTTGTAGTCGTGCGGTACAATGTGTAAGAATTAATCAAAAACACAGATTAGTTGGAGTAAATGCGCTAGTGGTGCCTCAAAACCAAGGGGCGTCCAATGCATGCCCACGAGGGCTCGGGCTCTGCCGGTTTTTGGGAAGAGCCCCCGATTTCCACCCAGATTCCCGGTTTGTGACTTGCTCTCACGTGGAGCTCCTGAGTGCCCATCACGGAGCCCTCCCTCCTTGGGCACCCCTCCCAAGAGAACGTCCCCCATTCCCCCATAGTGAGCCCGAGTCTGGAACCCACCGGAGCTCCTATGGTTACACGGGGGTGCTTCGTGTGTGTATATATCACTGTCAGGGCAGGTGTGTGGTGACACCAGGGGGCACTCGCAAATCTGCAGGTTTATCCGCAGTCTCAGATGTTTGCAATACAACTCCCATCCGCGATACAGAGTCAAGTGCAGGAGTAAATCTGTGTCCGCTGCCAGAACGAGGAGGGAACGTCTCCAAAAATTACTGGAGCGCAGGGTCGGTGGGTTTCACAGGGAAACATTTTCACGGAGGTAAAACAACTTCTCCTGAAGAAAAAAGCATACGGTGTAAATGCAGAGTTGACCAAGTAGGCGCGTGCTCTCGAGTGTACTCCTGTTATAGTTAGGAATAGCAGAGGAGCCCGAATCTCACAGCTGGATTCAACGTCTGCTCCTGGCAAACTGTGACTTTCGACTCCTGCAATCATATGTGAAATAAAAAGTCAAACACTTATCCTAAAATAGGTGAAAGCGAGCAGGACGTGTTCTTTTAATCTGTAAACAACCCTTGTGAGCTCTGATGCTGATCTCATGACGTCAGCACACAATCACGCCGTCTGACCTGTCTAAGCCAGGAACGATATCTTACAAGCGGGGCCGGTGACGCGCCAGAAACAGTGACTAGCATTTACAAATGCAAAGGGTTTGACCTTGCCCGACCCTCGCTCTCTGCAGCCCAAGCACTGGCAAGGACTTATCACGCAGTCACGTGACCTACATCAGGCGTGAGTGACAGCTTCAGCCAGAAGTTTTCTTTTTTTCCGAGAGCCTGTGCATTTACAGAGCTGCAGTTTCGTGTTTTGCAAGGGCTGATGCCAAGAAATTCAGGATTCCCTCAAGTTGCGTCACACCTGCCGGCGAGCAGCTCATCAGGGACAAACTGCACACAGCACAGAAAAGAGATCTCATTCCTGACTGACTTCCACCACACATCATCATAGGTCATTCTCCGCAGGGCTCCGAAGCCACTGTCCCGACTTCACCAAGGGCAGGGCTACTAGAATTATGCGGGTTTGCAGGTGAGACGTTTTCCGCATAATTAAAAAATTGCCACATTTGCCACATTATCCATCATCTGCTGCATTATCTGCAGATTTTTTTTTAAAAAAGTGTCTAGCTCAAAATGATCAAAAGTTACTCAAAACTCAGCGACACATATTGCCGCACAGCAGAAGGGCCTTTGCAAAAGTTGACTGTTCCCCTTTCTGTTACTTATTGTGTATTTGGGGGTTAAGTTTGTTCTAATAATGTGAAACCTTTGCTCAGACAGTGTTAACCTGTGCAACAAGCATTTGCAAAGCAATAGGTCTCGCATTCATGCGAGTTTGAGCTATTGGCATTGTAAATGACAATGCCTTTAATGTATGTTTTTGGGTTTTAAAACATAAATAAAAGGCATTGTCATTTACAATACTAATAGCTTAAACTCTCGCAAATGTGAGACCTATTGCATTGCAATAAATGGCCTTCTCGACCGCTTGTTAGATTGTAAATATCAGAGGAAGAGACCGGCCTGCGACGTCTTCAAAGTAGTGATAAATAGTGCAGTGAAGAAGATGTGTAAGTGTTGTAAATTACACAGACACAAAGTGTGAAGTGAGAGTTACACATGATCCGAGCTACAAACACTAACAATGCTCTCCAACACCTTTCGCTCTGTGATTAGACTGTCGCGGCTCAGGAGGAAGAGCGGGAGAGGGGGGCTATTTCCTGCCCTCTCCGTGATTTGAGTGCAGTGTGGCATTGCGTAATGTCATTGCTATCTTTGGCCTAATAAAAAAACACTCCAGCTGTAGTAGGGCCCTGGCTTCACCTCCTGCTGCAGGGATGGCTGTGCTTTATGGCAGGCATGGAGGGAGGGTGGGAGGGATGGTCTCGGCTGCAGCTCCGGCCTCATACAGTGCCCCTGCTGTTACTAGTGAGCGAGAGGCGCTGAGGTGGTGGTATTGGTATTGGTGGTGGTGGTATTGGTATTGGTGGTGGTGGTATTGGTGGTGCTGGTATTGGTGGTGATGGTAGCGGCATTAGTGGTATTGGTAGTGGTGGTATTGGTGGCAGTATTGGTGGTGGTATTGGTGGTGGTGGTACTGGTATTGGTGGTGGTATTGGTGGTGGTGGTATTGGTGGTGGTGGTAGTATTTGTGGTGGTGGTGGTATTTGTAGTGGTGGTGGGATTGGTAGTGGTGGTGGTATTGGTGGTAGTATTGGTGGTATTGGTGGTGGTGGTGGTATTGGTGGTGGTGGTGGTATTGATATTGGTGGCGGTATTGGTATTGGTGGTGGTGGTATTGGTATTGGTGGTGGTGGTGGTATTGGTATTAGTGGTGGTATTGGTGGTGGTGGTATTGGTGGTGGTGGTATTGGTATTGGTGGTGGTGATATTGGTGGTGGTGGCAGTGGTATTGGTGGTGGTGGTATTAGTGGAGATATTGGTGGTGGTGGTATTGGTGGTGGTGATGGTATTGGTGGTGGTGGTATTGGTGGTGGTATTGGTGTTGGTGGTAATGGTGGTGGTGGTATTGGCGGTGGTATTGGTATTGGTGGTGGTGGTATTGGATTTGTGGTGGTGGTATTGGTGGTGGTGGTAGTGGTGGTATTGGATTGGTGGTGGTGATATTGGTGGTGGTGTTATTGGTGGTGGTATTGGTGGTGGTGGTGGTATTGGTGGTGGTGGTGGTATTGGTGGTGGTGGTGGTGGTATTGGTGATGGTGGTGATGGTGGTATTGGTGATGGTGGTATTGGTGGTGGTGGTGGTGGTACTGGTATAGGTGGTGGTGGTGGTATTGGTGGTGGTATTGGTGGCAGTGGTATTGGTGATGGTATTGGTGGTGGTGGTATTGGTGGTGGTATTAGTGGTGGAATTGATGGTGGTGGTATTGGTGGTGGTATTGGTATTGGTGGTGGTGGTATTGGTAGTGGTAGTGGTATTGGTGGTGGTGGTATTGGTTGTGGTGGTGGTATTGGTGGTCGGGATCCAGGCGGGGAGCAGGGGGGCCAAACAGCACTGGGGATCCAGCTGGGGAGCAGGGAGCCACACAGCACTGGCAGATTCGTGGTATCTGAGCAAGGGCAAGGTGAGCGGAGGTTCCTGAGAGATAGGTGGAAATTCAGGTGGTGGTTCATGTAGGCGGGTCCTTGATCGTGGAGGGCTGTAGGCATGGGTCAGGAGCTGAGCTGAGGAGCAGGGGTCACAATAGGGATCTCACGAGGGAGCAGGAGAATTAGTGGATCCCACCTGGAGGCAGGAGACAGCAGGGGATCCCGGCTGGGCAAATGCCGGGAAAGGTCTGCTGGGCTAGGAGGCAGATTTCAATGATGACCATTTCTTAAGCTGCACAGGAGGAGGCTGGTCTATCCCTTTAAACCCCTCCAGGGGACACCCTATTTGCCTGAATGTTTTTACATAGTTCCCATGCCGCTGGCTAGGAGGGGAGTGATAGAGCAGCAACTCAGTATCTGCCTCCTGAAGATCAACACCAGCTGGTACTGGGCAAATGGGGACCTATGGCCACTCCATTCACCATGGCTACTGCTGATGTGTAAGGTTTGTATGCAGCGGCTGCACCACTCACGTGCTGGAAGATTTGTGGGATCAGGGTGAAGTGCCAGAATTTTATGATGACTATTGTCAAAATAACTTTGCTAGCACAGGCCGCAACATTTTACCAACTATGTTTGACGAGAATCATCCTGTCTATCGCTCCAATATATACATTTAACGTGAGTTGAAAGGCCCAGATATTGTGGCAAATGCAAAGAGAAGGGAAAGCAAAAACCTGAGAAATGAAGGGATGCAGAACGAAATCAATAGAGGAAGAGGAAACCAAAGGAAATGAGAAATCAAAAACAATAGAAAAAAGGTAAAAGAAACCAAAAGGGATAAGTATGAAAACTGCGTAAAATAAGCAGGCGCTGTGATTTTGCTTGGTTGGTTATCAGTGGCAGATGTCCTCGTGGCTTAGTTCTATGGCTACACTGACTACAGAGAGCCATGTACAGCATGTAGGTCACAGACTGTACTTTCAGTCAGAAAACTCAGTGGGTACATGCACCACCGGAGAAATGTCTTTGTTTCCTGAAAGCAAGAGATTCTGATCCCAATAAGAAACCAAGGTGTGTTAATGTGTCTACTGAAATCATTTATGTACAACCTATTGGTCACAGGGTTCAGCCTTAGAGAGGTAGATAAGTGGGTTAATGCACCGAGTGTAAAGATCTGTGTGCAACGTGTAACACATTCCAATCGTAGTAAGACAGCTTCCTCCTGGACTAAGTGGAGCATACTGTGACCAGTGAATAAATGTGTAACCATCTCACATTCTGCTGATGTGTTTAAATGCATATCTACACTTTAGGAAGCTAATGAAACTTGTTAACTATCCTCTAAGTATGGAGTTTGGACAAGTTTTTAAAACGCGGTTACTAAAGCATAGTTACGAAATAGTTACTCTTGTTTAGCAAAGCCGCTGGCCAAGCCCACATCACCCTTGCATCGCTCTAGAGGTGACAGTTCCTTTGCTGTTTTTTTTTCCCCATACGCTTCTACTATTGAAAAGGGGTAAAGCATGACTGGCTACAATGTAACGGGGTGGTTAATACAGTTGGCGACCATTGAGGAGTAAGTGTTTACGCAGAGTTAAATAGTGACCTCGTATTTGACACCTGTAACCGGCCCTCGCTTTTTTAGCCAAAACCACTTTGTACATTGGGGGAAATTCGACCCATTGCTTAGGAGCAAAACTACAAATCCCATAATGCAATGTGGGGATAGCTAAAAAGCCACGTCTGCCTCATGGTGGCCCACTTACCACAGACTTAGTAGCAGCTACATGTAAATATTGGTGGGACCTTGAATTGATGCATGGCCAAACCCCAAAGTAAGAAGTGACCAGAGGGTAAATGGGACGTTTTACACAGAATGTTCTAATCTTCCCCCTTATTACTCGCCCAATAAAAGCCAGCCTCCTCACCTTCTGGGGTGGGGTCCTGATGTTCAGCTCCAGGTAGTAGCTCCTTCCGGAGTCCCCCTGTAAATTCTCCCCCATGGCCAGGAAGTCGATGCTGCTGCCGGGCTCCGACGCCAGGGACAAGCCGGGGGCATTCTGCTCGTTCTCGCGGGAAGCGTTCAGTAGAGGGCCCCAATGTGCCCTGGTCGGAGGCGAGGAGACCCTCACAGGGAAGGAGATATAAGCCCGGCAGAACCCGAGCCAGAGAAACCAGCAGCCGCCAGTTCACGGACCCCCATAGTGCCTGGCCAAGGTGGGGAGTCCAGGCGAAGCTCTCCCAGCACCTGACTAACCCCGAAGAGACCTGGTTCCAGTCCAGGGCATGGCCCAAGCACAGCCCATGGTGTCCCCTCCCTGCCTCGGAAACTTTAGTTTCTCTTCCGAACAAACTTCCCTGATCACACAGCCGCAGGCGGAGACTCTGGGCCGGCCCGGCAACTAATTAACTCATGGGACGGCCAGGTTCCCAGTCAGACGGATGTGACGATGGACCTCAAAATAGGCAAAGTTTTGTCAAAAGTCTTAAAGTCGCATTGGCCCGAGCGCCCCTCCCCTCAAAAAGAAGGCAGACCTGGGCTGGCCTAACCTAGGAGGGGCCAGGGCAACAGCTGCTCTCTCACTGCGGACCAACCCACCGGGAACCATGCCCTGCCCACGGGAGTGGTTTAAAAAAAATATTTGCAATGCCATAGGTCTCGCATTTAAATGCGAGACCTATGGCATTGCAAACAAGCGGCCGCCATTGTCCCGGCTCAATAAAGAAAAAGTAGACGTACCGTGTAACAACCAAGTAAAGGGGCCAGTAGCCATGGGAGAATACAAATGACGACATGGCCGTACTAAGGAGGGACTAACAAGCCTATTCAGGAATGAAACACCAGCATTTACGAAGGACAAAGACACAAGCCAATGAAAATTATGGGCGGGGCTTCTCCACCATACTCTACCTACAACAGATCGCCAGAGCAGCGCTTGCGCGCTGGCTCAGGCTGACCTAAAAATGACAACCTAAGGAAGTAGCTTTGTCCCCAAGAGATGCCCCCTGCTGTCCGCAGATAGTGACACAAGGGTGCAGGGAGGTGGGTGACCCTTCTCTTCTAGGGTACCTGGTGTTACTGAGTTGTATTGAATTCTATGCACTGTTCCATTTTTGCCTTATTGTGGTTCTAGGTGCTTCATGGGGGCGCAGAGCTGTGGTTCCGCCATTTTCTTTTAAAAGGATAATTGTTTTGTGATGGTGATTGTGAAAGCACTTTATGCTTCAGAGAGCTTTGCCCAGAGTATGTAAGGGGGGAGATAAAGAATTCAGGAGAAACCCTCCAGTCTTAGAGTTGTTTGAGTTTTCTATTGGATTATTTTACTCCTGTATAAAATATTTCTTACAAAAGATTTTCGCTGAAATTTCTTTTTTACTTTCTTTTTTTTAATTTCAAAGTTTGCGCATATTTTAAAAAGTTAACGTTTCGTCTTTGAATCTACCAACATTTTTAGTTCTATATTCCTTCAATACAGTAAAGATAATTGTTCCTCATAATAAACGGATGCTCTGCTTCTCCCACAAGATCCTTTCCTTAGACTCCATAAGTCTCGCCTCCTTCTCATTTCTTGTTTCTGATATATAATTGGAGTATCTCTCCAAGGGCTCAGTGTTTCATGAAGAACAGTGCTTCTGTGTGAGCATACTCCCCCGGAAGTGACATCAGTGCACGATGACCCAGCTTGGGTAGGATGACTGGAAACAGCACCATCAAGCTTTGGCCAATGTTCTCCTACCACCATCACTGGACACCTTCAGAAAGGCCCACTGGGCTGCGGGGTGGCACCAGAAACCACCGCAGGACCAATTCCAAGAGGTGTTTTCATGAAGCACCTCTCCATGGTGGGGAAAGCACCACCTGGCCTGGAGGTGGGAGAGCCTTCTGCTGCGCCCATGCATGCCAGGACGGTGGCAGCCTCTGTCTTCCCGCCTTCTCAGGGTGCTGGCAACAGCGCCAGCCTCCAGCAGGTTGGAGGAGAGCCAACCACAGGAGCTGCAGAGCCAGCCAAGGGAAGCTCAGCGCCCATGAAGAGCACAGTAATTATTGTTCTGCGCATAAAATAATATTGCTGTTGTTAATCATGGGGTAGTGGCAAGTGATGGGCTTAACTGTCACCTGCTCGCTGTGGTAAATAAACAGATTGTTGCTTATTAGCCGCCTGCGGTGTTGCCTTTCTCTGTCTCCATTGCCTGTCATATCATACTGCCAGATAGCGCTCATATAGCGCTCACCACAAAAAGTAAATCCATAGACCCTAACACTTGGGGGCCTATTTACGAGCCGGTTTTCGTTGCACTTGCACCTAGCACATGGTACATGAGCGATGCAAACCTTACATGTGATTTATAAAGAAACGCAGAACACCGTTGTGTGGCCCTGAGTGGCTTCATAAATCTGGAGTAAGGCAACGCAGCACAAATCGCTGCGTTGCCTTACTCTGCCCTGGAAAGACATTCCATGGCAGTTGCGTTGGTGTACCCATGCAACTCCCATGGTTTTTGACACATTCCCAGATTTACCAGAACTGCTTAACTTGGGAATACGCAAAAAAGATACGCCTTCCCAGGAGAGGCGTAGCAAGGAGAAATATATTTATTTCTGCATGTTAGATCAGTCAGCCTTAGGGTGGTCTTCCCCCAAACGTTTTGCTTTGAAGCTCCACGTTTTTGCCGTATCTATCTTTTTGTTGGCCGTAGGACTCTGAGCACTTTACCACTGCTAGCCAGTACTAAAGTGAATGTGTTTCTTCCCGAAACATGCTTATGATTGGTGTATACCTGATTGACCTATTTAATTTACATGTAAGTCCATTGTAAAATGGTACCCCATGTACCCAGTGCCTGCAAGTGAAATGCTACAAGCAGCAGTGGTGGCTGGCATCTATGGAGAGCAAATAAAATAAAATATATAAAATGAAACACTTACTGAGTCCTCCGCACTGGACCTCTTCTTTCTTCTACTGCAGCCTGGCCACCAGGAAACTCCCTTGACCCATCATGGCGATGCTCTCAAGAGCAGCTCCCTGATTTGTGGGAGCAGCCTGACTCGGCACTCCACGGCGCTCTGGAGGCCTGCACTTGCTCTAACCCAGCTGTCTTAAGGCAGCTGGGTTAGAGATGTTTAAAGCACGCACATGTGGCTGGCCAAAAACACATGCCCACTTTAAACTCGTACGGTGCCTAGATGTTTTCTCGTTATTTTTCACACAAATGATATTTTTCACTCAAATGTTTAAATGTCTAAATATTTGAATGCCTAAATGTTTCTATTTATACCTACTATACGAATGACCTGTCTGTAGGTCTTCCCCACCTTCCTCCCTTGCTTCCTTCTTCGCTCCCCCGGGGGCACCTCCCAATCACCACACCTCCTGCGCCTCTGCTCTAGTCATCCCACATTACCGCGCAACGTGACCCTTGACCCGGAAGGGCGAGTATTTCCACTCCCACGCGGTCTTACGGCTCCCACAGATGACCGCGCATGCGGCGCTGACTTGGACCCCCGGCTCTCGGTTTGACGCATTCTACGTCCCTTAAGGTATTTTGAAACGAGAGTAAAAAATTTGCTATCATTCGCGCCAAGAATTTTCAATTCTATTAAGGACACGGAGGCGAAGATTATGCTATCTCTTTCTTTTACTGCAACAAACAGCAGCCAATAAGATCATTTATAACATTGAAACAAAAAACATTCCCAGAATGCTTAGCATAGATACACACAACCATAGAGACTAGCCCTATATAACTGTCTTTACACCGGAACACTTCCTCTTTCTTTGCCCAACGAGCAGAGTCCAAATTGAACAAGAACAAGTCCAAATAAGATCCATAATGCATCCAAATCACTCTAGAATGCTGAAATAACAGGAACCGTGAAACTTGAATATGAAGGTCGTAGAGCGCGACTTCGTTGATGACCACACAATGGCCTATTCTGTGGAGAAGTGTGGCTCAATGGTTAGAGCGGCAGACCCTGATGCAGAGATCTGGCCCGGGACCAGGGTTCAATTCCCGCCTTGGCGGGTCTTGGGCTCAACGTCCTCGGACCTGATAATTCTCGCCTCGGTGCCTATTCTAATCATGGGTCCCACTCTGCAACTCTGGGCAATAGCTTTCTTAATCTCCACAACGGCCCCACCAGCGCTGGGATGCCTGGCTTCACCCTGGGGGTGCCCAGGAGTGGACATTTCACAGGGAAAAGCCAGGAAGGGTTCCACAGCGGTATGCGTACAGCGCCAGGAAGCCTCAGGGTATCAGTGCGCTTTACAAGTACAAATTCATTTCATTTCATTTCATATTCTCCCTTCTGGTCAGCGCCTGAAACAGAAAATTTGTACTCGTAATAACTGTCATAGACCTGTAAACCAGGGTGGGTAAACATGACATTATGAAACATCATATACATTTCCCTGGGCGGGATAATCTTCGCCTCCGTGAAAATTCTTGGCGCGAATGCGAGCTAATGTTTTATTCTATTACAGGACCGGAGGCTTCGGATTATGCTAGTTTAACGCTTATCTAATACAACAGAAGCTACATCGCCCACAGGTTTGTAATAAAATTGTTTGAAAGTGGAACTGGAAGACCAATCAGCAGCTTTCATGATATCCTGTATACTGGTAACAAGCATGAATGATTTGGAGGCCATAGCACCTCTGACTGAATGCGCTCCAAATAAGTCAGTGTCAATACCCGCTTCAGACATTACATATCTAAGCCACCTGGCAATAGTAGCGGAAGTAACAGGTTTGAAAGGTTTCTGTAAAGCAATTAGTAACCTTGAACAACCAGCTGGTCGAAGAGAACGTGTACATTCTTCATATAGCTTGAGACATTTCACCACACAAAGTTTTTCATTCAAAGGAAAAGCATTATAATCAATAGATTTGGAGAAAGTTTTGGTACGAGCTGAAATAACAAAAGACACGCCTTCAGGTGAGAATATTCTACCGTCCAAGTCTAGAACTCGAACATCAGAAACTCTGCGGCAAGCCGATAAACACAACAACATGGCTAATTTAGCTGATAATTGCTTTCAAGAAAGTAAATCATTATTAGGCCAACTATCAAACAAATTCAAGACTTTAGAAACGTCCCATAAAGAGGTATACTTAGCCTTAGGAGGATTAGCAATGCGAATTCCTTTTAGAAGTTTGCACACCACCGGATGCATGCCCACGGGTCTACCATCTAGATGAGTATGGCCTGCTGAAATGGCGGAACGAAAATTATTCACTGATCTATAGGATAACCCATCGGCGGCTTTCTGGGAGAGAAAGTTCACAACTTGAGAAATGTCGGCTTCCACGGGATCCAAGTGCTTCTCCAAGCACCAACCCAACCAAGCCTTCCAGGCGGAACAATATCGTTTCCTGGTTGAAGGAGCCCAGGCTTGTTGGATAAAACCGGAAGCCTGCTCCGAAATTCCTGGCAACGACCATTGTTGCCGGAAAGCCTCCAAGCCATCAGGGATAGCTGCCCCGCCAGGACTAACGGGTGGAGCTCTCCCTGAGGGCCCTGGAGCATCGAGGGAAAGGACGGGAGACGCAGTGGGCAGTCGCATGCCATCTCCAGCAGGACTGGGAACCATGGTTGAGACTTCCAGATCGGGGTGACCAAGACAATTTCCGCTTCCTGCCGAGATACTTGATTCGCTACCCTGGGAATCAAGATAAATGGAGGGAAGGCGTAGTGGAGACTCAGTGACCAATCTTGTGTGAATGCATCTGTCGCTCTCGCTAGGGGGTCTGGCCTCCAGCTAAGAAGGACTCCAGTTGATGGTTCAGTCTGGAAGCAAAGAGATCTACTTGTAACGGACCCCACAGCGATTGAAGTTGGTGAAACAAGGACGGGTGAAGCTTCCAATCGCTGTAATCTTTGAGGTGGCGTGACTGCCAGTCTGCCACTGCATTGTCTCGTCCCGGAAGGTATTCCGCAATGACTTTTATCTGATGCGCTAGGCAGTAATGCCAGAAATCCTTGGCGATCTCCGCCAACATCGGGGATCTGGTTCCCCCCAACTTGTTTATATAGCGCACAGCTGATATATTGTCCATTCTCAATAGAATACAGCATGACACCTTCCTGGGAGAGAGAGTGCGAATCGCAAATGACCCCGCCAGGAGTTCGAGACAATTGATGTGCAAAATGAATTCCTGGAGAGACCATCTGCCCCCCGTGGTCACCTCCCCGCAGCGGGCTCCCCAACCCGACCTGCTGGCATCGGACTCTATGATCAGCTCCGGGCGAGATCCGAAGATCGCCCGACCATTCCAAGCATCCACTTGAGTCAACCACCATTGAATTTCCGCCCGGGCTTCGTCCGTAAGAGGGACTTGATCCGAATAGGAAAGGCCCTTCTGAAGATGTTTGATCTTGAGGCGCTGAAGGGCCTGATAATGTAGGGGCCCCGGAAAGATCGCCTGAATAGAGGAAGCTAACAGACCCACCAAGCGAGCGATCGCCCGTAAGGACATCACCTGCGAGTCTAAAGTTTTCCTCAACTCTCTCTTCAAATCCCTCAGTTTCTGTTTGGGTAAGCTGAGTTGGGCTGACTGGGTATCGATCACAAACCCCAAGAATTCTAACGACTGCGTTGGAAGGAGGACCGATTTCGTTTTGTTCACGACAAACCCCAGACTCTCTAACAGCGTCATCGTTATCTGTAGGTGGAGAGCTGCTAGATGCGCTGAAGGGGCCATGATTAAAATGTCGTCGAGATACACTATTAGACGTATCCCCTGTTCCCGGAGATGTGATACCACCGGCTTCAGTAGTTTGGTGAAACACCACGGAGCCGAGGAAAGACCAAAAGACAGGACCAAGTATTCCAGGCGTCTGCCGCGCCATTGAAATTGCAGGAACCTGCGATGAGGAGGAAAAATGGGAACCGTCAGATACGCGTCTTTGAGGTCGAGGCGGACTAACCAATCTGCCTGCCTCAAGATGTCCGCTAGAAGATGGATCCCCTCCATCTTGAAATGGCGGTAAAGAACAAAACAATTGAATTCCTTTAGGTTCAGCACCAGTCGGAACCCGCCACCCCTCTTTTGGACCAGGAAGACGTTGCTGCAGAAAACCGCTGGTTCCCCATCCTCGCAATAGGCAACCGCGTGCTTCTCCAGCAACTCGTCTATTTCTTGATCTATAAAAGACTTGTCTTGTTGGGAAAAATACAGAGGGTTTGGGGGAACCTCTTGCTGGGGAGTCTGAAAGAAATCTATGTGAAAACCCCGCACTGTCTGAAGGACCCAGGAGTCCTGAGTAATAACCTGCCAGTTGTGAAGGAAATGGCGAATTCGACCTCCCAGAGGGTATAGAGACAGAGATATTGGACTCACCTGCTGTAATTTGCGGCTGGGCGTTCCCTCTATAACCACCTCGATGGAAGCGGCGGCGGGAGAAACGTCTTGTTGGATAGAACGTACCGCCTCTGGTGGGGTCTTGAAAGTCTCCTCGACCCCTGCCGTAACCCCCTCTGGAGAAACCTTGTTGGTATTGGCGGCCTGGCGAGTGGCCCCTGCCTCGCCCGGCCCGTCCAAAAAGGCCAGATTTGAACACCCTCTTGATGTTGGATTGGGCCTTGTCCAAGCTGGTGAAAGTTCCCACGTATTTAGACACATCTTTCACAAAACGGTCACCGAATAATAAACCATCCCCTAATGCACCGGGTTCCGCTGAGGCGAGCTCCGTCAAATTGCTGTCCATGCGCATTAGGAGGGATTTTCTGCGCTCCGCGGATATGGCGCAATTTGCGTTGCCTAGAAAACATATAGCGCGTTGCGTCCACCCAGCAAGGATATCAGGATCGACGGATACACCAGATTCTTTGGCCACGAGAGCTAGCTCCAGGATTTTGGATAAGGGGCCGATGGTGTCTAGTAATTTATCCGGGCACCCTCGCCAGGCCCGATCGATACCTTTCTTGGGGTCCTTCTGAAATTTCTTCAGGAAGGCTAACATGTTAGGATCAATATCCGGGGTCTCCGTGACCTTGTCAGGCACATCTGGACGCGGACATTCCGACCGTAGCCAGTTCCGGACTTCCCTGTCAAAGCCTACATACCTTTCAGACCTCCCCAAAACCTTCGTGGTCTCCCTTGTTTTCTTCTGCTCTACATTTACCTGTTATACATTGTACTTGTCTTACTTAATGATTCCAAGTTGAGACATTTTTTGTTTTGTTAAAATATGTTCACCCGGTCTCAACTGGACTAACGCGTTTTGCTCCTGTCTTTTGTTTTTGTCACTTTAAACAGTGCACATACATCCCACCCTCCTTCCTGCTGCTGTCACCCAACAGAGCCCAGCCCGTCCTCACTCTGTTCGGGATGGGGGCCGAAAAATAAAATGGTAATGAATTACCATTTTATTTTTCATCTCTGTGGCTTTGGCTGTAATTTAAGTGGGACGACGCTCCTCCGCTCCCACGGAGGAGCTGCCCCTGACCAGCAGGCTTTCAGCACGGATTGTGCCACTCACAGAAGTAGCCTTTCAAACCTGTCTCAGGACTGCCATTGCAAGACCTATGTGCGCAGTTTACTGTCACTTCGACTCAGCATTTAAAACCTACATGCCAAGCCTTAAAAACCTCCCTTTTACTACATATAAGTCACCCCTAAGGTAGGCCCAAGCTAGCCCTAAGGGCAGAGTGCTATGTAAGTAAAAAGTAGGACATGCAGCTTTATCTTTTGCGTGCCCTGGTAGTGACAAACAGCCTTTTTCGTTTTTTAGTACTGTGAGGCCTACCCTTCTCATTGGGTAGCATCGGGAATTCCTTAATAATCTTTTACACTGTAATTCCAGATCATTGAGGAGTAGTTTTTGATGTTTCATATGTTTGGGATGATATCGATAAATCCTACTTACTGATGAGGTTGGATTTAACTTGACTGTTTTAGAAATGCCACTTTTAGAAAGTGGCCATTTCTCTGTACTTACTACTCTGTGAGCTTGACAGCCTGTCCCTAATACATGTCTGGTCTGGGCTGGGTGACATCTCCATTTGTGCATACTGTCTAGACAGCCATAACACAGGACACTCAACTGCATCTGCATTAATCTGCATACTGATGGGTCATCCTGGGCAGGAGGGAGGAGAGGAGGTGGCACTTCACTAGAATAGGTAGTGTCCTGTCTCCACACAAAGGGCTGGTTTACCCCTGATAGCTAGGCTGGCAGACAGGACTGGGCTGAAAGGGGACCTGTGCACTTTAGAGTTCTTTTGAAGTCACCCCCCACATCAAAGGCACATTTGGGTATAAGTACTGGGTCTCTGACCCCATCTAATCGGACACATTTTGGACCTGTAACCAGACATCATTGGCTCTACATCTGCACATTGTCAGAAGGAACTGCTGTGCTGCCAGGAGGGACTGCCTCTTTGCTAACTGCTCTGCTGTGTTGGCCTGCTGCTTGTTGAGCTGCAGGAAGGACTACCACTTTGCTGCCTTGCTGTGCTGGCCTGCTGCCCGCTACTTTAGTACTGTGTGGACTAAAAGTATTCTCCAAGTGGAGGCGTGGCTTGCCTGTTACGGAAGATGGCCGCTCCGTGAAGTGGCTCTGGCAACCGACTTCCCAGTTCTCCCCGAAATCCGGTATTAATCCGTCTTCAACCTGTGACGGACGATAGTACATGACAGCGGAGCTCAGCGGTAGCCGAGGCGACCAGAAACGGAGACTGTGGCTTGAGCAGGGCGGAGCG
Organism: Calotriton arnoldi; assembly: GCA_963921515.1. NCBI lineage: Eukaryota > Metazoa > Chordata > Amphibia > Caudata > Salamandridae > Calotriton > Calotriton arnoldi. The sequence goes on along the minus strand of CAWUFW010006752.1, from coordinate 704,866 downwards.
TGGAGACGGCGGCCTACCCGGCCGGGTGAAGCACCAACCTCGATTTACATAATCCAAGGGGGGCCTGTGCCGGTGCCGGAAGGCGGGCACTGAGCGGAGCCGTGTGGTCCCCCTGAGAACGCTGAACAGCCGCCATGGCGCCGGGTAGGCATCTTTAGCCTGCCGGTGCCTGGACTTTGGAAAAAGGAGTCACCCCTTGTGTGGACGGTGAGAAAAGGAGCCGAGGGATAGCACTCTGCTGGGTACTGCAGGGAGCGGTGCTATATGGCGGCAGGTCCTAATTGAATGACTGGGAGTAAATGGAACCAGCGCCAGGTCGCAGACACGGTGGCACCTCAGAGGCAATCTGGTCGGGCGGTGAGGCAGAGACATACCCCAGTACCGAGTTGTAGGCTGTGGACTGCCTGGTACCACGCTGCATGAGGCTGAGAAGACAGTAGGATAGTGGCTATGACCACATAAAGTGGATCTCAACCCTCTTGTCTGAAGCTTCCCACAGTGCCTGCGGCACTGACTGGCTTCAGGGATATTTAAGGGGGCCCCCACTAATAAAAGGGGGGGGTAGAAAAAAAAAGCTGAACGGAGAGTACCATTGAGGGTGACAGACTGTGGGGAAAGTGATGACAGGGATAAACTGACAGGCCGCAGGAAGAGCTAAAGACCCCTGGCTGGCGGCAGCGGTTCCCTCATTAATCATGCGTTACGAAGCACTCCACCCAGAAACGCCTAATGGAAACTATGACAGGCAGAAGAAACATGAAATCCTCACATCAAAACTAGATAAGTTTATGCTACAGAAAGGCGCAGAAGCGCAGGACCCCCACAGGAACGCTCGTCCCAGGGGCCAGAGGAGAGATCCGGGGAACCCTCTTGCTCCTTGAATGACTTGATGGCCGCCATACAGGGGGTGCAAACGGCTCTGGAAACCAGACTCGACATAGTGACAACGGAAGTGTCACTGATACGGGCTGATTTACGCAATATGGGGGAGAGGGTCCAGGAGGTAGAAAGTACCGCCAAAACCTTGGTTCAAGACATGGCGACTCTGAAAACTCAAATGAAAGAAGTGCAATTGCTTCAAGCTACATTGGAGGCCTGGATTGAAGACCAAGAAGTAAGATCACGGCGGAATAATGTTCGTATTCTCGGGGTGCCGGAGCGATCGGAAGGGCGGGAACCAGACCTGTTCATAGAAAAGCTGATAACGCAAGAGCTCCAACTAAGAAGCCTCTCCAAATTTTTCTCTGTGGAGCGGGCCCACCAAGTGCCGGGTGGACGTCCCAGACCTGGGGCACCCCCGACCTATCATAGCACGTCTCTTCAACTACAGAGACCGGGATGTTATCCTTCAGCATGCTCGTATAGCCCCACCAGTGCTATTAGACAATGCCCAGGTCACCTTTTTCCCAGACTTCACACTTAAAACTCAAGCACTCAGGCGGAACTTTATGGCTGCTAAAAAGGCTCCCAGGGAAAAAGGAATAAAATATTCCATGCAATTTCCGGCAAGGCTGCATGTGGAGTCGGAAGGAAAGGAGTGGTTCTTCGACACGCCGGAGGCAGTTTGGGAATGGCTAGAGGGCCGGAGAACAGTGGAAGGCCCCGGTGCAAAGTCGCAGTGAGACAGGTTCAGGAGAACAGCGAAGAAGACAGAGGAGCAACGTGAGGGGGACCCGCACGTGGAAGAGAGAGTGAGGACAGTATGAATCGCTGCAGACGGACACTTCTGAGGAGTTGTAGAATCATTGAAGCAAAGTCCTGATAGAACTAAAGAATGAGCCTACACTTGCCCCTCGATGAGACCTCTGTAAGCCAGTACAGTGTTGCGGACCTGAAGATGAGACCGGAAGCAGGCGATTCCAGCAGGTGGTGAGACTAAAGAGCCCTGGCTGCAGGACATTAGCATTGGTCCAGGTGGTAAAATTGGACAATAAAGGAGGGGGGTGTGGGGGGAGGAAGCGTTGTAGGCAAGTTCACGTCTCTGATGTTAGTTAATCGGGGGGGTCGACAGGCTCTCTGCTAAGTTGGGGGGGCGGGCATTTGGGGCTCCGTCGAGCAGGGATGCCGGGTGGGGGGTACGAGGGGAGGGGGGAGGAAGAACTTTTAATGTTATAGCGTGTTGGCTATTGTTCTTTACATATTGGGAGGGACATGCAGAAAGACTTATTGTGCAGGACTCATTTACAGTACCAAGATCACATACCATTAGCGAGATATTTAAATTGGGGACGCAACGCAGCTTCGTACGTAAAACGCTACTGATACTACAATGGTAGGGCAGACACCAGTGGAACTGAAATTGATGACATGGAATGTGAACGGGTTGGGCAATAAGATAAAACGTGGGATAGTCCTGCAGTTCATTAAGAGGCACTCCCCTGATGTGGTGCTACTGCAGGAGACTAATGTAATGGGGAACACATGTTGAGCGCTTAATCGTGGGGGATATGAAATTAAAATACATGCAGGATATACATCGGGCTCCAGGGGCACGGAAATCCTCTTGAAAAAAAACCTTCCCTTGATTATTGACAAGACCTGACAGATAGATTAGGGAGGTATGCAGTGCTATCGAGATCATGGGCGGGGGAGGTGGTAAACATAATCTCAATATATGTCCCCCCCAACGCTAAAGGAAACAACATTGGAAGATTTGGGGGCCTTGATGCTAACACTTCCCCCTGGGAGACTCTTCATGGGAGGGGACTTCAACATGACAGGATGTGAGGACTTGGACCGTTGGCCCGTAAGGTCCCAAATAGCTAAGCCAACGCGTTTGACAAGATTCTTTGAGGCCTTAGGCCATCCAAGATATTTGGAGGACACTGAATCCGCACCAGAGGGAATACACTTTTTATTCCGGGGCGCTTGGGAGCCGATCACGTATTGACTACCTAATAACCTCAGCCTCAAATTTCATGCATTTTACTGATGTAGCTCATATGGCAAGGGGAATCTCAGATCATTCCCCCATTTGGATGACTTATAAGGTTGGCATCACATGAGATAAGGGTGCAATCCCATTCACCCCTGGTATCTAAAAATACCTCTAATAAGAAAAGGTATTATTAAGGCCACTAAATATTACTTTCAAGAAAATGCTCATTCAGTTGACTCATCGCAGGTACTTTGGGAAGTGTACAAGACAGTGGTTAGGGGGGAGGCCTTATCGTTGATAGCGAGACATAAGAGGGAACAGAAAGTGAAGGCGGTAGAAATCGAACAAGAGATCGTAGAGCTTGAACGTCAAATAGTGAATGGTGGAGAAGATAATTTACAACATAGATTGGCAATAAAACAGCAGGACTACTCCGATTGGGTATCGGAGGCAGCCAGAAACAAAATCATAGCGACGCAACACAGAGTCTATGAAGTGGGAGACAAAACCGGGAAGCTATTGGCGTGGCTCGACCAAAGGGAGCATGCGAGCCGATGGGTGTCGCAAATAACACTGGAAATGGGAGAGGTTCTGCGAGACCCACAGAAGATCGCGGAGGCCTTCGCAAACTATTATTCAAAGGTCTACATGTCAGATTCAGAGGCAATGATGCAGGAGGCCTTGGAATTCTTAGCAGACATTCCTCTCCCGGTAATCACGGCAGAGGATAAACAACTCCTGGATGCCGACATTACAGTTGAAGAGGTGACTCAAGCGCTTAGGGCCCTTAACTCGGGTAAGGCGGGGGGTCCGAATGGAATCCCTGTAGAACTTTATAAGCTTGCGGCTTCTGAAACAATGCCGCATCTCCTAGCTATGTTTGAGGAATGCAAAACAAATGGTTGCCTTCCTATGGACCAACAGTTGGGGACGGTGGTAGTAATTTATAAAGCAGGGAAGCCCAAGGATAATTGCTCTTCGTATCGGCCAATATCGCTTCTTAATTTAGAAGTTAAGATTTTAGCCAAAGTGTTGGCCGCAAGGCTGGGCCCGCAATTGTCAACCCTGGTCCATCCCGATCAATCGGGCTTTATGCTCGGTCGCGCCACTGCGCTAAATCTCAGACGCCCGCACAGGGTTTTGGGACGGGCCCATAGAATACAGGAAGATGCTGCAATCCTTTCCCTTGATGCAAAGATGGCTTTCGACACTATTGAATGGCCATATATGTTTGCGGTCTTGAGCCGTATGGGTTTTGGCCCGCAGTTTTTGTCCTGGATAAAGCTCCTTTATGAAAAACTCCGAGCTCAGGTTGTGGTTAATGAAAGAACCTCGTGAGGGTTCACCCTGTGTAGAGGCACGAGAGAGGGTTGCCCCTTGTCTCCACTAATATTTGCATTGATGCTAGAGCGGGTAGCAACATGGATAAGGGGAGATCCTATAATAAGAGGGCTCCGCTGGACTGAGGACTGGGAGGACAGAATATCGCTCTATGCGGACCATGTGTTGTTATACGTGGCCTCTCCCAGGGCATCGATCGCTAGAATACTCGACATTTTTAACTCCTTCAGTAGATACTCGGGATATACAATTAATTGGACAAAATCTGTGGTATTTGTCCTTGTTGGTCAAAGGCCTAACCTCCCAGCAGGATGTAAGGATGTAACTTAATATTTTGGCCGATGTCCGGTGGAGCTACTTTGATAGCTATAGCGGAGATGGGCTGTGGACTTCCCCCTCGGCCGTCACCTACCCAGCCGGACATTGGACAGACTTTCCCTTCGTCTCTCGGCCGTATCTCCCGCCTCGTTTCCCTCTTACACTACTCCCCTTACCCTTCCACACGCCACCAACCAACAGACATAACTCGTAATTGATATATCATTTGTAACATTGTGTAACTTGTAACTAATGTAACTTCCTCATGTAAAGCGCTCTGATACCTCCGGGTCTAACCAGCGCTATATAAAACTCAAATAAATAAATAAAGATGTACAGAACAAGTCGTGTCAGAAGGATTTCGATATCTTGGGGTATTTGTAACGCTGGATCCCAATCGATTCTATGACGAAAACTTGATGGGCCCTTTGACAAGACTCCAAAATGACGTCCAACATTTGCGGGCTCTCCCGCTGTTGCTATTGGGAAGAGTGGCACTCTTCAAGATGATGGCGCTGCCAAGATTTCTGTATATGCTCCACAACACCCCGTATTGGGTGCCGGAGTCTTACTTCAAACTAATAGACATGGCGATCAGAACGCTCCTTTGGAATGGGGGATCCCCCAGGATCGCACTTGTAAAACTAACCCGTGGGTGGTACGATGGAGGAATCTCCGTACCTCACATAGAATCTTACTTGGAAGAATTGGGCGGCCCAATTAGTGACGGTAAACCAATGGGTACACCAACCATATTCGGAACTGGCCTACAGAATGGACCGTTTAAATCTTCAGCCGAGAGGATACCTCCGAGCGCTATACACTGATCCTAGGAGTCATTCCCTGGAGGGCCCAACAGCGCTGACTGTGAAAATTTGGCATACAACTACCACCAAATTGGGGTGGAAAAATAAAATTACCAAAGCAACCCCACTGTGGGATTCGAAACAGCTGGGCACAATGGGGCTAAAAGCGTGATTTGATAAGTGGGATCTAATTGGAATCTCAAAGGTGGGGGATTTACACACAGGCACACGTATGAAATCTTTTGAACAATTGCAAAAATCGAATGATTTGGACCCCAGGGAGGTTTTTCGGTACTTGCGGATTAGAAATGTCTTGAGAACGGTGGTGCCTCGGGGAGAGTCTATTCCCGAGTCCTCACCACTGGAGTGCTGTCTCCTGGAGGAACACCTCACCCGGAAAGCAATATCCATGACATACCAGAAACTGATAAACAACATGCTGGACACGTTGGTGGGCCTAAGGGACCGATGGGGACTAGATATTGTAGATCTGCAAGAGGAAGACTGGCCGGAGGCCCTGGCGTCCACCAGGGAGGTGGCCATTCGGGCCCGGTTCAGATTGATACAGTTGAAATTGCTTCACAGAGCATATATTTCTTGCAGCACACTTCAAAAAATGGGGAGAAAGCCAAACACCCGCTGTTACAGAAACTGCGGAGAGGAAGGGTCCTTTTTTCATATCCTGTGGGAGTGCCAAAGAATCAAAAAATACTGGGAAGCTGTAGTTGCTTGTATGGCAAGGGTTGTAGGAATGGAATTAACCCTGGCCCCGAAGTGTTGTATTTTGAATGTATGGGGAGAGCAGACCTGGGACAGGCAGAGCGGACTTGGGTCACACTAGGGCTGATGGTAATGAAGCGGAACATTGTTTGTAAATGGGGATCAGGTGAATTGCCAACTCTAAGGGAATGGTCACGAGACATGGATTGGTCTATGGTGGCCGAGAAAGCAGTATATATTAGCAGGGGCTGTTCCAGGAAATGAGGTAAAATCTGGGATAAGTGGAATAAGCACAGAGGGTACCCCTGCACACCACCCCTGCAAGAGAAAATCCGACCCGGCCTTGGCCCCTCCAATAGAGGAGAGAACTAACGAGACGGAAAATGAGGCTGCTCAATATTATAAGGTACATGTTAAAATTAAAATTGGCTGTACTGTATAAGACTGTAATGAGGAAGAATGCATAATATGGTATTGTCCTGTTGTTGTTCTGCTTGATTTCAACAATAAAAAGATGGTTTAAAAAAAAAAACACAGCCATAACCCACACATGACAAAACCCCCCAAAAAAAGTATTCTCCAAGTGCTTGTTGACTTGCCCCCTGATCCCTGAAGTCTCAGGGCCATCAAAGACTTTGCCTTCTAGTCTCTGCCATGGGATTTTGGACCCTGTGCATCCGGCAGTGGGCTATTGACAACAAAAAATTAGCTCCTATTCCCCTGCTTGTGGTGGGAGCAGAGCGAGCGCTTCACCCTCTGGCAGATCCTTAGCATGTGTTAACCAGGATCAACGCTTCCCTCCCCACAGATTGAGAGAGCTTGAGCGTTGTATGTTACCCTGTTTCCAACGCACACTCTGGAAAGCAGTCTGCTGAGCCCCTCCTCTTTTGCTGTGCAGCCACGCCTGTACCTGGGACCACGACTGAGCGCTTCAGTTCATGCCAGCCCAAGCGCCCTGCCTCTACACCAGACGCTGTAGCACTCCAGGCGAACACTGCAGCATGCTATGTGGTCGCCATTGTCTTGACAACGAGGACTCACCTGCTGCACCAGGTTCCTGGACCAGAGCTTGCTGTACTACGTCGTGCCCCGCCTCCATCAACAAAGGGAGCTGCAGTGCAGTTTGCCGAATGACAGCCATTCTTTCAAAAACGTACTTTGATCCCCCAGACCAAAGAGGTCTCTGCAGCGGGCCTATGCAACATCGCTGGACAGCTGGGGGTTATTTGCCAGCATTCCGGTCTCGAGGGACTGAATAGAGACATCCTCAATGAGGACTTCGAGGGAGTACTGCACGTGTGCTTCTACAGTGAGAAAGTTCCTGTGCCCTTCCTTTCTAGTATTACCATAAAGATTCTAAGAAATGCAGAGATAATTAGCGCACTGCTATTTTTTAACACTTGCTTAACTTGAAAAGTATACTTGTGATTTGTATCTTTTTGGTCTTCCTTTCTTCAGAATATAATCTATATTTTTAAACCTGTGTGGAGTCTTTTTGTGATGTATTCATTGCGTTACTGCATGTGTGTGTTGCACAAATACTTTACACATTGCCTCTTTTGATAAGCCTGCCTGCTCTGTGCCAAGCTATAAGAGGGTGAGCACAGGTTATCTTATTTGTGAATCTAGCTTACCCTGACAAGATTGGTGGGTCCTGCCTGGCTTGGGTGTACACTTTAGCCAACCAGAAACCCCATTTGTAACATTGGTGGCAGCGGTGGGATAGGACTTGTGTTTGTGCACTATCATACAGTAACTCATTGTTCACCACTACTCTTCACTTTGACCAGTGCAATTTGGTCACTTGCCTGGTGTGTGTGTGGGGGGGGGGGGCACAACTTGCCAGGAGCAGAAGGGGTTTCCAGACCAGGGAGAAGCGTCTCCCCCAGGAATTTATCCCCCGCAGAACTGGAGGTCAGGAGGGAGGAAAGAAAGTTGAAACTGGAGCTTGCAAAGCTAAAGCTTGAGAAACATCAAGCTCTAGAGGAGAGGACGGTAGCTCTGGAGGAAAGGAAACTTACACATGAGCTCAACCTCAGAAAGCTGAATATCAGAGCCCTACAAGTGGGTCCAGCAACAGTAATGGTGGCAGCATACTGGCAGTGTCTTCACATGAGTCAAAGGTTAGGATACCCAAAGATTTGGTGCCCAGTTATATTGTGGGGGATGATGTGGACAAGTGGTTTGCAGCCTATGAAGAGGCTTTAAGAGTGCACAAGGTCCCAGAGGAGTTCTGGGGCGATAGTCTATGGAGGTACATGCCAACAGTGGGGAGGGACACTCTTCTTACACTAGAGGAGGGGGACCAGACATGCTACACTGCAGTGAAGACCAACTTGACCAGTAAGTTTGGGCTGACACCTAAGAAATACCGACAGCGATTCAGGGCTAGTCACAAGCTATCCACACAGAGCTGGGTTGACTGTTTAGACTATCCTGGTGAGGCACTGAAGGGTTGGGTGAGGGGCAGCAAAGTAAATGATTATTCGGGGCTGTAGAACTTAATTTTGAAGGAGCACACAATTGATATTTGTTTTACAGAGCTGAGCCAACACCCAGTGGATACAAAAATTACTGATCCCAGGCAGCTTGCGGAGGAGGCGGACCTCTGGGTCAGCACCAGAGGGTTCCAAGAAAGCATCTGGGTGGACTCCCAACAGGGGGGTCAGGGTTCCCATCAGAAGAAGGAGAGGGGAGATAAAAAGACAGAGTTCTCTAAAGGCCCCCAAAACAGGGAAAGGTCTCATTCCCAATCTGGCCACTAGAAGAAAAACTACCCTGACAAAAGTCAGCAGCCCAAGCCCGTTAACTGCTATGAGTGCTATGAGTATGAACACTACTAGGAGGATTCCAAGTGTCCAAAAAGAGCGCAACTTCCCACTGGAGGAAAGGTTCCAGGGGCGGTGAGTGTAGTGTTGGGGGAGGAGTTTGTCCAAGTTATTGGGTGAGGGAGGAATTACTGAGGACCTGTTTAATATTGAGATTTCCACAGAGCTCTAACAGGGCTCCTCTGTTCCTCATTGCACCACATGTGCACTGATATCCCATTCCTGAGACATTGATAGGACTTGTACTTTACTCTGATATCCATCGACCTCTAACAGTGCTCCCCTGTTCCTCATTGCACCACGCATGCACTGATATCCCCTTCCTGAGACATTGATAGGACTCGTACTTTACACTGACATCCACAGAGCTCTCACAGTGCTCTTGTTTGTTATTGCACCACGTGTGCACTGATGTCCCCTTCCTGAGACATTGATAGGACTCGTACTTTACACTGACATCCAGTGAGCTCTAACAGTGCTCCCTTGTTCCGTAGAGCAGCATGCATGCACTGATGTCCCATTCATGAGACATTGATAGGACTCGTACTTTACACTGACATCCACAGAGCTCTCACAGTGCTCCCTTGTTCCTTGTTGCACCATGCATGCACTGATATCCATGTAAATAATCACAAGAGGTGGTTACCTCGTTCTATGTGTGCTGCAGAATGCAGCACGCATAGAAAGAGGAAAAAAACGAGGAGAAATGCAAACATTTCTCCTTGTTGTGCCTCGTAGCATTCTAGTAAAACTCGAACGAATTAGACTTAGTGCAATGGTGTCTTGGTTACCAGATGACTGAACACCTTGGCAGAGCTATTGAAAGATGTAGCTAGAAGGAAAAAAATGCAAGACAAAAATATCACCCCAAAAAAAAATCAAGGACACAAACATCTATCTTACATACTTTGGGGCTTATTTACAAGCCCCTTGCACTGTCGGTGCGTCACTTTTTATGTGATAAAAAGTAACGCACCAGCGGCGCAAGGGGCTTGTAGATAAGCCCCTTTGAATGTAAGGTGAAAAATATTGACATAAAAAATATAGAAGACAATATCATCAGAATATAGGTAAGGTATATGGAGGGCATGGTCAAGAGTCATACACTCTTTCAATATCCGTTGACTCAATGATGATCCATCGCTCAGCCAAATTTTCATCCAGAAAATTAGAGGGCGGAGGGCCAGTATGTCACTTAGGGGGTGCCTTACCTAAGTGACATACTGGCCCTCCGCCCTCTAACTTTCTGGATGAAAATTTGGCTGAGCGAAGGATCATCATTGAGTCAACGGATATTGAAAGAGTGTATGACCAGGTTTTGACTGGACTTTTTTCATTTTTTGTTGGCCATGCCCAGGGGGAGTAGAAGAGGACAGTTGTTCGCACCCTGTGGCTGCGACGATGAGTCTCCACAAGATCTGCCACACTTCATATTATTTTGCAAATTTTAAGAGGTCCCCCGGACTTTTATCGTTCCTATTTTAAAGAGGTTGAATTTTGAGCAGGCCCGTCCAGCTCTTATCTATTTACAATTGTTGCATGAAGAATGTATTCTTTTTGCTCTTAGTTTCCTGAAATCTGCAGTGAAGGCCAGGGCCCGTCTTGATTAAATGATAGCATTGGTCAGGGCTTATTTTTACTCTGACGATATATATATATTAGACAATGGCCTTGGGACCGATCTTTTTAACTGCTCTAATTTTTAATCGAGGGTCAAGGGAATATATATTTAACTTTGTACCTCTGGCTTTGAATTTTTATAGACCCTTGCGGAATTTAGTTAATTGTATGATGAAATGTGTTATTATTTTATGAATTCTTTTAGGTATTGACAACTTTTATGGTTTTATATGCTGAAACCGAATAAAGTTTATTGATGATGATGATGAGGTAAGTATATCAAATTTCAACTAATATATACTGTATTCTCATTAACACATATATTAACTTTTAAAAAATGCACTTTACTTAATATACTTACATTCTAAAAAAATCTCAAAAACGTATAACTTACACACAAAATTAAAATATACATCTTAAAATAATCGCAAAAAATAAAACATAACATTTAGATTTAGAAACAGGTGGAACCGGTGGCTATGTTGGGGAAATGGCTGGGTTTGCATGTAATGGAAAATGTTTTTAGGGGTACAATCCTTGTGGGGGTGAACTTGGTAGGAGGATACTGGGGGGATGTTCTATAGGGAGGGGTAAAATTAGAGAATTGACAGAAACCGTTACAGAGGAGATTTTTAGAATTTTGGTGGTCCAGGTGAGATTTTCGTGCCCCTCCACCATGGAAGGAGTGTTCCTTGTGACCATCTGGTACTGTTCTTTGGGCGATCCCAGGTATCTGAGCAGGTGGGGGCTAAAAGGTTTGATGGTTTGCAGATGGGTGACATGGTGAGGACATAAAATGGGATACAGTTAAGGATACAGTAGGCAAGACAGATCAGAAGAAGACAGGACCATGATTTGGCTTTTGACGTCGAGAGAAGAGGGCATTTGCCCGGTTAAGATATTGGAGGGATTTTTGTGTTTGAGGGGAAGGGTGCTAGGGCCGCTGTTTAGGCATGTGAATAGCTCCACGGTGACGAACGGACAGGTCCCAGAACTATTATGAAAGTAACTGAGGCAAGCAAGATGGAGCAAGAGAGTGTGGGACCCATTCTTTCAGAATAGAAGCAGCGACGGAATGGTTTCGAGTGCAGTTGATTGAGGGCCGGTTTAGGGTCCTATGCAAAAGGAGAAGCAATTGCATGTGGAGATATGTGAGGCCACCTACCACAGGGATCTAGGGAGGTCCTACTGGATGTATTTTCCTCTAGCAGGGGCAGAGAACAAGAAAGGTAGAGTGAGAGATTTGGATATGTGTTAATCTGATAGAGAAATGGGCCAGGGAGCTTGCAGCAAAGCAGTTATGTGTTGCGAACGGATTTTGTCCAAGTGGTTGCATGTTGATACGGCTTAGGAGGAATGAACTGGGGCCGGTTGATGTAGAAGACATGGGAATTGAGGTCAAAGTACAGCCGCATCCTTGTGCAGGTAAGACCGGTGGGGCCGGGAGGGGGGGGTCTTTCGACAGACGACCACGAGGGAAAATTAAATAAATAATTAATTTTTCCTCATCGTCTGTTGAAATCCCCCCAACCCGGCCCCACCGCTCTTACCTACACGGGCCGCGACTGTCAAAGTAGCCGCTGCCGTACATGCTGACATTACACCTGGGGAAGAACGACCTGGTCTAGTGGACTGAGTTGGAAGTGATTAATAGGATGAAGAAAGATTTAGGCTTTCTGCTTAAGAGATAGGAGACTAGGGGGCATATTTACAATGAAAGGGCGCAGCGCGGCACCACAAGCAATTTTGCTACGCCAAGCTGAGCCATTTAAAAAACACAGGGATGTGCTGTATTTACAAAAGTACGATGCACCCCTGTGCTCTCCCCTGCGCAGGTGCACAAACAGCAGTGTTGCACCAACGCAGGGACTCTTGCAACATGGTGCAGGCGTGCCTGCATTACAGAGATGATTGTGTTTGTGTAGAAGGAACACTTTCCTGCACAAAAACAATCATTAATGGCATTTTTCTCCTTTTATGAGTGTTGCAGAATGCAGCACACATAGAAGGAGCAAAAAATGAGGAGAAATAAAAGTATTTCTCCTCGTTTCGCCACTTTAAAATCTCCCCTGGAAAGGCTTTAGATTTTGGAGCTGCCTCAGATTTATTAATCCTTGTAAATCTGGGGCAGTGTCAAAAAGCCATGGCACGCCCCTTTAACGCAGAGTACTGCATGAAGGAGGGCCATATTTACAAGGCCGTTTAAAGCCACGCAAAGTGGCTTTGCATGGCCTTGTAATCGCCACCAGAGCATCATAAAAGTGACTCTCCGGTGGTGCTTGGGACTTGCAAATATGCCCCTGGGTTCTGTTGGATGGAGCTGAATCCCTGAAGGGTGTGAAGAGAGGCACATAAACCAGTCACAATAAACAGGGTGTAGGAGGAGATTAAGAGATACATTTCAGACTTGAAGGGGCAAGGGGATAAAGGTGATTAAGCACAAGAAAATTGTGTATGTTTTGGCTCAACAGAGTACATTAGTCAGTGCTAGGTAATAGAAGTTAATGAGAAGACGGTGGTATGGATTTCATGAGAAAAGGAGGTTGAGGGGGGACAGAAAGAATACCTGAGGGGGAGGGTTTTTCAGGTGGTGGTGTGAGGGCACAAAGAGAGTAGAGATGGATAAGGGAGGGGGGGCAGAAGAAGTAGGGGAGAAAAGGGTGGAATTGTTGGGGTGGGAAAATAGTACGGAAGGTGGGAAGGGTTAATAGTAAATGTTAGGACCTTGTTTAGGGCTAAGGATGCAAGGGGTTAGCCCAGCTTTCTCCCAATAAAAGCAGCTTTGCCCAACTTTAATGGAGTTGAGTAGTGATTTCCCTCTCAATGTGAAAATGTGTTTTAACACAATTATGTGTTCTAGTGCTGAAACATCTGATAGTGGAGATTCAGCACTAGAACAGGAAAGTTCTAAATTTAAAGCCGGGAGAAGCTGTCAAACTTTGCACTTCGAGCATGTGCAACATTTTCAGAGGACTAACTTTTCCCTGCCTTCAATCAATCAATCAATCAATCATGTCACTTATAAAGCGCACTACATACCCGCGAGGGTCTCAAGGCGCTGGGGGAAGAGGAGGGTGGTGCTGCTACTGATCGAAGAGCCAGGTCTTGAGGAGTCTTCTGAAGGCCAGTAGGTCTTGGGTCTGTCGGAGGTTGGTGGGGAGGGTGTTCCAGGTCTTGGCGGCGAGGTGGGAGAAGGATCTGCCGCCGGCGGTCGTTTTCCGGATGCGGGGGACTGTGGCGAGGGCGAGGCTGGTCGAGCGGAGCTGGCGGGCGGGGGTGTAGAAGCTGAGTCGTCTGTTGAGGTAGGCTGGTCCGGAGTTGTGGAGTGCTTTGTGTGCGTGGGTGAGGAGCTTGAAGGTTATCCTCTTGTTGACAGGGAGCCAGTGCAGGTCTCTCAGGTGGGGTGTGATGTGGCTGCGTCGGGGGATGTCGAGGATAAGACGTGCAGAGGTGTTCTGGATGCGTTGCAGCCGTCTCAGGAGCTTAGCCGTCGTTCCTGCGTAGAGGGCGTTTCCGTAGTCCAGCCTGCTGGTGACGAGGGCCTGGGTGACTGTTTTTCTTGTTTCGGTGGGGATCCACTTGAAGATCCTGCGGAGCATTCGGAGGATGTTGAAGCAGGATGAGGAAACGGCGTTGACCTGCTTAGTCATGGAGAGGGTGGGGTCGAGGATGACCCCTAGGTTGCGTACGTGGTCGGTGGGTGGCGGGGCTGTTCCCAGTGATGTTGGCCACCAGGAGTCGTCCCAGGCTGAAGGGTTGGAACCAAGGATGAGGACCTCCGTCTTGTCCGAGTTCAGCTTCAGGCGGCTGGTCCTCATCCATTCGGCGACGGCCTTCATTCCTTCGTGGAGGTGGGCTTTGGCGGTGTGAGGGTCTTTGGTGAGGGAGAGGATCAGCTGGGTGTCGTCGGCGTAGGAGATGATGTTGAGGTTGTGCTGTCGGGCGACGTGGGCGAGGGGTGCCATGTAGATGTTGAACAGCGTTGGGCTGAGGGAGGAGCCTTGGGGTACGCCGCAGATGATCTTGGTGGCCTTGGATCGGAAGGGGGCGAGGCGGACGCTTTGTGTTCTGCCGGAAAGGAAGGATGTGGTCCAGTCCAGGGCCTTCTCTTGGATCCCGGCGTCGTGAAGGCGTGTTCGTAGTGTGTGGTGGCATTGCCTTGGTTGCCTTGGTTGCAGGAAGAATTTTTGCAGCAAATGTAAACTTTGTACAGTAAAAGACTTTTATAACACTGCACAGGAAAAATCTTCAGAGCTTTGAATACTCACATTTAAGAATATTAAACACTGGTGCAGACAAGGGCCAGTATTATCAAGAGGTCTGAGGAAATGTCAGATACTCTACCGGTGTGGTCCAAGGAGTTCTCCAGATAGTCATCCTTGCACTGACTGTACTAATTGACGTAGCGTAGCAGCAGTAAAATAAACAGCTTCAAATGCTTTGATAAAGCAATTTTCTATGCTAAACAGCATATAACCAATTCACAAAAGTGAACTTTGACAATAAAATATCATGCAATGAGAGAGGTGATGATTTTGGGGTCCCCCCCTAACCTAGGGGGAGGACCAAGCAGATGCCTTGAACACAAAAAGCATATCATGTGAACAATTCAGTGGTGGTCCCTTCCTCCTAGGACCACCCCAAGCACAGTTATGGGCAAAAATACAATCCCAACCAAAGGCCCTGCAAAGCATTATGGGATCGAGATTAGCAGTGGGCAATGAATATTATAGTGTCCAATATCAAAATAATTCTACAAAGAGCTGCAGTTCAACTAGTCGTTACTAGATGTCCCTCACGAGTCAAATGCAAAAGCATTGAAATTATTAATACATCAAGCTGCAGTTCCACTAGTCGTTACTAGATGTCCCTCACGAGTCAAATGCAAAAGCATTGAAACCCTTTCATGAAGCTTTTGCATTTGACTCGTGAGGGACATCTAATAACGACTAGTGGAACTGCAGCTCTTTGTAGAATTATTTTGATATTGGATACTATAATATTCACTGCCCACTGCTAATCTCGTCCCATAATGCTTTGCAGGGCCTTTGGTTGGGCATTGTATTTTTGCCAATAACTGTGCTTGGGGTGGTCCTAAGAGGATGGGACCACAACCGAATCATTCAAAAGATGTGCTTTTTGTTTTCAAGGCATCTGCTTGGTTCTCTCCCTAGGTTAGGGAGGATCCCAAAATCATCACCTCTCTCACTGCTTGTTAGTTTATCGTTTTCACATTTGTGAAATAACTATGTGCATTTTTAGCATATAAAGACAGAGATAGTTATTTTATCTTAACTTGCTCTGTGCAAGATGCCTTTGGTAATTATTGTACAGTGCAGTCAAACACCCAGCTACGCACTATGCAATTTGCATAGCTACGTGTAGCTACGTGAAGTGCTACTACGCAAAATACGCCCAGGGTTAGTGAGGACTTCATTTCTTCACTGTGTCTTGTTTTCCATAACAGTTTCCACCTCATGCTATATGTTCTCAGAGGTTTGACTTCAGTAAGTCTTTCTCAGAATCTACTCCTCCCCCACTTCATTACATAACAACTGCCAGCAGAACACAGTGAGGCGCAGCCTGTGGCCATCTGACAATTTGAGTTGTTCGTCTAAACCTTCCCTGGTTGCACTTGGTGCCAAGGAAGGTATATATGACACGTATAGACCTCCCTTGTAACTTTTCCAAGTTGTACTTGTTGCTCTCCTCTCCCTTTAATGTATCAATTTTCACTCCCTATGATGTATTAGTCACCCCTCCATTTGATGTATTAACCTCCACTCCATCTGATGTATCAATCTCCATGACCTCTGATGTATCAATCTCCACTCCCTCTGATGCATCAATCTCCAGTCCCTCTGATGTATCAATCTCCACTCCCTCTGATGTATCAATCTCCACTCCCTCTGATGTATCAATCTCCACTCCCTCTGATGTATCAATCTCCACTCCTTCTGGTTTAACAATCTCCACTCCCTCTGATCTATCAACCTTCATTACTCTGATGTGTCAATCTCCACTCCCTCTGATATATCAGTCTTGACTTCCTCTGATATATCAATCTCCACTCCCTCTGATGTATCAATCTCCACTCTTCTTAAGTATTAGTCTCCAATTCCCTCTGATGTATCAATCTCCACTTCCTCTAATCTATCAATCTCCACTCCTCTGCTGTATCAATCTCCACTCCCTCTGATGTATCAATCTCCACTCTTCTTAAGTATTAGTCTCCAATTCCCTCTGATGTATCAATCTCCACTCCATCTGATGTATCAATCTCCACTCCTCTGCTGTATCAATCTCCACGCCCTCTGATGTATCAATCTCCACTCCCTCTGATGCATCATTCTCCAGTCCCTCTGATGTATCAATCTCCACTCCCTCTGACGTATCAATCTCCACTCCCTCTGATGTATCAATCTCCACTCCCTCTGATGTATCAATCTCCACTCCCTCTGATGTATCAATCTCCACTCCTTCTGGTTTAACAATCTCCACTCCCTCTGATCTATCAACCTTCATTACTCTGATGTGTCAATCTCCACTCCCTCTGATGTATCAGTCTTGACTTCCTCTGATATATCAATCTCCACTCTGCTGTATCAATCTCCACTCCCTCTATTGTTTCAGTCTCTACTCCTTCTGATGCATCAGTCACCAATCCCTCTGATGCATCAATCTTCACTCCCTCTGATGTATTTGTCGACCCTCCATCTGATGTATCAACCTCCTCTCCTCTGATCTATCAACCTCAACTTCTCTGATGCATCAATCTCCACACCCTCTGATATATCAATCTCCAGTCCTTCTGATGTATCAATCTCCACTCCCTCTAATGTATCAGTCTCCACTTCCTCTGATTTATTAATCTCCACTCCCTCTGATGTATCTGCGTCCTCTCCTTCTGATGTATCAATCTTCCCTCCCTCTGATGTATCAGTCTCCACTCTCTCTGATGTATCAATCTTCACTCCTTCTGATGTATTAGTCTGTCCTCTATCTGATGTACCAACCTTCACTAAAGAATTATGGTAGATTACAGGCCCTAAATATCTACAAATCCTGCTATTACTCCCTGTAGAGGCAACAAAATCTACACCAACTCCATAGATACTACTGAGTAACTCCATAAATGTCAACTAGCACATGCGCTTCAAGTGACCAGATAGGGATTGACTGGTGCGGGGTCTTTGGGTGGGGGGAGGGGGAAGGGGTTTGTATTTTGATTACTTTTCTGTCTCTTTCATTTCTTAAGATTAATATTGTTTTGTTTTGTTATAAACTGATCCAATCTTCGCTGCCAGCCTCCGGGTTGTAGGCGTACAGCTGTGTAGAAACTCATTTCCTTCCGTACGCTGCCGGCCATTGGTTGTAGGCATAAAGCTGTGTTATTATCACCTTGGATCGCTCTAATAAAAGATTGGTTCCATAAAAGAAGCACAATATTCTGTATTTATCCACTCTTCAAAAATAAATGCAGACAGGAAACACATTGCTTTCTGTCTATATTTATCTGTAAAAATCCGTAAAAACGTAAAACAGGGAGCCTTAATCAATATCCACTCCCTTGATGTATTAATCTTCCCTCCCTCTTATGTATCAGTTTCCACTCCCTCTGATGTATTAGTCTCCAATCCCTCTCATGTATAAATCTCCAGTCCCTCTGATGTATCAGTCTCCACTCCCTCTGATGCATCAATCTCCACTCCCTCTGATGTATCAATCTCCACTCCCTCTGATGCATCAATCTCCACTCCCTCTGATGTATAAATCTCCAGTCCCTCTGATGTATCAGTCTCCACTCCCTCTGATGTATTAGTCTCCAATCCCTCTCATGTATCAATCTCCACTCCCTCTGATCTATCCACCTCCACTGCTCTTATGTGTCAATTTCTACTCCCTCTGATGTATTAGTCTCCACCCCTATGATGTATCAATCTTCACGCCGTCTGATTTATCAATCGCCCCTCTGTCTGATGTATCAACCTCCACTCATCTGATCTATCAACCTCAACTTCTCTGATGTATCAATCTCCACTCCCTCTGATGTATCAATCTCCAGTCCATCTGATGTATCAATTTCCACTCCATCTGATGCATCAGTCTCCACTCCCTCTGATGTATCAATCTCCACTCCCTCTGATGCATCAATCTCCACTCCCTCTGATGTATAAATCTCCAGTCCCTCTGACGTATCAGTCTCTACTCCCTCTGATGTATCAGTCTCCACCCCCTCTGATGTATCAATCTTCACTCCCTCTGATTTATCAATCGCCCCTCTGTCTGATGTATCAACCTCCACTCATCTGATCTATCAACCTCAACTTCTCTGATGCATCAATCTCCACTCCCTCTGATGTATCAGTCTCCACTCCCTCTGATGTATCAATATCCACTCCCTCTGATGTATCTATCTCCTCCCTTCTGATGTATCAATCTCCACTCCCTCTGATGTATCAGTCTCCACTCCCTCTGATGTATCAGTCTCCACTCCCTCTGATGTATCTGTCTCCTCCCCTTCTGATGTATCTATCTCCACTCCCTCTGATGTATCAATCTCTACTCCCTCTGATGTATCAGTCTCCACTCCCTCTGATGTATCAATCTCCACTCCCTCTGGTGTAACAATCTCCACTCCCTCTGATCTATCAACCTCCACTCCCTCTGATGCCTCAATCTCCAGTCCCTCTGATGTAGCAATATCCCCTCCCTCTGATGTATCAGTCTCCACTCCCTCTGATGCATCATTCTCCAGTCCCTCTGATGTATCTATCTCCACTCCCTCTGATGTATCAGTCTCCACTCCCTCTGATGTATCAATCTCCACTCTCTCTGATGCATCAGTCTCCACTACCTCTGATGCATCAGTCTCCACTTCCTCTGATGCATCAATCTCCACTCCCTCTGATGTATCAATCTCCACTCCCTCTGATGTATCTATCTCCTCCCCTTCTGATGTATCAGTCTCAACTCCCTCTGAAGTATCAATCTCCACTCCCTCTGGTGCATCAATCTCCACTCCCTCTGATCTATCAACATCCACTCCCTCTGATGCATCAATCTCAACTCCCTCTGATGTATCAATCTCCACTCCCTCTGATGTATCAGTCTCCACTCCCTCTGATGCATCATTCTCCAATCCCTCTAATGCATCAATCTCCACTCCCTCTGATGCATCAATCTCCAGTCCCTCTGATGCATCAATCTCCACTCCCTCTGATGCATCAGTCTACACTCCCTCTGATGTATCAGTCTCCACGTCCTCTGATGCATCAATCTCCAGTCCCTCTGATGTATCAATCTCCACTCCCTCTGATGCATCAATCTCCCCTCCTTCTGATGTATCAATCTCCTCTCCTGCTGATGCATCAATCTCCACTCCCTCTGATTTATCAATCTCCCCTCCCCTCCCTCTGATGCATCAATCTCCAGTCCCTCTGATGTATCAGTCTCCACTCCCTCTGATGCATCAGTCTCCACTCCCTCTGATGTATCAGTCTCCACTCCCTCTGATGCATCATTCTCAAGTCCCTCTGATGTATCCATCTCCACTCCCTCTGATGTATCAGTCTCCACTCCCTCTGATGTATCAATCTCCACTCCGTCTGATGCATCAGTCTCCAGTCCCTCTGATGTATCAGTCTAAACTCCATCTGATGTATCAATCTCCACTCCCTCTGATGTATCAGTCTCCACTCCCTCTGATGTATCAATCTAAACTCCATCTGATGTATCAATCTCCACTCCCTCTGATGTATCAGTCTCCACTCCCTCTGATGCATCAGTCTCCAGTCCCTCTGATGTATCAATCTCCACTGCCTCTGATGTATCAGTCTCCACTCCCTCTGATGTATCAATCTACACTCCATCTGATGTATCAACCTCCACTCCTGATATCTTAACCTCCACTACCTCTGATGTATCAACCTCCCCTTCCTCTGATATATCTATCAACCTCCACTAAGCTGATGTGTCAATCTCCACTCCTTTCATGTATCAGTCTCCCCTCCCCGATGTATCAGTCTCCACTCCCTCTGATGCATCAATCTCCACTCCTGATGATGTATCATTCTCCTCTCCTGCTGATGCATCAATCTCCACTCCCTCTGATTTATCAATCTCCCCTCCCCTCCCTCTGATGTATCAATCTCCCCTCCTTCTGATGTATCAGTCTCCCCTCCCTCCGATGTATCAATCTTATGGCATCTCTGCTTCATCTATAAACGGCCACACCTGTCCTAGCAGCTTTTCTGCATATCAGTGCGTGGCACAAGTCTGATAGACCAAAGCCTGGTGCACCCCATTGTCACTCTCGTCTCACCATTTTTCAGTTTATGACAAATCCCGTCCACCTTACAGGCTGCCCTCCAAAGCTATAGAACCTTTATTTTTATATGTATTTTATGCGCAAAGGTATTTGTGCTGTTGGTGAAAGTCACGCGTGTTGCATGTGAAAAGGTATTTGTGATGTTGGTGAAAGTCACTTGTGTTGCATGTGAAAAGGTATTTGTGATGTTGGTGAAAGTCACTCGTGTTGCATGTGAAAAGGTATTTGTGATGTTGGTGAAAGTCACTCGTGTTGCATGTGAAAAGGTATTTGTGATGTTGGTGAAAGTCACTTGTGTTGCATGTGAAAAGGTATTTGTGATGTTGGTGAAAGTCACTTGTGTTGCATGTGAAAAGGTATTTGTGATATTGGTGAAAGTCACGCGTGTTGCATGTGAAAAGGTATTTGTGATGTTGGTGAAAGGCCCACGTGTTGCATGTGAAAAGTTATTTGTGCTGTTGGTGAAAGTCACTCGTGTTGCATGTGAAAAGGTATTTGTGCTGTTGGTGAAAGTCACTCGTGTTGCATGTGAAAAGGTATTTGTGATGTTGGTGAAAGTCACTCGTGTTGCATGTGAAAAGGTATTTGTGATGTTGGTGAAAGTCACTCGTGTTGCATGTGAAAAGGTATTTGTGATGTTGGTGAAAGTCACTTGTGTTGCATGTGAAAAGGTATTTGTGATGTTGGTGAAAGTCACTCGTGTTGCATGTGAAAAGGTATTTTGCGATATTATTAAATGACATAAATATTATATGGGTAAAGGTATTTGTGACTTTTGCGAAGCTCACAAGTGTTCCTTGTAAAGTTTATTTGTGATGTTGATGAAGGTCCGAATTGTTGCGTGGCGAATGGTATTTGTGAATTTCGTGCTGGTTACAAGTGTTGCGTGTGGAAAGTTATTTGTGATGCTGGTGAATGTCATTTGTGATATTTTTCTGAAGTACCTCAGTCACTTTTACATTAACAGGGCCGGGTCTACATACGAGGCGATTCCGTGGAGAAGTGTGGCTCAATGGTTAGAGCGGCAGACCCTGATGCAGAGATCTGGCCCGGGACCAGGGTTCAATTCCCGCCTCGGCGGGTCTTGGGCTCAATTTCCTCGGACCTGATAATTCTCGCCTCGGTGCCTATTCTAATCATGGGTCCCACTCTGCAACTCTGGGCAATAGCTTGCTTAATCTCCACAACGGCCCCAACAGCGCTGGGATGCCTGGCTTCACCCTGGGGGTGCCCAGGAGTGGACATTTCACAGGGAAAAGCCAGGAAGGGTTCCACAGCGGTATGCGTACAGCGCCTGGACACCCCTTTGGGGGTATGGGTGCGCTTTACAAGTACAAATTTCATTTCATTTCATTTCATGCAGCTGTCTTAGGGCACTACCACAAGAAGCCACACGAGGGTGCTAGATTCCCACAAATGCTCTCAAGATAGGAACGTGTTGCTAAGGGAAGCCCTAAAAGGCAAAAAGTCCAAAAGTAATTTTGCACTGGCTTCCAAAAAATCTTGCACCAGAGCGTCACATTATTCGCTTTTTATTTCTTTTTCTATATTTTCCCTTGGTTAGCGGTGTTATCGTGGCTTCTTTCTGTAACATAGATTTAAAGGTGTTTTTCAAACCCTTAACTGTCCCTTATCACTAAACGGGTCAAACGTGCACGCAGTTGCCATGCATCAGCTTGTTTCCATTTTTTGTCGTAATGGTGTTTATCAGGTCACTTTTTCACGACTTCAGAACCTCCAGTGCATTAGGGTGTAGAGTTGAAGGTCGCTGTTTAACTGATCAACAACACTGGTCCCAGCGGCAGGAGCTCAGTCAGCTGAGCTGCCTGTGAGACTGAGGCGGCCTCGTGCTACAGAGAACGTGCTGCTCTGGAAGAAAGCGTGGCCCTTGCTTCATTGATTGGTCAAGGGAGGGTAAAGGGAAAGCCCGCCCTGTTCCTATGGAAACTGAGACATTGAGCCAGTGTTTCCAAAGAGCCCCTGCCCAACGAGGGGGAAGGGTTACAGGGCCATTGAATAACCGTGGACAAGCAGTTATAGGCAGTTATAGGCGGCTAGTGAGCAGTGGCCAAGGGTAACCACTGCAGGACTCTGTGGTCTGCTTATCCTTCCGAGGTCGATGAAAATGAGTACCATTCACTAGGGCATGGGTACTCACAAGTATTTTCTCTGGAGCCACAAATTTGGTCTGTGATGTGACTGAGGCCCGCATTGACAGCAGCAAGGTGGCGGTCGGGGTTTGTGGTAAGGTGGGTGTAAGGGAAGCTAGGCGTATAATCTAGTGTCTGAACTGCACAATGTGAAACCAATAACTTGGGATTAATCCTGGCTTCTCCGCTTAAACAAACCGTGTGATCCTAGGTAATTATTTTATTTGACTTTCCCTCCTTTTTCTTCTTTAGCATATAAGGATCTCGAAATACATGACTTCAGGATGTGTGTTGTTCAAAACCTTCTCCAGTGTTTGATTTAATAAACTATATGTCGTTCATGTATAATAGAAACCCCAGCCCCAAAAAGGTGCACAGGACAACTGACTTGCCTCTTCGTACACTATTGGCTTTGTTATCAGAGTGTAGGAAAGAATGAAAGTTTCTCAATTCATGTTTGAAAACTATCACTTAAAAAAAAATACTTCTCAATGCACTGATGGTCTGATGTACTAAGGTAAAACGGTTCTGCATGTAAATGAATTATTAACAGGCTTTATCTTACTTCTGCAGCAAGATGTTTTTATAAGTGATGGTGTTCCTAAAATTAAGTGGTTTAGGACACCCTAGTTACTTTATTTCTTTAATTTCAATTAACCTTTAAATAAACTTTTGCCGGTTTATTTATCAAAATGTTTGTTAGTGCTGAGTCACGTAAACATTAGCCCAGTGCTGCTCTTGACCAGGGGGCCGCATGTAAAGGTCAGGAGGGCGGCATGCGGCCCCCATGCCGTACTTTGAGTATCACTGGAATAGGGTAACAGTTAACATACGTTATTCTTTCCCAAGATGCCCCAGTCATTTAATGTGCGATTTCCTAATGTTATGACAAGACCAGAGGCCTTCACAGTGTAAATCACCAGTGAGTTGGTTTTGAATTTGTTTCATACTTATTTGAAGGTTTCTTATGGAAATAGGAATCATGCATAGTTAAATGTGACTATTAGTTGATATTTCTATCTATTCAAACCACTCCGTTTTTTAAATGTAATGTAATCAAAAGGTGAGAGAAATACAGGTCTGGAGACAGAGAGTGTGAGAGAAGAGGCCGGTCTGGAGACAGTGTGAGCGAGAGTCAGGTCTGGAGACAGATAGTGTGAGAGGAGAGTCAGGTCTGGAGACAGTGTGAGAGGAGAGGCAGCCTGGAGACAGGTAGTGTGAGAGGAGAGTCAGGTCTGGAGACAGTGTGAGAGGAGAGGCAGTCTGGAGACAGTGTGAGAGGAGAGTCAGGTCTGGAGACAGATAGTGTGAGACTCGAGGCAGCCTGGAGACAGGTAGTGTGAGAGGAGAGTCACATCAGGAGACAGATAGTGTAAGAAGAGGCAGGTCTGGAGACAGATAGTGTGAGAGGAGAGTCACCCTGGAAACAGGTAGTATAAAAGAGTCAGGTCTGGAGACAGATAGTGTGAGAGGAGAGTCAGGTCTGGAGACAGTGTGAGAGGAGAAGCACCCTGGAAACAGGTAGGATAAGAGGAGAGTCAGATCTGGAGACAGATAGTGTGAGAGGAGAGGCAGCCTGGAGACAGTGTGAGAGAAGAGGCAGCCTGGAGACAGGTAGTGTGAGAGGAGAGTCAGGTCTGGAGACAGTGTGAGAGTCGAGGTACCCTGGAAACAGGTAGGATAAGAGGAGAGTCAGTTCTGGAGACAGATAGTGTGAGAGGAGAGTCAGGTCTGTAGACAGTGTGAGAGGAGAGGCAGCCTGGAGACAGGTAGTGTGAGAGGAGAGGCAGGTCTGGAGACAGTGTGAGAGGAGAGGCAGCCTGGAGACAGGTAGTGTGAGAGGAGAGGCAGGTCTGGAGACAGATAGGGTAAGAAGAGACAGGTCTGGAGACAGATAGTGTGAGAGGAAAGGCACCCTAGAAACAGGTAGTGTAAGAGGAGGACCAGGTCTGGAGACAGATAGTGTGAGAGGAGAGTCAGGTCTGGAGACAGTGTGAAAGGAGAGGCAGCCTGGAGACAGGTAGTGTGAGAGGAGAGTCAGGTCTGGAGACAGTGTGAGAGGAGAGGCAGCCTGGAGACAGGTAGTGTGAGAGGAGAGTCAGGTCTGGAGACAGTGTGAGAGTCGAGGCAGCCTGGAGACAGGTAGTGTGAGAAGAGAGGCAGGTCTGGAGACAGATAGTGTAAGAAGAGACCGGTCTGGAGACAGATAGTGTGAGAGTCGAGGCAGCCTGGAGACAGGTAGTGTGAGAGGAGAGACAGGTCTGGAGACAGATAGTGTAAGAAGAGACAGGTCTGGCCATTGGTGCTGACAAGTAAGGTCTGGTGAGAAGACAAGCAATTTTGCTCCACCATCTGAGTGTTGAAGAGCGTAGGCTGTATGAAGATTTGCTTGAAATCTCTTTAGGATTTGAGGGTGGGCAGCCCACGAATGTATATAAGATGTCTTTACAAATATTGGATGCACAATTTACGACAAAAGTTAACATTGTATTGGAGCACCATACGTTTTTTTCTAGGCTCAAAGAGCAGAGGAGGACATTTCATCCTATGCAGCAGCATTACGAGGACTGTCATTGATGTGCCAATTTGAACATTTGAGTGATTCCTTGATTAGGGATCAAATAGTGCGATGCATGAACAGCAGAAGAGTAAAGGAAAAACTCTTAATCAAGGATCCAACACTTGAAGAAGCCATACAAATGCTAAAGGGCTTGAGCACACGCAAATGTGGATAAAAGAAATAGATAAAAGTGGTGTAAGTGAACTAGTGAAGGAATCTCAGGCCAAGGTATCTGAAATTGGTGAGCCAATAGAAGATATTAAGAAAGTAAAACCTAATGATAAAGTCCAACAACAAGGGAATCAGTCTACTTCCTCAGGAACTTATTCCAGGATAATAAAATGTTATCGATGTGGAGCACCGGGACACATAGCATCTAGCACATGGTGTGCTGCAAGGAATGTTGTATGCCACAATTGTGGATGTAGAGGCCATTTTGCCAAGGTTTGCAGAATGAAAGGAGGAACTCTAAAAGTTAAGCAAATTGATGACTCATGTAAAAGCGTACATGAAATAGTACTCACTATAGAAGAGTTGGATAATAGTGAAGAAATGATCAATACAACTCTAGAAGAAAAAGAGTTAGAGAAAAAAAGCACAAACAAGTTGGAAAAACCTCACTGCAACCTGCATATAGATAACCATGAAGTGAGGAATTAAGCCTGGGCGTAGTTGCACTTCACGTAACTACGTGAAGTACATTTTGAACTACACGTAGCTATGCGTAGTGCGTAGCTGTGTGCTTGACTGCACTGTACAATAATTGCCAAAAACATCTTGCACAGTGCAAGTTAAAATAAAATAAATATCTCTGTCTTTATATGCTAAAAATGCATATAGTCATTTCACAAAAGTGAAAACAATAAATTAACAAGCAGTGAGAGAGGTGATGATTTTGGGATCCTCCCTAACCTAGGGAGAGAACCAAGCAGATGCCTTGAAAACAAAAAGCACATCTTTTGAACGATTCAGTGGTGGTCCCATCCTCTTAGGACCACCCCAAGCACAGTTATTGGCAAAAATACAATCCCAACCAAAGGCCCTACAAAGCATTATGGGACGAGATTAGCAGTGGGCAGTGAATATTATAGTATCCAATATCAAAATAATTCTACAAAGAGCTGCAGTTCCACTAGTCGTTACTAGATGTCCCTCACGAGTCAAATGCAAAAGCTTCATGAAAGGGTTTCAATGCTTTTGCATTTGACTCGTGAGGGACATCTAGTAACGACTAGTGGAACTGCAGCTTGATGTATTAATAATTTCAATGCTTTTGCATTTGACTCGTGAGGGACATCTAGTAACGACTAGTTGAACTGCAGCTCTTTGTAGAATTATTTTGATATTGGACACTATAATATTCACTGCCCACTGCTAATCTCGTCCCATAATGCTTTGCAGGGCCTTTGGTTGGGATTGTATTTTTGCCCATAACTGTGCTTGGGGTGGTCCTAGGAGGAAGGGACCACCACTGAATCGTTCACATGATATGCTTTTTGTGTTCAAGGCATCTGCTTGGTCCTCCCCTAGGTTAGGGGTACCCCAAAATCATCACCTCTCTCATTGCTTGATATTTTATTGTCAAAGTTTGCTTTTGTGAATTGGTTATATGCTTTTTTAGCATCGAAAATTGCTTTATCAAAGCATTTCTGGGTGTTTAGTATACTGCTGCTATGCTACGTCAATTAGCACAGTTTTTCACTCTGCTATGTGCAATGTGCGTAGTAGCACAAACTTTGCATGCTCCGTGAGCGTAGCGAAGTATTATGCCCAGGGTTAGTAAGGATACTGGCAAACTCTTGCAGTTTATACACTTTGATATCTATTTTAAAGATACCTAGGGAAAAAACTGGGAGGATGTAGAATGGAACAAATCTGACATCAGGGCCATAGGGCATGGAGGAAAAATCATAGACATCTTGGGGATGAGATGGATGAAAATTGAGTTTGGGAAGAAAGCTATATTGGGACGTGTGTACAACACCAAGCAGGGTTCAGATCTATTGGGCTGGTGCCATCAAAAGGATCTCAATATAATACTAAACTCTAATGCCAAACAACAAGTTATGCCGGTTGAAGTACATAGTGTGGCCACAGAGACTGACACTCGTGAGCCGTATAGTGAAAAGTTGATGGAAAGATATTCCGAAGTATTCACGGAAAGTCTGGGAAAATTAATAGGTTTCTCACATAACATTGTGCTGAAGAAAGGTGCTGTTGCAGTTGTTCACAAAGTAAGGAATATCCCATATCTGATGAGAGAGCCTTTGCAAAAAGAACTTGATAAATTATTGGAACAATAGATAATTGAGCCAATTGAGTCCTCAGAGTGGCTAGCACCTATTGTGGTTGCCCCTGAGGAGGGGGGAAAGATTCGCCTGTGCATTGACTTGTGTGATCTCAATTGAAACATTTGGGTTAAGAGGCAACTGCTCCCGAATATTTCAGAAATGCTGACATCAATGGGGGGTGGGAAAATTTTAAGCGTCATCGATATGTCTGCTGCATATCATCAAACTGATCTTCATGGAAGTTCCAGACATCTTACATCATTTGTCAAACTGCTGGGGGACTATCGTTATTGCAGGATGCCCTTTGTTTTAGCTTTGGCCTCAGCAGTGTTCCAAAGGATGATGCAGCACATATTTAATGGATTAAAAGGCGTTTTATGTTTTCAGGACGATATCTTGATAGTGGGGAAGACTGTAAAAGAACATGATGAATTATTGGAACAAGTAATGGAATGATTGGGAAAGTGTGGTTTAACAGTAAAGAGGGAGAAGTGTCAATTAAGGAAAAATAGAGTGACATATTTGGGACATAATATCTCTAAAGAGGGCACTTGACCTAAGAAAAGTATAATGTGGGCGGTTCGTGAGGCACCTAAACAAGTTTGCAAAGATCAGCTTAAATCGTTTTTAGGTCTGGCAGAATGGTGTTCCAAATTTATAGCCTGTTTTGCTGAAATAGTTGAACCTTTCAGATTGTTAATCAAAAAGAATTTCATCTTCATTTGGGACAAGAATTGTGATTTAGCTTTCCAGAAGATAAAGGATGGAATTTTGCAAGCTCCTAAACTAGGGCATTTCGATGCTACTGCCAAGACCTACATAACAACTGATGTAAGCAGTTTTGGAGTTGGGGCTGTGTTGACACAAATCAAAGATGGTCAAAACGGGTTTGTAGGGCTTGCTTCGAGACGGCTTCAGAAAGCGGAGACCTCATACTCCGTGATTGAGAAAGAGGCACTAGCGTGCTGCTGGGCGATCAAACATTTCAAGTACTTTGTGTGGAGAGTGCTATTCAAAGTTAAGACCAATCATAAACCACTAATAAACTTATTCAAAGGGGGAAAAGGACTTGAAGGAAATGTGACCCAAGGATATCCGGGTGGATTATATCGGTGTTAGAATATAATTTTGATGTCAAATATGTTAAGAGCTTGAAAAATGTTGTTGCGGACTGTCTGTCTAGAATGCCTGTGGATGAACCTGACCAAGAGACAGAGGCAGAGGTAGAAGTGGTAATGGTAGGGAGATAAGAAATTGCTCTAGGGAAGGAGGAATGGAATGCAGCAATGGAAGAGGATGGATGTACAATTAAATGATTTAAAAAAAAAAATGTGAGTGCTGGTTGGGAAAAGGAAGCAACTTATGTGTGGGACTGAATGCTTACCGCAATGTGAAGGATGAAGTAACTGTACATGAAGGGAGATTGATGAGGAGGATCCAGATTATTCCACCATAAAATAAAGGAGGAAAATAATTCAAATAGCACATGAGAGACATCCGGGGCCCAATATGACTAAGAGATGAGTGCATCAGTCTTTTTGGTGGCCCAAAATGGATGATGTTATTGAAAGTATTGTCAAGGAATGCTATCCGTGCGCCAACAGCGACAAAACCAAAGTTGTGAGACAGACACCACTGGGTTGCATGGAGTTACCTAATAGACCTTGGGAAAGGTTGGCCATTGATTTTTTGGGTCCCGTGAGGCTGGGCACGAGAGACAGATATATGATTGTCCTGATTGTTTACCACACAAAATGGCTTGTCACCAAATCTACTGATCGCATTGACACTGAAAATGTTATTAAATTTCTGGAGGGCGTGTTCAACGAGGAGGGTATTCCCAAGACATTAGTTTCAGACAACAGAGTACAATTTGTTCATAAGACCATGACAGAAGTTTGGGAAAGGATGGGTGTCAAACATGAGAAGTTGGCATTTTTCAGACCTCAGGCCAGTGGTCTAGTTGAACCTGTCAATCGTCTAATTATGGAAGGAAACATCAAACTGTCCTTGACCAATGGGTTACCATGGAAAGAGGAGTTGAGGAAATTGATGTGGGCATACAGAGTGATGCCTCACTCAATGATGGGTGTGTCACCTTTCATTCCCCTTAAAGGAAGAGAACCAGGGAGGAAGGATGTTCCAGCATGGTTAAAAAGAAAAGAGTGTGTGTGGGTTGACCGCAATGCTGTAAAAGGGAGTGTGACAGAGAAACAACAAAAATCAAAGAAATATTATAACACAAGAAAGGTGTCAAAAGAATGGACATAAAGAAAGGTGATTGGGTGGCATGAGAAAAGGTGGGATTGTTATAGGAAAGGGGAAAGTAAGTTTTCCCAACCCGTCAAGGTGAAAGTGGTAAAACGCAGTGTAGTGATTCTGGAGGATGGATCTGTGTGGAGTTTGGGGAGTGTGTGCAACTCTCTAAAAAGAGACATGAACGATGAAGAAGAATAGTACTAACAGTCATTGTATACAATCTTGTGCACTTGCATTTGCATTTTTTTACTGAGTGCATGCATTGTATACATCTGCACGTCATTATGATGTCTTACAAGTTATTCCTTGAGTACATATGTTTCTAAGAGATACGCATTTAGTACTGCATTAAGGTTGTAAAAGCATAAGCTTTTTCTTTTCTTCTTATTGATTATCATCATCTGTAAGTATAAGGGGTGAGATGTGTAGAGTTGGTAGAACTTTGAATATGTAATACAGAATTTAGAATGAGGGTGAAATGTATTTTCTGGTGGATTGAGGCAGGAGTGGATTGAAAAGCTGTAAGCTGGAGGAATAAACTTGGATATTGATCTACTATTTGTTTAGTGAATCCTTACAGAGAGGAAGGTCTGCAGATGGATAGTGTGAGATGAGAGGCAGGTCTGCAGACAGTGTGAGAGGAGAAGCAGGTCTGGAGACAGTGTAAAAAGAGACAGGTCTGGAGACAGATAGTGTGAGAGGATAGGCAGGTCACGAGACAGCTAGTGTTACAGGAGAGGCAGGTCTGGGGACAGGTTGTGTGAGAGGAGAGGCAGGTCTGGAGACAGTGTAGGAAGAGACAGGTCTGGAGACAGATAGTGTGAGAGGAGAGGCTGCCTTGAGACAGGTAGTGTGAGAGGAGAGGCAGGTCTGGAGACAAATAGTGTGAGAGGAGAGGCAGGTCTGTAGGCAGATAGTGTGACAGGAGAGACAGGTCTGGAGACAATGCGAGAGGAGAATAAGGCCTGGAGAGAGACAGTGTGAGGGGAGAGTCAGGCCTGGAGACAGATACAGTGAGAGGAGAGGTAATTTGGAAACAGCGTGAGCGAAGAGGCAGCCTGGAGACAGGTAGTGTGGGAGAAGTGGCAGGTCTAGAGACTGTATGAGAGGAGTGTCAGGTTTGAAGACAGTGTGAGAGGAGAGGCAACCTGGAGGCAGGCAGTATGAGAGAAGAGGCAGGTCTGCAGACTGATAGTGTGAAAGGAGAGGCAGGTCTGGAGACAGTGTGAGTGGAGAGGCAGATCTGGAAACAAATAGTGTGAGATTAGAGGCTGGTCTATAGACTTATAGTGTAAGAGGAGAGGCAGGTCTGGCGACAGTGTGAGAGGAGAGGCAACCTTGAGACAGATATGGGCATATTCTCAAGGAGTTATCGCCGCGTTAGCGGCACTTTTCTGCCGCTAATGCAGCGATAATTTTATCGCTCTATTACCAAGCTGTCGCTAACAGCCGTTAGCAACAGTTTTTAGGCAAAAGCGCCACTTCTGTTAGCGATAATTATATGCAGGAGAGGCGTTCCCGTGCAAAAACGCACGCAAACACCACTACTCCATATTCACAAGGGGATCCTTGAACTTCTGAAGACCAAAAAAACTGGCTCTAACTCAGTAACTTAGGACCAGAAAATAGCTGGTCTTAAAAATGGGGATAACACTTGGGGCCACATCTCAGCAGGTTTTGGTGCTGGACAGCGCTGCAAGCAATGTTGCAGTGCTGCCCTGCGACAAAACTACAGTGCAGGAATGCGCACCATCAATAAGATAGTGTGCATTCCTGGTCCCCAGTAATGAAAAGTGTTGCAGCGCTGCAACAAGACAGCGTTGCAACACTTCTCACTACGCCCTTCTTGCGACAGCATGGATGCGCTGTATTCGCTGGACAGCGCTCCATGACGCAAGTAATGACAGATATGTCAGGAATCCTGACGTATCTGTCGGCGCTTTAGTCACGCATTGCTGCAGTTATGTCACAACCATGACACAACTCCAGCAATGCATGAGGCCAGCCTATCCCTGTGGCACTGCCTCACCCTCACGCCTGCCATCAGGCAGGCGGAAGGTACTGACGCAGTGCCATTCATGAGGGGTGCCCGAATGTCGGCGCTGTTGGAGATCCATCAGTGGTGGTTGCGCACTGCGGTGTCATCGTTTGGAAGCATTGGTGGAGTGTTGGGGCAGAGGGAGTTGACGAGACATTCTTCGGTGGCCTTGATCCAGCTGCGAGGGGGTGCGATTATGGCGGTGGCGTCCGGTGGGCAAGGTGAAGACGTGATGTTACCAATGATGGTCCGACCAGGAGAGTCCGGTGTTGTGGCTGTAGTTGAAGTTCCCGCTGGCGGAGGTGACGTGCTCGACCGTGTGTCCTGCTATGTGGCTTGTTGAGGTGACGTGCTGCTTGCGTCTGATGTAGGGGACCTTCCCCAGGAGGGGGTGGTGTCCTGGTCACTGGGGTTGTCCAGGTGGAACTTGAGTTCACCGAGTAGGATGTCGTCGGTGGATGGGAGACCCTGGGCTGCAATGACGTCTACAATGGTATTGGAGAATGGGGGGCCATGGCCCGGGGGGCCTGCACATGAGGGTGCCGCAGAGAATGTTCTTGGGCTTGGTCCGGATCTGGGAGTTGAGGTGGTCCATAGTCACCCTTGGGTCATTAGAGTGCGTGGTCAGTCGGAGTGTGCTTCTGTAGGTGATGGCAATGCCTCCTCCTTGATGGTCGGGGTGCTCCTTGCGGGCGATACTGCAGCTGTCAGTGATGGCGATGGCGAGTCTGGTCCAGAGCAGAGGTTGGTCCTGGCAGGCGAGGTGGCATCCAGGTACTCGATTTTCAAGGTCTAGGGATCCCAGTACTGGATAGTATTGCCCAATATAAAAATGAATAGTTTTGGAGGAGGTTCACTCGAGGCACCGGACCTCTCTGGCCTCAAAAGTAGTTCATGTAGAGCGTTTTTTGAGTTAATTCTCCTCCATATTTTTTTAAAAAGTTGAGATAATCAAAGAGAAAACTCGAGTCCTTTTTTGAAGTCACTTGTTTTGTTTATTTTTGATAAATATCTTTTGGAAAATCCACCACAAAGGTTACATCCTTATTTGTATGAAATATTGTTTCGAGATCACATTGATCAGAAACTGTCAGCCGACACGTGTTTCGCCCACAGGGTCGAGTAGACCAGGGCTTTTGTTTTAGAGAAGTAGTGCATCACAGGTATGTTTCATACTCTCAAAATTTGTATTTAGTCAGTCTTCACATGTACAGATGGTATTAATATTTGTGGTTCGAGTCAGAAGATCATGGTCCAGGGTCAATCCCGCGTCAGTGCTTCTCACTGGACTATCTGGACTGGTGGCATCCAGGGTTGATGGCGAGGAGGCTGCTGGCGTCGTAGCGGTGGAGTGTCCAAGAGGAAGGCTCCTTGGTGTAAAGCGCGGTCCAGGGGCAGACGGACGCAAACGGTATAGCCTATGGGTTGCCTTTGGCACGGGAGGCGACCATTCCAACGCAGGCAGTACATCGTCAACAACGCAACTCCGACAACGCAGGTGCCTTTACATCGCATTTGATTACAACGCATTGTGAGGTCAGTAGTGGGGTAATTTAAAGTTTTTCAGGTGGGTATGGGTTTTGGATGTAAAATATGGAATTTGGGGTGTGTTTTGGGGTAAAATATTGAATTCGGGGTGTGTTTTGGGGTAAAATATGGAATTTGGGGTGTGTTTTGGGGTAAAATATGGAATTTGGGGTGTGCATTTGGGGTAAAATATGGAATTTGGGGTGTGTTTTGGGGTAAAATATGGAATTTGGGGTGTGCATTTGGGTCAAATTTGATTTTTGGGTGTGTTATGGGGGCTCAAAAAGGAATTCCAGGGTTCACGGTTGGGTTTGGGGTGCAAAGGTAAGTTTTGGGTTGCACTCATTGATGTGGGAATAGTGATGTTGATGTCTCCGCTATGCAACACCTACTCTACTGTTGCAATGTGCCTAGTATTAGTATGCATGGGAATGGAATGCGATGTTATGGCATGCATCGCAACCACGTATGTGCCTTTGGCACAAGGGTGGTACGCCCGCTGTGCATGGGCGCACAGCGGCCGCCGTTGAGAAGTGCTGGGGGGGGGCCTGGACAGCTGTGAGGTGGTAAACGCTGGAAAGAACACTGGATGGGGCGTGGACGCGGGGATGTGTGTGTGAGCGGGTGTTGTAAACATTTTGATAAGGGAAGTCTTACCCCGTGTCTTCGTTGCTCCTGCTATCCTGCGTCTGCTTCCAGGAACAGGAAGTAGGCAGCCAGGCTCCCTCCCCTGAGCCAATCACAACGTTGCGAGGCGGCGGTGGGATTGGTAATTGACAACGGGACAAGGCATGCAGCCAGGGGCTGGAGGGGTGGGCATGTTCTCCATGCAGGCTGTAATGCAGCCTGCATTATGAACTAGGGAAGTGCGCATGACTGCTTTGGGCGGCCTGAGTGGGCTGACCAAACAGTCATTGCGCACTTGAGTGGGCATGCCAATCCGCCCATGCCTTGCCCCGTGCTTGGAGCAGTCCTACCCACCCTCCCACCCGCAAGGGAAACATAGCACGGTTACATCAGTAAGTTATCATCATGTGATGATTGTTCCTCCTCTGCACTGCTTGAAAGCAGTGGGGCGACGCTCTTCCGCCATAGCAGATGAGCCGACACTGGGGGTGCGTCATCTACGTGTATTAGGCGTGGGGGACTCGACCCCCAGGCGTCCTGCGCTACGCGTCCCACCTTCTCCTTACCTGGACATTGACACCGTGGCGCAATCCGCTGTACTCTCTCCAAATCTGTGACTCAGCCAGCAGGAGCCTCAGCCAGGAGGGATTTCACAAGCCTGGGTACAGCAGTTGGCGGCAAGTCCGCTGGTGGACCTCCCGATGCAGTTGAGGCAGCAGGGCCCCCTTAGGCGTGAAGTTGCAGCGCTTACGCCACACGAGTTCTGCGCAGCTCAGGGGCCTCACCCTCCACAGCGTCCGGCCATCCCTACATCATCTGGCCTGTGATGCAGAGAGGTGGCACCCACCTTTGCTAATCCCCTCCATGCACCCCGGTGTAGTGGTGGATCGTAGTATGCGATGCAGACCTCTCTACGTTGGGGCGCAGGAGCGCCTCTACTATTGACAGCTCCAAGGTGAGCAAGGCGGCCTTCTCACACAGGTCAGCAACGTGTCTCCATGCGACCTGCCAGACTTCATCACCAGGTACGGGCGATCGTTGCGCCTCAATGTCTACTGCCACGGCTCATCGACTCCACAGCTCCTCCGCATCCCACTCCAGGCTCCAGATGCAGGTCCAGCGAGGCATCCAGGCTCCAGACGCAGGTCCAGCGAGGCATCCAGGCTCCAGACGTAGGTCCAGCGAGGCATCCAGACTCCAGAAGCAGGTCCAGCGAGGCATCCAGGCTCCAGACGCAGGTCCAGGGAGGCATCCAGGCACCAGACGCAGGTCCAGCGAGGCATCCTGGCTCTCATCCTGGTCATCCTGGATGTTGGGTGGCTTGCAGGGGTTGTTGATGTGTGCTGCACTTGGCCCAGGCTGCTCCATTCTGCATTTTATTGCTTTTTATACCTATTTTCTATTGGATGTTGACTGATAGGCTATTTTTTGCATTAGAGACAAAAAAAACTCAAGTTGGGCTGGCTAACGTGAGTTTTTTTGCCGCTAATGGGCCTATCGGTAGTTTTCGCCCGCTAACGCCGGATTTCCTATCGCCTTCACGCTGATGTTAGCGGCAGTTTTCACCGCCGTTCCCTGAAACTATCGCCTGTTAGCGGCGTGTTGTGAATACGCCGCTAACATGGCGATAATTTCACGCGGTATACGGCGATAAGAAAACGCAAGCTAACTGAGGTTAGCAATAGTTTTTGCAGATTGTTGAGAATATCCCCCATAGTGTGAGAGGAGAGTCAGGTCTGGAGATAGTGTGAGAGGAGAGGCAGCCATGGAGACAGATAGTGTGAAAGGAAAGGCAGGTCTATAGACTGATAGTGTAAGAGGAGAGGCAGGTCTGGAGACAGTGTGAGAGGAGAGGCAGCCTTGAGACAGGTAGTGTGAGAGGAGAGGCAGCCTTGAGACAGGTAGTGTGAGAGGGGAGGCAGCTCTAGACATAGTGTGAGAGGAGAGGCAAGCATGAAGACAGATAATGTGAGAGGAATGGCAGGGCTACAGACTGATAAAGTAAGAGGAGAGGCAGTTCTGGAGACAGTGTGAGAGGAGAGGCAGCCTTGAGACAGGTAGTGTGAGAGGAGAGGCAGCTCTAGAGACAGTGCGAGAGGAGAGGCAGGTCTGTAGATGGATATTGTGAGGAGAGGCAGGTCTGGAGACAGCGTGAGAGGAGAGGCATATCTGGAATCAGAGGGTGTGAGAGGAAGGCAGGTCTGCAGATAGTGTGAGAGGAGAGGCATATCAGGAAATAGATGGTGTGAGAGGAAGGCAGGTCTGTAGATAGATAGTGTGAGAGGAGAGGCAGGTCTGGAAACAGAAGGTGTGAGAGGAAGGCAGGTCTGTAGATAGATAGTGTGAGAGGAGAGGCAGGTCTGGAAACAGATGGTGTGAGAGGAAGGCATGTCTGTAGATAGATAGTGTGAGAGGAGAGGCCAGTGATCCCCAAAAAGGAACAAATAATTCAAAACAAACATCCAGGTCAGTGTCACCACATCATCTCCGTGGCGAACCTGGAGCTCGTTATTCCCAGTGTCCATCATTTCACATCACTGAGTTCATTGTGCACGAAGGTCCGAGGCCTTGTGTTTGTTCCCTTTTTTTGGACAGTCTAATTCAGGAATTCTACCAAAACCTGGAGATCTGTGAACATGTGAACTTTCCCAGCCAATGTACATCTCAGCCCTGCAGAGTGTCCAGTTCTTTACGTTTTTTCTCGACCTATATGAACCTGTGGCGTGCTTCCTTCATGTGTAAAGTCGGCATTTATCAAAACTTTGGAGCCAGCAAGTGTGAGGTCCCTTTGTTTCCTGACTAATTGGAGAATGTTATCCCCGTCCCTGTAGCATAGCAGCTTGGCAATAACAGGGCATGTCAGGGCACCCGGTATCGGCCTCAGGGCAAGCAAGCAAGGTGCCCCCTCAACCATATGCCTACGGAACACGTTCTCATGTCCAAATAGTGTGTCTGGCATATTTTTGACATAGCCTTTCATTTTTCCCACCTCAATTGTCTCAGGAATGCCCAGAAAGTGGAGATTCCGCCTTCGAGATCGGGCCTCCAAATCTTCATTGCGCAGATTTAGACATTCAAAATCACTCGACATCTCTCTTTGTGTCTTGGACAGTTTTATGCAATATATGTTGTTCTGTTGTAGCGATGCAAGTCGAGTGCTTATCGAGCTGCTCCTTCATCCCATACAGAAGGTGTGTGAGGGCTGCAACGTTGCCTTCCATGGCATCTCAAGTACTAGGTTTGCATGTCTAATTCAGCATTATCCACCTCTGGGTCATTGGAGGAGCCCCCTTCTGTGACTTTCTCCTCTGACCTGGTGACTTTTCTGGATGCAAACTGGAGTCAGACTTGCTTGTCATCTACTCTACCCATCATGTGGGAACACATTGCGTTAACAGGCAAACTGAGTCCGCTGGCATCTGAGCCCCCGCAGTCTAGGCCCACTATGACAAAAGTAAGGTAGAGCCCTGGGCCCACATGTAATCAAAGCTCTCCCCTTCGTTCTATGTTGCAGGAGTCCAGCAGCAGGGGCCCTTGCTCCCCCCATACCACGCTCACTAATGCAGCTTTGGACTCATGAGTATGAGTTTCAAGTGAGCCTTAATTCGCATATGTGGTTCACAAGGGCCTCAGCAAGCGCCTACACTGATATCTTAATATTTTTACCGAGAGTTTCCAGTCTGGCAACAGGCAATAATTCAAATGTGTGAATCTATGAAAGATCCAGTGCTGGAGAACATGTAGTTTCTGTCTATGTGCGTCTCCCTAGGGTCCCTACCAATATTTATTCACCCCACGCCTGGCTCTGCTTTGAGTGTGTGAATCTATGAAAGATCCAGTGCTGGAGAACATGTAGTTTCTGCCTATGTGCGTCTCCCTAGGGTCCCTACCAATATTTATTCACCCCACGCCTGGCTCTGCTTTGAGTCCTACTAATAATCCATCTTGTGCAGCCAGTTTTGTACCAATTTTCCACATATATAATTTAGCGTATCCATATAGTAACAGCATCCACCTGCCACCCTTAGTCACTGTTGAACACTACTACCACTAGCTATGTTTCTCCTCACACGCATAGATGAACACATGATTTAAGCATCTCACATGCACGGAGACTCCTGCCAGTGTGTTCAACTCCCAACACGCAGTCATTGTTTCTGCTTTCTGAGATCTTAATACAAAAACAGTGCTTTTTTAAAGTGCTTTATTCATTAATTTGTTTGCACAAATCTTTAAAAACATTTATCAGTACAATTACCATCTCCATGTCCTCGTATGTACAAATGCATTTTTAAG
Organism: Calotriton arnoldi; assembly: GCA_963921515.1. Classification (NCBI taxonomy): domain Eukaryota; kingdom Metazoa; phylum Chordata; class Amphibia; order Caudata; family Salamandridae; genus Calotriton; species Calotriton arnoldi. Next base: position 666,277 of record CAWUFW010006752.1, on the reverse strand, counting down.
CTCCTGCAACCAAGCAGATTGGAAGAATAGAATTGTCAAAATCAGCTGTACCTTGGCCCTTTTTGTCTTTTCTTTGTTTCTTCATAGCTTGGGGTGGGCTCTAGCACAGCCTGGCTAAAATATTCTCCCTTTTTCATGTATGCTGAGATCTGGGAGTGGACTTGGAGCCTACCATTGCTACACTGCAGCCGGTTGGGCTTCATTAAGCAGCTGCACAGCGGCCGTCCACCGATGCAATGCTTAGTCTGCAGCTTAGAGAGGATTGAGGCGCTGTGCCCATTATGTCTTCTACACACCTAGTCTGCCGCTAAGGAAGGCCAGAGGCACTCTGACATCATGTCTTCTCCATACCTGGGGCAGATTTATTATAAAGTCATGCAACGCAACACAGCAAGACAACTTGCTGCTCTCCGTAACAGGGAGAGAGCAGGGATGTGCATATCTACTGAGATATGACTCACTCCTGCTCTTTCACTGTACAGAGGCACTGAGTGCTGCCTAGCGTCAACGCAAGCACCCTTGCGCTATGGTGCAAGGGTGCCTGCATTATAGGCAGGATTGTTTTTGTGCAGGAAGGGACGCCTTGCTCCAACCCAAGCACCCTTGGGCTATGGGGCAAGGGTGCCTGCATCACAGGCAGGATTGTTTTTGTGCATGAAGGCATACCTTCCTGCACAAAAACAATCCTTTGAGGCACTTTCCTCTTTCTATGTGTGATGCAGAATGCAACACATGTAGAAAAAGGAAGGCCTACCATTGTGACGCATCCACAGGTTTACAAGTCTTTGTAAATCTGGGAATGCGACAAAATCCATGTATGGATGCATAGGAACGCCCATGCTTGACCCATGGAGCGCCTTCCTAAAGCAGAACAACTCAAGGCAGCAATTTGCTCTACCATGCCTTAGTCTGGATTTACTAATCCATGCAGAGCCACGCAAGGTGGCCTTGTGTTACTTGGTAAATCTGACTTAAGCCCTTGCGTTGCCTTCCATCCCCTTGTGTGACACATGGGCTTCACAAATCTGGTCCCTGGTATTTAGTTTAGGAAGGATCGAGGCACGGTGGCCATCATATCTTCTCCATACATTGGCTTCAGTTTAGGGAGGGGTGAGCTGGGGATGCTTCCTCCCCTCAGGTTTGGCCCTCAGTCCAGGAGGGGTGGGCTCACTATGAGGGTCTTTACAAGCACTGTACGGGGGATGCTTCCTCCCTTCAGGTCTGGCCCTCAGTCCAGGAGGGGTGGGCTCACCATGAGGGTCTTTACAAGCACTGGACTGGTGATGCTTCCTCCCTTCAGGTCTGGCCCTCAGTCCAGGAGGGGGGTGCTCACCATGAGGGTCTTTACAAGCACTGTACGGGGGATGCTTCCTCCCTTCAGGTCTGGCCCTCAGTCCAGGAGGGGTGGGCTCACCATGAGGGTCTTTACAAGCACTGTACTGGTGATGCTTCCTCCCCTCAGGTCTGGCTCTCAGTCCAGGAGGGGTGGGCTCACTATGAGGGTCTCTTCAAGTACTACAAGTGCTGCACAAGGGATGCTTCATTCCCTCATATCTGGGTGTCAGTCCAAGAGGGCGGATCACTATGAGGGTCTCTACAAGCGCTGCACTCCAGATCTCGACCTTAGCCCAGGGTGATCTAGGTTCTCTGAAAGCGGATGCATTGCGTTGTTGCTTCCCTTCCAACTTGGATCTCAGTCCAGGAGGGACATGGTCTTTAACTTCCTTCCCTTGCTTGAACAGGAGTCTAAGAAGGCTCTCAGTCTCTGTAACTTGAAAAACGCACCTTCTGCTCCATCTCGGACAGCAGTCTAGGAGGGAAGCGGTCTCCACCCACTGGTACACTGTGGCTTTCCATTCCACCCCAGGCTGTGCCTTCAGCCTGGAAGCAACTGCAGTTCCAATAACAAATAACAATAATATTAACAAAATAGAGTGCCATGGTTCCATAAATAAATATAATTTCCAAAGTATAATACTGTATAAATATATGCTGTTTGGGTAATTGGAAAGATGGGGCCCATCATAATTGGCATTTGTAGTAGAGCTTGGGAGATGATCCTGTGTCTCTGTGCCATCCGTGGCAGTGGGTCACAGTAAAACACAGTTCAGGAAGCCCATATTCCCAGGCTGGCTCCATTCACAGCATTGGCTGTCTACAACCACAGGAGTGCCAGACTACACTCCCAGAAGTGTCTGACTACACTCTCAGGAGTGTCTGACTACACTCCCAGGAGCGGCTGCCAATACTCCCAGGAGTGAATGTCCGCAATGCGACAAGTGGGTGCCTACATTCTGAGGAGTGGCTCTTCACATTCTCAGGACTTGACTGGCTAGCCACATTCATAGGAGTGATGGCCACACTCCTTGGATTGACTGCTCACACTCAAAGGACTGTCTGCACACATTTCCATCTCTGAATGGCCATGTGCTCTTGTCAGGCATGTCTAGGGAGGTGAGAATGCCTGCTAGTTCTGGACCCAGCAGATAACACCTACCACCTAATCCCCAGAAATGGCTATTTGGTTTTGCCCCCTGTTGTGGAGCTCCGGGACTGTTGAGCTTGGGGTGAGGGCACCTGATGGAGGGACACAGTCCATGTCAACGAGTTGGTCACTGAGTGGGTCAGGCTTGGGCTTAACCAATGGGAGAGATGTCACTTGCTCTCTCTCACAGTCCCTTCATTTTCATATAGTGGTAATGTAAACAATGCACATCTTCAGAGTTTTTCTTTTTGCTGCTCGTTGGGTCACTCTTCCATCTTGTTTTGTCTTCAAGTTGGATGATCATTGAGATGGTCCAGACTGAAAATTAAAACAGAACCGTGTTAAGGAATCAGCATCAGTGTACATGAGATTATCAGACACCCGAGGCAAGCACACTCTGCACTCATTTAGTGATCAGCTACCATAAGACTGCACCTTCTGCACTTACTGAATGATTGGATACTGTGAGGAAGCACCCTTTGCACTCACTGATTTATCAGATATTCTAAAAATGCACCTGCTGCACTCAGTGAGTACTAAGATATTTGCGAACACTCTGCGCGTGCGCACACACACACATACACATCAGCTCCTTCAGACCCTCAGCTAGAAGGCGCTACACACATTTAGGTAGTTGTTAGCTAGCACTACTCCCTTCCTGGACAGTGACCCTGCATTAGTCACTCTCTAGGCACAGTGAACACATGGTGGTTGGGTGGGGTAGAGGGGCAGAGTGTGCTTGCTTGTGTGTGTTGTCCACAGAAGTGCACTGACTCTGGGCACCTGCACAACACAGTGATCCACTAGCTATGGTACTACATCTGCTTTCATTAGGCTTTAGGTAGACCATGGTTCCTTCTAAGAGGCGGAAGTGGGCTTCAGGTGAGTGACTGCAATGTCACGAAAACATTATCCAAAGGTCAGTGATGTGAGTCTTCTCCCCAGATCACTGAAGGTGTGTGACATCAGCACTGCCATGCACCATGCACTATCGCAAGCATGATGCACTGGGCATGAGTTGGAATTGAGCATGATGTGCCCCACTTTGCTTCACCCTTCCTTCCGCTGGATGGGGCCTCATGACCGGTCTTCTCAACATCTTATAATGACTTCATGGCACATCTGGCTACCTGGGGCCACAGACTCTCACCAGGACACTGCTTCCCATCTGGCTATCTTTTGCCACAGACTGTCAGGAGGACTTTATGTCTCAGCTGGCTACTGGTCTTCTCAGCTTCTCATCAGGACTTTATGCCACACCTGCTACTTGTGGACTCAGACTATCATCAAGGCTTTATGTACTGGCCTGGAGACTACTAATTCTCCACTATTCCTTATATGCTGAGACTTCAAACCATTTTTGTAAGGTCTGTGAGCCTCCCATTAAACAGATTGGCTACTTTCCTCTGGGGAAAATAGCCACTAAAGGAGTGACAAAATGCTCTGATACCTCACTCGCCCTACTATTTACTTCAATTTTTACAAACCCTTCTCACTTTTTTATCCATTTACTTGGAAAAGATATGTTGTCTATAAAAATAGCAATTTATAAAAGTTCATCTTTCTTCTTATTTTTACACATTATTAGTTGGTTGTGCAGACTTACCATCCAGCCAGTGTTCGGGGCACGGTATCCAGATCAGGAAGCAACTGGGGATGGTCTCAAGGACTCGATAAACCTACGCCAAAAGAGCGTTCTTCTGCAGAGCTGGTTGGGTAGAGAGAGAAGCACAGGTTTTTATCATTTGCTTATCCCCATCACCAGGTTACATCAGTCTCAAGAGACCCAGTCATGATCCTGGACTACCTATAACCTAGGAGTCATCAGAACCTGGACCTCACCCAACCAAGAGGTAGCAGAACAGGGACCATCATACTCAAACCTGAAGCACCTAACACTGAACCACACACAACCTAGGAGTTATCAGAACCCAAGCCATACCCAACCCTTAGGGGAGAGGATGTGGCCTGATGGCCAGAGCGGTGGACCTTGAAGCTGGGGAACCAGGTTCAAGTCTCGGCAGGGATGCTCAACATCCTGTGATTCTGGGCAAATCACGTAATCTTCCCGTGCCTCACAAAATGAATGTGTCCGTCTGTAACGCAAGTGGTGCTCATGTAAAGCGCTCTGATACCTTCGGGTCTAGTTCGCGCTATATAAAGCATCAGAACCTGGACTACACCTAACCCATGAAATATCAGAACCAGGACCACACCCAACCCTGAAACACCCAACCCTGGACCATACCCAACCCAGTAGGTATCAAAAGACATACCATTCTCAATGTAGGAGGCATCAGAATCTGGACCACGCTCAACCCATGAGGTATCAGAACCAGCACCATACCCAACCCTGGACCACACCCAACCCAGGGCGTATCAGAACCTATACCATATCCAACCCAGGAGGCATCAGAACCTGGACCACACCCAATCCATGATGTATCAGAACAGAACCTTGACCACACCCAACCCTGAATGACCCGACTCCTGACCACACCCAATCCTGAAACACCCAACCCTGGACAATACCCAACCCAGTAGGTATTAGAAGACATACCATTCTCAATGTAGGAGGCCTCAGAAACTGGACCACACCCAATCCATGATGTATCAGAACAGAACCTAGACCACACCCAACCCTTGAGGTATCAGAATCAGGACCATACCCAACACAGAACGTCCCGACTCCTGACCACACCCAACCGAGGTGGTATCAGAACCATGACCATCCCAACCCAAGAGGCATTAGAACCTGGACCACACCCAACCCATGAGGTATCAGAACCAGCACCATACACAACCCTGAACGACCCGACTCCTGACCACACCCAATCCTGAAACACCCAACCCTGGACAATACCCAACCCAGTAGGTATCAGAAGACATACCATTCTCAACGTAAGAAGGCTCAGAAACTGGACCATACTCAACCCATGAGGTATCAGAACCAGCACCACACCCAACCCTGGACCACACCCAACCCAGGACGTATCAGAACAATGACCATCCAAACCCTGGACCACACCCAACCCAGGACGTATCAGAACCCATACCATATCCAACCCAGGAGGCATCAGAACGTAGACCACACCCAACACTTAAGGTATCAGAATCAGAACCTAGACCACACCCAACCCAGGTGGTATCAGAACCATGACCATCCCAACCCAGGAGGCATTAGAACCTGGACCACACCCAACTCATGAGGTATCAGAATCAGGACCATACCCAACACTAAACCACCCGAAACCCTGACCACACCCAACCCAGGTGGTATCAGAATCAGGGCTGTCCCCAAGCCAGGAGGTATTAGAATCCAGACCATACCCAACCCTGAAACACCCAACCCTGGACCATACCCAACCCCGTAGGTTTCAGAAGACATATCATTCTTAACGTAGGAGGGCTCAGAACCTGGACCATGCTCAACCCATGATGTATCAGAACCAGCACCATACCCAACCCTGGACCACACCCAACCCAGGACGTATCAGAACAACGACCATCCCAACCCTGGACCACACCCAACCCAGGACGTATCAGAACCCATACCATATCCAACCCAGGAGGCATCAGAACCTGGACCACACCCAATCCATGATGTATCAGAACAGAACCTAGACCACACCCAACCCTTGAGGTATCAGAATCAGGACCATACCCAACACAGAACGACCCGACTCCTGACCACACCCAACCCAGGTGGTATCAGAACCTGACCATCCCAACCCAGGAGGCATTAGAACCTGGACCACACCCAACCCATAAGGTATCAGAATCAGGACGATACCCAACACTGACCCCACCCGAAACCCTGACCCCACCCAACCCAGGTGGTATCAGAATCATGGCTGTACCCAAGCCAGGATCACACCAACACAGGAGGTATTAGAATACAGATCATACCCAACCCTGAAGCACCCAACCCTGGATGACACCCATCCCAGGAGGTATCAGAATCCAGACCATACAGAACCCAGGAGGCATCAGACCTGGCCCACACCCAACGCATGAGGTATCAGAACCATGACCATACCTGTCCCTGAAGAAAATAGGTTACTTACCTATAACTGTATTTCTCCAGTACTGTAATCTTTCATAGATTCACATGCTTGAATCATTCCCCGTTGTCGAGATGGGAGTCCCACGGTACCTTATAAAAGCAATGTAATGATAGGTAAAGAGAAGGAAGCCCCTCAGGCCTTCAGTTTAGTAGCATATCATAGTCATTTTTTTTTTTTTTTAAAGAGACCAAACTTAACTTTCAACTAATCAGGTTGCACCACTGTCTGGAACACTCCAGTGAGAAGCCCTAGTCCCTCAGATTTTTAAAGCAGGAGTGTAAATCAACACCCACTGAGAGAGAAGGTGAGCGTCCAAGGGGAGAAGGGTGGGTCGCATGTGAATCTATGAAAGATTGCAATACTGGGGAACAACAGTTACAGGCAAGTAATTTATCTTTGTACTCCAGTGTTGGATCTTTCATTGATACACATGCTTGAATCAGATTAAAAAGCAGTTGAGAAGCAACTTTTCTCCCAAAGTCTAACATACATGCAAGTTGGGAAATAATATACGTGTACATATCTACGTATAGAATTATAGATAGAATATCATTCTAGAAATGCATATAACTACAATGCAAAATGTGCGTAACAGGAAAGGGGATGGCTGGAAGAAGGAGATAGTTCACCTTCACTGGAAAATATGCCATAACACCGCTTGGCCCACTGCAGCATCACTGCGAACTGCAGATTCCAAGCAATAGTGCTGCCTAAAGGTGTGTCTATTCTTCCAGGTAGCTGCCCTGCAAATTTCTTGGAATGACACACCAGCAAACAGCACCATTGAAGTAGACATAGTTCTTGTAGAGTGGGCACACACCGATGTGCGTAACGGTGCCTAGCGGTATGGTCGCTTTCTGGTGACAGAATTGAATGGCGCTGGATGTCTAACTAAAAATGCTCTGCTTTGCAAGAGGATACCCTTTCCTTGGAGCACTGTACGCTGCAAATAGTTGATTGGATTTTTGCGAAAGCTCTTTGTTTTGCCCAAGTAGAACTTAGAGCATCTTTTGACGTCTAAAGAGTGTAATGCTCTTTCCGCTGGCGTTTTAAGGTCTGGAAAAAAGGTTTTCAGAATTACAGGCTCATTGAGAAAGTCTGATGGGACTTTAGGAATGAAGTTAGGGTTTGTGCGAAGAATTACCCTATTATCCCTAAATTGGAGGAAAGGTTCCTGAATGGTGAAAGCCTGTATCTCGCTGACTCTTCTGGCTGAGGTTAAGGCCAAGAGCAGAGCTACCTTCCAGGATAGGAATTTAATATCCGGCCTGTGGAAGGGTTCAAAACGGTCTTTTATACGCTGCAAATGTGCAATGTTGAGTTGCCAGAGTGGAGAAAGAGGCCTTACCGGTAGGAAGACCCTAAATAATGCCTTGAGGAATTGTTTATCAAGTCTGTAAGACCATAATGAAGGTGATGAGAGTGATCGCCTGAAGCGGTAAATGGCAGCTAAATGAACTTTAATGGACACTTGAGCCAGCCCCGATTGCACCAGATGCAGAACATATGGAAGGATTTCTTCTGGTGAACAGGAAAGTGGATGCACTTTAGAAGTTTGGCACCATATGCAACATATTTTCCATTTCAGGTGATAGGTTTTATTCATACTGTCTGCGTGAGCTTTGGCTAAGATGTCTCTGCAGGCTGGTGGGATGCTTAGGTGTGCAAATTCTTTGAACTTAGGAGCCAGGCTGATATGTGAAGTCACTTGGGATCCGGATGCAGCACTTGGCTCTGGTTCCCTGTCAAAAGAGAGGGTATCGGCTGGATGTGGTGCTTCTCTGAGAGGAGGAGTAACTCCATAAACCAATGTTTGCGTGGCCCCAGAGCTATGAGAATGATCTTACATGGTTCAGCCGTCATTTTCATGAGGACTCTTTGGAGCAGAGGAATCAGAGGAAAGGCGTAAGCAAAGACCATGCGATCGAAAATGCACTACCCCATGACCCAGGAAGTGGATGCCAGCTTGCAAAGAACCGGCATTTCTGGTTCTGGGGGGTTGTGAAGTGAACCAGATTTGGTTTGCTGCACTGGAGAAATACGTAGTCGAGGATCCTCTGGTCGATTTCCCACTCGTGACAAGAGGTCCTCAGTCTACTGAGAATGTCTGCTATTTTGCTTTCCAGGGACATGCTCTGCTCATAGATGCACTTTGTGGCAGATGAACCACTTGCAGATGGTTTGTGCATCCTAAGACAGCAGGTGAGATCTTGTGCTGCCCTGCTTGTTGATGTAGTGCATCGTGGTCGTATTGTCCATCCGGATGATCACCACAGAATGTCTTATTCTGGGAAGAAAAGCCTGCAAGGCAAGGTGTACAGCCTTGAGTTTAAGCAGATTGATGAGGAAATGCCGATGAGAGGCCTGCAACTTGCAGCTGACCTGTAGGTCCTGGAGATAAGCTCCCCACCTCTCTAGGTAAGCGTCGGTGGTGATGACTAAGGGAGACGCTAGATTTAGGAAAGAAAGGCCTACTGACAGGTGTGCCTGCAGCATCTAACTGGCTAGGGCATTGATGATGGCCGGCGTGACTTTGATGGGGTTGACGAAAAATTCTGTAGCTTGAACCCATTGTCTGTCCAATTCCTCTTGTAGCCGACGCATCCGCAGATGGTAGAATGGAACTAGAGGGATGCAGGATGACATCATCCCTGGTAGGGACTTGTAGAGGTGAACGGAAAGAGACTTTACTTTTTTCCCATTTTGCTAGAGTCATCAATTTTAACAGTCTCTCTCGTGTGGGGTAAGCCTTGCTGAGTATGGTATCGAGAATGGCCCCTAAGAATGTTATGTTCTGTGATGGGTGAAGAACTGACTTCTTCGGAATCAGAGTGAGGCCCAGCTCCCTGAATAGGTTTATGCAGGCTGTTGTTGATTTTTGTGCGGCCTTACCCAACCAGTCGTCGAGATATGGGAACAGCTGATGTTTGTGTTGTCTCAGAAAAGCTGCTACAGGTGCCAAGCACTTCATGAAGATGTGAGGGGCAGATTTTAGGCTGAAGGTAAGTACCTTGAACTGGTAATGGCTGCAGGCTACTGTGAATCTTAAGAATTTCCTGTGCTTTGGGTGAATGGGAATGTGAAAATATGCATCTTGGAGATCGAGGGTTGACATATAGTCTCCTTAATTCAGGAGTTGGAGTATGTCCTGCAGTGTTACCATGGAGAAAGACTGCTTCCTGAAATAGATGTTAAGGTTTCCCAGGTCCAGAATTGGTCGCCTTTACTTTAACTTCTTGCTGACCAAGAAGAAATGGGAATAGAAGCCTCTTGCGTTTTGTTCTGCAGAAACTCTCTCTATAGCTCCATTTTTTAGCATGGTTTCGACCTCCCACTTGAGGAGCTGCAGATGTTTTGGGATGGAGGTTTGAGGTAGGGTTGGAGGTGGTGTTTGGATGAATTCTAATGTATGGCCGAATTAAACAAGGTCTAAGACTAATAGGTCTGTTGTTATTTCTTGCCAGCGTTGAAGGTGGTTAGATATTTTTCCACCTAGCTGAGATGGAGCCAGCAGGGGAGTAGATGGAGCATGTAGCTGGCCACTGACGGCGGCCAGAGTCCTCTCCTTGGCGTCCCAATTTTCCTCTTGGTGGGGGTCTATTATTGGCTGCTTGTGGTGGTTGCCTTTGTTGGTACTGGGGACGAATCTGCTGAGAGGCTGAGGAATATGAGGGATAACAATACTGCTGGTAATCACCCCTGGAGGAGGGATGGCCTCTCCCCTGAGGACCCTGAAAGGGCTCTTTCCTGTATTGAAGGGTCCCCAATGATTTAGCCGTGTCAGTGTCTGTTTTTATGGCCTGGAGGGCATCATCGATATACTTGCCAAAGAGAGCTTCGCCATCTTAAGGCAGATGTAGGATTTTATTTAGGACCTACATTGCCCTAGAAAACACTTTAACGCACTGCCCACTCCCCGACCTGATAAAGAGATCTAGGCCCTGTGTGAGTATTCCGCAAGGTCGTGCCCAGACCCAGCCAACAACCTTAAGTTGGAATTGTTTTTTGGCCAATGTAAGATCCCTCCCTAAACATGCCGTTAACATTTGGGATCTCCTGTCCGAAAACGACCCCCACATTGGGTTTTTGACCGAAACTTGGATCAAACCCTCCTCCAACCCCGCAATTACGGTGGCACTCCCGGATGGCTATCGAATCCAAAAGCTCGATAGGCCAGGACGGGTGGGGGGAGGTATAGCCATTATACATAAGGATTCTATCACTATCTCTATTCTAGATCAGATGTGTAAGGACACACTAGAGTGTATAGTTTTTAGACTCGACTTGCACCCTCAACATAGTTGGAAAGGTGCCCTCGTATACAGACCCCCGGGCCCACTGTTAGATTTCACTAATCTACTGATGGAATTTATCTCCCCACATGTTATCTCAACCCAAAACCTTTTACTCTTGGGTGATTTTAACATACACAGTGAAAATGCCGCCAACATCGACGCCTCAGCTTGTCTGGAAGATTTGGCCAACCTTGACCTTTTGAAGATCAACCATGCCCCCACGCACCTAGCATACCTTAGACCTAATCTTAACTAATTCCTCCAACATCCGCTGTGGGGAAACTCGTCCTCTAACTTGGTCAGACCATTCCTTGATAGATTTTCAAATTATGAGTCCTAGAAATTATTCAACCCCCAAAACCTGCGCCACGCGTTGGTATAGACAATGTCACAAACTTAACCCTGACCAGTTCCAGACTCCTTTTCACACCGCGAAGGTCACCGAGAAAATCGTCAACAAACAACTGACCCGCTACCTCGAGGAGAACAACATCCTGGACCCTTCCCAGTCCGGCTTCCGCAGCAACCACAGCACCGAAACCGCCCTCATCGCCGCCACCGATGACATCAGGACCCTGCTAGACAACGGAGAAACAGCAGCCCTCATCCTCCTGGACCTATCAGCCGCCTTCGACACGGTCTGCCACCACACACTACGAACACGCCTTCACGACGCCGGGATCCAAGAGAAGGCCCTGGACTGGACCACATCCTTCCTTTCCGGCAGAACACAAAGCGTCCGCCTCGCCCCTTCCGATCCAAGGCCACCAAGATCATCTGCGGCGTACCCCAAGGCTCCTCCCTCAGCCCAACGCTGTTCAACATCTACATGGCACCCCTCGCCCACGTCGCCCGACAGCACAACCTCAACATCATCTCCTACGCCGACGACACCCAGCTGATCCTCTCCCTCACCAAAGACCCTCACACCGCCAAAGCCCACCTCCACGAAGGAATGAAGGCCGTCGCCGAATGGATGAGGACCAGCCACCTGAAGCTGAACTCGGACAAGACGGAGGTCCTCATCCTTGGTTCCAACCCTTCAGCCTGGGACGACTCCTGGTGGCCAACATCACTGGGAACAGCCCCGCCACCCACCGACCACGTACGCAACCTAGGGGTCATCCTCGACCCCACCCTCTCCATGACTAAGCAGGTCAACGCCGTTTCCTCATCCTGCTTCAACATCCTCCGAATGCTCCGCAGGATCTTCAAGTGGATCCCCACCGAAACAAGAAAAACAGTCACCCAGGCCCTCGTCACCAGCAGGCTGGACTACGGAAACGCCCTCTACGCAGGAACGACGGCTAAGCTCCTGAGACGGCTGCAACGCATCCAGAACGTCTCTGCACGTCTTATCCTCGACATCCCCCGACACAGCCACATCACACCCCACCTGAGAGACCTGCACTGGCTCCCTGTCAACAAGAGGATAACCTTCAAGCTCCTCACCCACGCACACAAAGCACTCCACAACTCCGGACCAGCCTACCTCAACAGACGACTCAGCTTCTACACCCCCACCCGCCAGCTCCGCTCGACCAGCCTCGCCCTCGCCACAGTCCCCCGCATCCGGAAAACGACCGCCGGCGGCAGATCCTTCTCCCACCTCGCCGCCAAGACCTGGAACACCCTCCCCACCAACCTCCGACAGACCCAAGACCTACTGGCCTTCAGAAGACTCCTCAAGACCTGGCTCTTCGATCAGTAGCAGAACCACCCCCCTCTTCCCCCAGCGCCTTGAGACCCTCGCGGGTATGTAGTGCGCTTTATAAGTGACATGATTGATTGATTGATTGATTGATACGGACACAGGTAGTGTAGAAGAACAGCTAGCCCATTTTAATGCCATCCTACAATCCACTGTTGATCACGTAGCGCCTCTGAAACAACAGACCCACCCTCCCAAACACCCTCAAACCAGTTCGTACTCCCCGCTCCTGTGGACAGAAAAGAGCCAATGTAAGAAATTAGAACGAAAATGGCGACACTCACATAGTGCACAGGATAAAGAGAGATTCAAAGCTGCACTGTCTTCGTACCATAAAAATTTAAAGTCCGCACGCAAGCTGCATATCGCCAACCAACTAGAGCAGGCCGGCAACTACTCAAGGACTCTATACCAAATCCTGAAGTCCTTTACACACCCCAAGGCATGCAACACTGTAGAGGCCCCTTCTCAAATTCTATGTGACAACATAGCGGCCTATTTCATCCAGAAAATTGACACTATTTACCACAAAATAACCGCAGCTAGTGGTGTTTATAATAATTCCTCTACAGAATGCTTAGGAACTTCTGCCAATACAGCGCAACTGCATAACTTTCCATTACTTATCCCTGAAGAGGTAGAGACTCTGTTAACTAAGGTCAAATCAGGGTCCCCCTTAGATGTAATCCCGGCAAAGATCACCTTCCGGCTTGCCAAACAACTCGCTACTCCAATCTGCACCATCCTCAATAGTTCCTCTCCCTCCCGAATGGAAAGCTGCACAAGTTGTTCCAATCCGGAAAAACCTTAAAGCTCCCATAGACGAACTGTCCAACTACCGCCCGATTTCTCTGCTCCCCCTGCAAAGTAAGTTACTAGAAAAACATATTAACAAGTACTTATCTGAGTTTGTAGAATCCGCGCATTGCCTGGATGTCTCCCAGTCAGGCTTCCGTGCCAAGCACAGTACCCAGTCCGCCTTGATAGAGGTAACTGATACCATCAGAATGGCACTGGATAAGGGTCAGGCAGCACTTTTAGTGCTGCTTGACCTATCGGCGGCATTTGACACCATCTCGCACCAAATCCTACTGGAGAGACTTCAGGACATCGGGGTTCAAGGGGCTGCACTGAAATGGCTGGCAGACTTCCTAACGGATAGAACTCAGACAGTCACTATGGGCACTTTCAAATCCAAGACCACCAAAGTAACCAAGGGAGTACCGCAGGGCTCATGCTTGAGCCCTACCCTTTTTAACATATATGTCACTCCCTTGGCTAAACTAATGAAGACCCTAGGGTTCAGCCCCATCTCCTATGCGGACGACACCCAGCTCTTACTCTCTTTTGATAGAACCAGCCATAACATCCAACTCATCTTTTCAGAAGGCTTGAAGACCATTGCCGCTTGGATGAGGGCCAACTTCCTTCAAATGAATGCCGAGAAATCGGAAATTATGTTGTTTGGAGGCGCGGCAATAAGCTGGTCACCCAGTTGGTGGCCGGTGGAACTGGGCCCGGTGCACACCCTGAAAACAGTGGTTAAGAATCTGGGAATCCGCATTGACCAGAAACTTACGCTCGAAGCACATGCCACCACTACTGCAGGAACATGCTTCCACATACTCAGTCTCCTTAGAAGAGTGTTCCCTCTATTACCACCTTCCACACGAAAAACACTGATGCAAGCTCTAGTGTTAAGCCGACTGGACTACTGCAATGCATTGTTGGCTTCTGCCAACGAGGCCTCCCTGGACAAATTGCAAGTAGTCCAGAACACCGCAGCCCGGCTAGTAGCGAATGCCCCTCCCAGAACAGCCTCGATACCGCTTCTAAACAAACTCCACTGGCTCCCTGTGAGAAAACGAGTGAAATTCAAGATCTGTTGCACCGTTTTCAAAGCTCTCAATGGGCTAGGACCCCCTTACCTGTCCAACAAACTGTCAAGGTATACACCCTCTAGAACTCTTCGGTCAGGATCCAAGTCACTTCTCTGCACCCCGAGAATTAAAAAAGCTCGCATGGGTGGCAGGGCGTTTATTCACCGTGCCCCTACTCTCTGGAACGAACTTCCCTGCCAACTACGCGAATGCCAGAACCTCCTACATTTCAGGAAGCTGCTAAAAACCTATCTCTTCTAAGGTGTGTTTGTCTGGCTGAAGCACGCTGCCCCAGCGCAGAGATACCCCTGTCGGGGTGATTAGGGCGCTATAAAAATTCCATAAATAAATAAAGGAGGTGGCTTTAAGCCAGCCCTACCTTCTTAACACTGCTGCTCCTGCAAGTTGTCAGAAAGCAGTTGTACTAGCAATGTCCATGGCACAATCAATAACGTCCGATGATGCACGCTCACCCTCTTGCAAGACCTTCTTAGCTTCTGCTTTAACATCCTCCAGAAGCTTGTCCAAGTATGGTGCGATATCGGACCACATCCGGAGATCATATCATTCGATAACCGCCAAAAAGTTTGCTGCCCTCACTGTAAGCAGTGACATAGAAGAAAAACGCTTTCCAATAATATCAAGGCGCCTACCCTCTTTGCCTGGAGGCACTGAAATCGGGGCTGAAGGATTTTTAGGTCCGCGCAGGCTGCCTGTGTGAACACCGAATCAGGTTTAGGATGTCCAATTAGACATGCAGGAGCATCATCTGGGACATTGTACTTCTAATCTAGGCGGTGTAGTACCGCAGCAACCCTGGTTGGATTTTTCATCACCTTTATGCCCTCGTCCCAGATGTAATTGACAATGGGCATAGCCCTAATGCTTTTATCAAAGTGCTCTTTAAAATCATAGAGAAAGCAGTACGTCTGCTTCGTGGGAATGGGCAGTTCGAACCTTCTTGCTGCTCTTTTGAGAAGGTTATGAAATCCCCCTATGTCTTTGGGAGGGGAATCCAAAGGAGGTGGTGTTGAAGATTATGGCATTGGCAGCTGATAATCATTCCATTCTGTGTGAGCGTCGCAGAGCTCACCCTCTTCCCTGTCATCATCAGACAATGTGGGGTCTTGGAGGAGAGCTGTCTGCGGAGTGTGCCGTGCCGAAGTAGGCAGTAGTAATGGTCTTTGCATTTGTGGAGTGCACTGCTGCACAGATGGAGACTTTGCTGGTGGGGAAGTGCGTCTAGTGGTGATGTTGGTTGGAAACACCTTCGGTAATCAGCTAACATGAACTGTAGGTCTGACACCAATGATGAAGGAAGACACACCACTTCTTCCTGATACTGCTGGTAGAATTGTTTCAGAGGGGCGTAGTACCCTTGTTTGTAATATTCTCTCTCATGGTATTCACTCTCCTGACATTTGACTTGCAACTCAGATGGGCTGTTCGCCACGCCAAAGGGACCGTCGTCATCAGAGTCATCTTTGTCTAACAGGCGGTCAGGCAGTAATGGTGATACCTTGCTTGGACAAGTATGAGCAGGCATAAGTTATATTGATTTTTCTTGCTTTTGCAATTTTTCAGAAATTTTTCCTCTCGTTGACGAGGATGCCATCGTCGACAGTGGTTTAAGTGAGGACGATGCTGAAGCTGGTGTTGTCGTTGACGGGAGAGTCATCACAGTTGTTGACGGGAGTGCCGGCGTCGACGGGTGTGTTGTTGTCGATGGGAGTGCCGTTGTCGATGTCGTTGATGAGGTTGAAGTAGTTATCTTCAGCGTCGACATAGACAAGGTCGTCATCGAGAAGGACAAAGTCGTTGATAGGTTGCAAATGGTACTGGTTGTGGATGTCGTAGATGCTGCGGTGAATGTCTTAATTGGTGACGGTGGCGATGACAATTTTCTCGTCGATGGTGAGTAACTCATCGATTATCTGTCCGTAGACGGAGCGGATTAAGGTTTTTTGAAGGAGTGACTAACCTCAGGTGGAGAGGTAGGAGGCTCAGATCTTGTTTTTTCAGGTGTTTTTGAGGAAAAAATTATTGTTTATTCTCCTTTTGCTTTGAAAAAGCCTCACCTTCATGTAATGATTTGGAAGGGCTGTGTTCCCTGGGTCTTTTTAGAGGATTTTTTAGGTGGCTCTGGAGAGGAATGAGAATGGGTCGAAACTCACTCTTTTTTGTCACTGTCTGTCACAGGCTCCTTTCTGGTTTTTGGAGCCATAACAACAATCTCCCTTCACGTTCCTCCAATGTTTTAGTAGAGAAGGTACAACATACTTTACATTCCCTTGCCTTATGAGATGGATACAGGCAGTAGATTCAGTCTTGATGAGGGTCATCAGAATAAAGCCTCTTTTTACCACAGGTAGCACAGGCCTGGAATATGCTCTTCTAAGCTTTTTCTGACATGTTGAAGTCAGACTTTGAGAAAACAAAACACAGATATACAGGGTTATGAATATATCTGAAGATATATAGCCTTCAAATCCATTGTAGAACAAGTCTGGAACAGGTAGAACTGAGAAGAGCTCAGTGGAGACTCCCTCACATGATGTGAGGTAAAAAATCTGAGGGACTGGGGTTTCTCTCAGGAGTGTTCCGAGGGTGGTGCAACCTGATTGATTGAATATTAAGTTTGGTCTCTTTTTTACAAAATGACTATGATAGTAAACTGAAGGGCCTTCCTAGTCTACACCTATCATTGCATTGCTTTTCTAATGTACCGTGCGACAATGGAAGGATTCAAACATGTGAATCTATGAAAGATCCAATACTGGAGTAACCACACAATCCCAGACCACACTCAACCCAGGAGGTATCAGAACAGAACCTGGACCACATCCACCCCAGGGGGTATCAGAATCCAGGCCCTATCCAACCCTGAAGCATCCAACCCAGACCATACAGAATCCAGGAGACAATAGAACTGGACCACGCCCAGCCCATGAGCTATCAGAACCAGGACCCGATGTGCTCTACTAAAACGCAAGGCAGATTCTGGAGGGTTCGTTTGATATCAAGTGCCTTGTTATATATTAAGTTGTCAGGTGTTTATAGAAGATATACATTTATATGTGTAGTTTATGTCTGGTGTAAATGGATTTGCATGCATAAACGGTAACACTTTAAAGCATGGGCTGGACTGCTGTAGTAGATACACACATGTTCTTTCTGAGTGTGCAAGTATTTATGTCACGTCTACAGTGGGGTGATGTGCACAAGAGCTTTCCAATTGTGTTATCAAATGGTAATTATGGGGACTGGGATGTGCTGAAATGTCGCACTGCTTGAGGGTCACTCGTAAAGGCATCTCAACACATGTTTAAGAGTTAAAGCTTTTACAGAAAGATTGTTAAAAACCACATTCCTTTAGAATACAATTTAAAAAATAGTTTCTATCTACAGGTTGACATCCAGATTGCATGCTATCGCATAAACCTATACCTGCTATATTCCTAAAACCCTGCATGGAAAATTGACCTTGATTTACACTTTCAACTTCTCCCTCTCTCATTTATCTTAAATGCTCCTCTCCCTCGCTTCTTCCTTCTGCTTGCCTCTTGTGTAAATAGACTTCTCTAAATTCATGTCTGTCTTAATCTCTCTTTCTTTGAAATCATATCCCGGCAACTTGGCAATATCTGTTCATTCCATCAAAAATGTGCTTCTCACACAACCCCCTCTAATGATCACCTTTAAGTCATTAATGTGCTACAAAAACTGGAGTAAATGCATGGAAAGGTTTCTTTCAGAGCACAAGACGAATCCTCATAACCAAAGGACTGACCCCAAATGTTAACCCAAGAGGTACAAGAATCTGGATCATATGGAACCCACAAGGTAACAGAACCCGTACCAAATGCAAACCAGGGGTATCAGAACCTGTATAAAACCTAACCCAGGAGGAATTAGAAGCGGAAAAGTACCTAACTCTGGAGTTATCCAAACTTGGAAAATACCCAGCCAATGAAAAAACAGAACTTGGACTATACCTAGCTCAGGCTGGACCATAAACAAACCAGGAGCAGAACTTGGACCGAATCAAACAGAAAAGGCAAAACTTGGACCACACCCTACCCAGGAGGTACTGAAATCTGGGTCATACAGAATCTGGGATGCGTCAGAATATGAACCCTGCTGAGCCCAGGAGATATCAGAACCTGTATCACAAAGAACCCAGTATCAGAATCTGTACCACACAAAATCCAGGAGTTATCGGACCCTGAACCAAAATCAACTCCAGAGCTATCAGGACCTGGACCATACCAACTCATAAGGGACATTCCAGACCAGGGAGGTTTCAGAACCTGGACTAAGTCAGGTGTTAGAGACATGATTAATTAAAAAGAGGATAAAAGCAGCATCCCCACCTCTGCGGGGGCCACAGAGACCATTCATATGGAGGCAGGAACAATAGCCATTCCCACTAATGTCGGATTAATGGAAGCAGTTCCCTGCAAAAGCCCCTTGGCTTTTCTATTAGAGTAGGTTCAGTGACACCACGACCGTCTAGATAAGATATGGGTATTACACAACAGGCCCTGGCCCTTCTGTCCTCCTTCCTTAGGGATCGTTCACAGAGGGTGCTGCTACAGCAGCTCCATTTGGAGGTCTTCTCCCTGCCATGTGGAGTGCTGCAGGGCTCATCATTAAGCCCCACGCTTTTCAACCTCTATGTGTCTTCACTTGTTGCCATCATACGGGCCTATGGGATGTATGTGATATCATTTGCTGGCGACACACAGATCATTGTGTTGGTTCCTAAGAACTCTGCTGCCACTGCAGATAATTTTTCTCAATGCATGTCAGCAGATGCAGACTGGATGGGACGGACTTTTTTTTAATTAAATGGCGATAAAACCCAGGTGGTACTCTTTAACCCGCACTCCTCGAGTTTGAAATTACACTCAATGACCAGGCTAATCGCTCTGTGGCAACCTGCTTCTGGCTCATAACGATGCTTAGGAAATGTTTCTTTTTATCCCCCTGCCAGCACGAAAGTAGGTTGCACTAGCCCTGGTTACGTCCAGACAGGACTAATGTAACTCCCTCTATCTTGACTCCAATATCAGCATTAAGCACAAACTGCAAGTAGTAAAGAATGTGCTTGCAAGAATGATTCTTGATATTCCCCGGCGCCAATCACCCACTGTGGGGCTGGGCGCCTTACACTGGCTTCCCATCAGAAAGCGCATTATGTTTAATACCGTCTGTATGGTGCGCAAGGCCCTTTTCTCCCCAGCCCAGTGGGGATTAAAGATATGTTTCACTGGTATATTCCAGGTAGAAACCTTTGCTCGGCACACTGTAACCTGCTCACTGTGCCTAGGACCCGAAAAAAGAGATAGGGAGATAGAGCCTTTTCGATTGCCGCAAGTAGACTCTGCAACTCTCTTCCGCAAACCCCGACGGCTATCCCAGAGCTGTTGCCTTTCAGAAAAGCAATTAAAACCTGGCTCTATACTCTATAGGCAGCATTCTCTTTTATCGTGGGCTTATACACATGATTTAGCGCTGGATGGTCAGCTACGGCGCCTTGATGCCCTCGGATAAATGTTGCGCTCTATAAAATTAAAATCAAATCAAAAGTGGAAGAATTTCACGTAGTCTACTACCAGAAGTTTGGGATCTATGTGGGCACTTGTACCACTATGCTATGGGATTCCTAATAAGGAAAGATCAATTGGTGTATTTCTGGGGGTGAAGGGCAAAGCAGCACATTTCCGTCGGGATCTGACAGTGCTCCACAGAGGTGATATTAATGGAGGTACTAACTAGGGCAGAATGAAAAGACACCACTCATCTCTATCCGGTCAATAATAGTATTTCCATCAGGACACGGCCAAGGAACATAGTGAATCAGCAGTGGTTCATGAGTGAATGCTTATGCCATGATTGCTGCTAGTGAAACAAGGTGATTAGTTTCATGAAGGATTTAATCAAGCACAAAGAGCAAGACATCCCATATATAACACAGTGGTTTAACTGTACCCCAACCCTCCTCTTTTAAACACATGCTTTCCTGCAACAAATTTTAGCTGGTGGCACAACATTCTACATTATAAAATAGTATGCTAGGATAAACCTAGCTGCATGGAGGAATATAACACACGCCTCGCTTCACTTCTATCAGAGGAAGCATTCTTGATAGACTATCTCATAAAGGCCTTCTCCACTAGGGTAGAACTCCTCCTCTTTGTTTGGACCTTAGGGACTTCATGCCTCAGAGTCCACATTTTGTGGCAGATAAGCTCTAATTTAAGCACCAGAAAAGTCATTACTTCCTGACTATGCATTGACAGGCACACCCCAGGCTATGATTACAAGAACCCTGGGATATTTGCATCTTCTCATTTGGCCTATGGTGGTGTCACAACAGTGGAGGTCAGGATTTGATGACTGAACATACCTGGGTGATGGAGTACTTTTTTTTCTGGTTATTTGAGTAATGGGCATACAAGTGTGATTGCCCCCATAAACAATCGCCATAAGACAGCGTGAGACTTAGGGCAGAGTCAGGGATGTGTCAGACACATAACACAAGAGTGATTGCACTATCCAGACTTACATTTTGAGTTAGTGAGCTGGTACTGAATCAACATAACATCTGTCACCAGACGTTTCCTGTGACTGCAGGAGGCCTGACCAGGTTACTTACCATCCACACAATGAAGGGCCCAATAAGGATCACCAGGCCGAACAGGACGATGAGTAAAATGGCCCACCAAGGGGGCTTCTCTTCTGATGAAACACCAGCAGCACCTGTAATTTTTACAATAACAAAAATGGTGAAATAGGATGCATAAGAAAAAGGGTTTCTTACCTATAATTCTGGTTTGCTCTCAGGGGAATCTCCATTGAAATCATAAGCACAGAATAGTCTAGCCCACGTGCAGGGATCCCCGAGCACTTCTTTACAATATATATTCTTAAGTGTAGATGTTCGCCCTTTCTTCAGCAAGGCCAGGATAAGCATTTATTCATTAAAATGTTTTGCAACTTATAAATGAGGCTATATCGGCCAATTACTTTAATTTGCATTTTAAAAGGGAGTAATATACAATTTACAAAAACAGGAATATGAGCAGGAGCTGTGTATTTTGCCCCAATAAATCTCATCCACAAACCTTTTTTAAAGGAAGATGGAGAAGAAGGAAGAGGACAATGTACACCTATAGGCTTTAGTTCTGCATCTATGAAAAGTGACTCTGTGCCTTAAGAAATCACAGCCCACCAGTATCCCATCATACCGAGCAGGTCGCAGTTACCTCAGTTATTTTTTACAGAGCAAACGGTACTACTTCTTAAGGAAATAGACTGCCTATTAATCATCTCTGTCTCTTCCACCGGGGAGGAGGGTGGGTTGCTTATGATCTCAATGGGGATTCCCCTGAGACAGAACCAGGATTACAGGTAAAAAGCATTGCTCTCTCTCATGGGATCTCCAGTGATAATCATAAGCACTGAATAGAGTTGCAAGCCCATTCCTACAAACTGTGGTGGATGAAGAAAAAGACATTCCATAGAGAAAGCTAAGCAAAGAGATTCCTCAGGGAAGCCTGTCCTATTTGAGCATCTGTCCCAACAATAGTGTCTGGTAAAAGTGTAAACCGATTTCCACATAGCTGCTTTGTGTATTACAGCGATATTATTTTTTCTTATCGAAGCAGCTGTAGCTACTTTCCCTCTAGTGGAATGAGCTTTTGGTCTACCAGACAGAACTTTATTCACTTTCTGGTAGCATAGCAGGACAAGATGCAAGAAACTATCCACCTAGATATGGATTGTTTATACATGGCAAAACCTGTACGTACAGGGCCATAGTTTACAAATAATTGATTAGATTTGTGTATGTCTTTTGTTTTGTCTAGATAAAATGTTAAGACCAGTCTAACATCTAAAGTGTAGAGAGATCTTTCTGTGGGAGTGGAAGGGTGCTGAAAGAAAGCAGGCAAAATAATGGACTGATTAATGTGAAAATCCAAAACAACTTTGGGTAGGAATTTCGGATGGGTCCTCATAACCACTTTACTGCTATAGAATACTGTATATGGTTTGTGAGAACATAAAGCTGGGCTCTCACTAACCCTACGTGCTGACATGATAGCCACTAAGAAAGCAGCCTTTCAAGGAAGGTGTTGTAATGAGGCTTTGTGAATGGGTTCAAAAGGAGATGCCATGAGAATTGAGAGTACTATGTTCAATTCTCAAGGAAGGGAAGGACGGTGTTTTGGGCAAAAAAAACCTTCTTTATACCCTCTAGGAGGTCCTTAATAACTGGGACTTGGAAAAAAAGAGGTTTGTGAAGGATATTTTTTATAGGCAGTAACAGTTGTCAAATGGACCTTAATAGAACACAATTGCAAGCCGGATTTGGCCAAATAAAGCAAGTATGGAAGTATAGCTTGTTCTTGGCAAATAGTTGGATCAACGTTCTTGTCAGAACATCAGATACTGAATCTCTTCCATTTAAAAGAGTAAGCTGAACACGTTGACGGACGTTTAGCCTCTTTGAGAATGTTGATGCATTCCTGTGGTAAATTTAAATGTCCATATTGTACGAGCTCAGGAGCCATGCTGCCAAACTCAAAGATTAGAGATTTGGGATGAAGCATCTGACCTCCAAATTTCTTGAGAACGTTCGGTCTGTACAGCAGCTTCATGTGAGGAAGTTCTGACATGTGAAGAAGGTCTTTTAACTACCATTGTCGGGTCCACTCCGGAGCTATTTAAGTCATTCTGGCCTTTGAGTAAGACAGCTTGATGATCACTGATGGAATTAGGGGGATCAGAGGAAAAGCAAAGAGAAGTTTGCCGGGCCAGCCGATCCATAGGGCATTCCACGACGTACCTGGTTGGTAGTACCTCAAGGCAAAGTTTGGTAATTGTTTGTTTTCTGCAGTTGCAAATAAATCTATTTGAGGAAAACCCTACGTGCCAATGATGGTTTGAACGACGTTGTTATTTAGAACCTACTCGTGATTTTCTTAAAGAATCCTGCTTAGGGAGTCTGCTTGAATATTCTTTACCCCTGGTAGATGGGTTGCAGTGATTCTCAGGTCCCTGGCTAGCAACCAATTCCATAATATTTGGGCTTCCAGTGAGAAGGCTCAGGACCTTTTCCCTCCTTGCCTGTTCCGATAGTGCATCGTTGTTGTGTTATCAGTCTGAACAAGAAATTATTTTATCTTGAAGGACAGTAGGAAAGACCACAATGCTAAAGTAACAGAGGTGTGGTGC
Source organism: Calotriton arnoldi (assembly GCA_963921515.1). NCBI lineage: Eukaryota > Metazoa > Chordata > Amphibia > Caudata > Salamandridae > Calotriton > Calotriton arnoldi. Next base: position 642,596 of record CAWUFW010006752.1, on the reverse strand, counting down.
AGCGGCCAGGGCAGCTGACTCCGGAACACGGGTTCGATCGCCGGCGGCAGGTTAGCCCAGCACCTTGTGACTCTGGGCAATAGCTCGCTTAATCTTGCCGACGGCCCCCAGCGCCGGGACACCTCTGCGGAGGTAGCTGTGCGCTCTACAAATGCTGGTATTTCATATTATTTCATTGTAGTTCCAGGATGTTCACATGATAAGTAATTTCCTCCATGGACCATGTTCCCTGAATTTGAAGGTGATCCATGTGCGCTCCCCCAACCTAACAGAGAGGCATTGGTCACTATCGTCTGGGAGGGAACATCCTGATGTAAATGCATCCTTGCAGGAGATTTTTCGGCTTGCACCACCATTTGAGAGATTGCCTCGCTCTGAGGGGAAGTGTGATCTTGTCTTCTCTGTTGCCTGAGCATTTACTCCACTGTTCCTCCAGACACTCTTGTAATGGTATCATCTGAAGACGGGCATTTGGCATCAGAGATATGCAAGATGCCTTCGAGCTTAGAAGAGAAGATACTTTTCTCACAGTTGGATGAGAGATTGACATTTTAGACTTATAGATACAAGTCTCTCCACCAAAGGATACACTTTTGCTTTTATGCAGTCTATAGTTGCTCCTAGATAATGAAGAGACTGAACAGATGACGAGGTCGATTTCTGGTGATAACATGAAGACTGAGGGCCTTATTATGGTCCCGACCGCAGCATTACAATGTGACCGCACCATACTCCCATTTCTCTATGGGAGCTTGTGCTGCTGCCATAAACCGGCCTTAGCACAAGCTCCCATAGGGAAATGGGAGAATCTGTTCATCCCTGCACCGTGTGGCAGGCAACGGTGCATGGATTAGCCGGGGGTCCCCTCGGCCCCCAACTGAAGGCCGCAGGGTTAAGGGGGCCCTGCTAGGGGCCCCCAAGGTCACTTTCCGACAGACTTTCCATGTCAGAAAGCCCAACATGGAAAGCCTGTCGGAAACTTACATCGTAATCCCTATGGCAGAAATGTCGTCCATAGGGATTAAGGTCAAGCCTCTGACTGGCCGATGGGCTCCTTGAGCCCGTTGGAATCCAGCCAGAATGACAAGTTGGTTTTACTTTCGACTGCCTGCATCGTAATCTGGCGGTCGAAAGTGAAACCCCTGATGAGACTCGGAAAGCCACAGACCTGTGGTAGAAGGCTTTCCGAGTTTCACCGTAATGAGGCCCTGAGTCTATTCAGAATAGAGATAGATATTAGATGTTGCTTGTTGTTGCATTGACGACTTGATAATCCAGTCATCAAGATATGGATAGATGAATATTCGGTGTTTCCTGAGATGTGTGGCGACCACTGCGATACACTTCGAAAATGCTTTGGGGGCCGATTTGAGGCCAAAAGGGAGTATTCTCTACTTATAGTGATTGTGTTCTACTACAAATCTCAGGAACTTGCTGTTTTTCCTGGCTATTGGAATGCGAAAGTATGTTTCCTGAGGATCTATTTAACACAGCCAGTCTCCTTGATGGAGGTGAGGATAAATTAGATGTACTGCTAACATTCTGGATTTTTCTCTCCGTATCCATTTGTTTGCAACTTTCAGATCTAGTATGGGTCTGAATTCGTTTTTGGGACCTTTCTTTTTGACCAAGAAATAAAGGTAATAAATCCCTGTTCCCCATGGGTTGGGAGGTACGAGCTCCACCGCACGAGAACCGTAAAAGGATGTTCACTTCTGATCTCAGCATTTTCAGATATTGATTGGAGGATTTTACTGGAATATTTGGTGGAAGACTGGTGAATATGAGGCAATAACCATTGTATACAATATTCAGAACCCAGACATCGTTGTGATGGATTTCCACTCTGTTAGATATTGTGGGTAACAGATTAAGAGAAGGCAGAGGCTCACTGTTTGGAACCTGTAGGAGGTTTTCCTCCTTGGAGATATTGGTAGCCACCTCTTTCCTTTGGTTGATGCCTTTGGTACTGCTGTAAAGGTCTTTGCTGCTAATGTTGGTGGTGGCTTTGCAACCAATGAGAGGTTTGAGCCCTTTGTGGATAGAACTGCCTTTTGTAAAGTTTGTAAGGGTGCTTTCATTGCTCCTTATGTTTCACCTGAACAAGGACCTGATCACAATTAGGCCTGGGTGGAGTTCGCAGAGTTCCGCTATGCTGAACTCCGCGTAATGACCAAAAAAAACCACCACGCTAAGCAGAGTTCCGCAAGTGGCAAAGTGTGTTAGGTCGCACCATTCATGCTGATTTTGAGCTCCGGGTGATTGTCCCACGCTGGGAAATCAGCGCCAAAGGCACAATGCACAGCGCAAGAGGGCGCTGCTTCTTTCTGCCGCTTGAGTAGATGCTCTACTCGAGCAGCAGCTTCCTCAACTCAAACAGAAGGTTTCTAAATGTGAGCTGTCACAGCCATCCGTAACTGCCCGCGTTGAGAAATCTCACTGGGAGGTGGTCTAGCATTGGATTTTCCACGCTCGCCAACTTAACATTGGCGAGTGAGAAAAAAACTCTGCCTCGCGGAACTGAGTTTTTCGGAACTCTGCGTGCTCCATGGAGTGCGGCTATGGAAAGTCCAGAAGAAGGGCCAGTGAAGATGGTGTGTACGCCCTGGAATATTCTGAGTCAGAAGTTGACGGCAACCTTCTTGTTCTCGATCTCCTGACCCTTTCTGCAGATCTGGTATGCCTCAATGTTGGCAGGCTTTTCGATGTCGAATTCCCTCTATGTCTCATTGTTGACAGACTTTTCATCGTCGGGCGACCCCTGTGTCTTGACGTCATGGAAACCTTGGACGTTGACCTCCTATGTCTTGATGTCTAATGTCATCTCCTTCTTGACGTCGACCCAGCTCTCGATGGTGAGCAAGTAGGCGCTGTACCTCATATCATGTCGATGTCAACCTGGAATTACGTCCTTTTTTAGTATTTTTTCTCATTGGATCTTCTTCTCCTGGAGTCTTTAGAGGAAGGTGGAAGAGTCCCGGTAGAGGACTGACCCTCTACTCGCTCACGTGATGTCCTACCTTTGTACTGCGCTTCCTGCTTTCTGCATTGCTCTTCAGCTCCATGAAGGCGAATCTTCTCTCTGTCCCTCAGGGTACACCTGGAAAAGGTCTTGCAGTGCATCTATCAGGGATGTGACTGTCAGAAAGGCAGAAAATATACACATCATGAGGATCAGATTTGGCCTTCTTTTAGTCACAGATAGACCTTTTGTCAAATAAAGATGGCATTTTATTTGATTAGAAAAATGATTTTCCTGTCGGAAATCGACAGTAAAACGCTGGAAATGTTGAAAACCATTGAGTTAAGGTGTTGACAAAAAATTCTGAGTGAAAGTTTTGAAGGAACACCCCAAAAAAGGCTGAGCACAGTGCTCTAAGATCCTGTTACCAGGAGCCGGAAAAACGAACCGAGGTACCTGCCACCTACTGGGGATGATAGGATATGGTGGGCTGTGATCCCTTCAGGCACAGAGTCACTTTTCATATCTGCAGAGCTGCAGCCTATAGGTCTACATTGTCCTCTTCCTTCTTCTCCATGTACCTTTAAAAAATGTTTGTGAATGACATTTATAAGGACAAATTACACAGTTCCTGCTAATTTTTAATTACATACTACCCCTTTTTAAAATGCAAATTAAACAATTGGCCAATGTAGCCTCACTTATAGGCTGCAAAACATTTTAATAAGTGAAGTGCTTTTCCTGGCCTAACTGAAGAAATACGAACATCTACACTTAAGAATGAATATTGCAAAGAAGTGCTCTATGATCCCCGTACGTGTGCTGGACTATTCAGTTCCCCTGGGAGAGAAATCATGTTCTTATTGGTCAGACTGATTAGTCCACAAACTCTCTTCCCTACAAACATACATGAACTGTCAGCTCTAGCGTTCAGAGCATTGTTCCAGAGAGTAGGAAGCATGTGAATGTCACACACAGGGGGAAATGGAAGACCGATGCATATGTGTACTACTACTTAACTGCAGGTGTAGACCACAGTGGCTGCTCAGCACTCAGAGCTGGTATTGCCTCACACTGAGATATCTCTATGCTGGTGTCATCTCACACTGAGATATATCTCTGTTGGTATCAACTCACACTGAGATATCTCTGTGCTGGTGTCACTTCACACTGAGATATCTCTTTGCCGGTGTCAGCTCACTCAGAGATATCTCTGCTGAAATCACCTCACACTAAAATATCTCTCTGCTGGTGTCACTTCACACTGAGATATCTCTTTGCTGGTATCACCTCACAAAGAGATATCTGTGCTGGTATTGCCTTACACTGAGATCTCTGTGCTTGTGTCACCTCACACTGAGATATCTCTCTGCTGGTATCACCCCACACTGAGATATCTGTGCTGGTATTGCCTCACACTAAGATATCTCTATGCTGGTTTCACCTCACACTGAGATATCTCTCTGTTGGTATCAACTCACACTGAGATATCTCTTTGCTGGTGTCACCTCACACAAAGATATCGCTGCTGGTATCAGCTTGCACTAAGATACTTCTCTGCTGGTGTCAGTTCATTCTGAGATATCTCCGCTGGTGTAACCTCACACTGAGGTATCACCTAATACTGAGATATCTCTGCTGGTGTCACCTCGCACTGAAATAGCTCTCTGCTGGTGTCGCCTCACACAGCAATATCTTTCTTCTGGTGTCTCCTCACACTGAGGTATCTCTATGCTGGTATCACCTTACACTGAGATATCTTTCTCTCTGCTGGAATCACCTCACACAGTGATATCTCTGCTGGAATCACTTCACACTGAAATATATCTCTGCTTGTATCACCGCGCACTGAGATACCTTTCTGCTGGTGTCGCCTCGCACTGAGATATCTCTCTGCTGGTGTCGCCTTGCAATAAGATATTTCCCTGGTGGTGTCTCCTTGCACTGAGATATCTCTTTGCCGGTGTCAGTTCACTCTGAGATATCTCAGCTGATATCACCTCACACTCAGGTATCACCTAATACTGAGCTATCTCTGCTGGTGTCACCTCACACTGAGATACCTCTCTGCTGGTGTCACCTGACACTGAGATATCTCTCTGCTGGTGTCACCTCACATTGAGATATCTCTCTGCTGGTGTCGCCTGACACTGAGAAATCTCTGCTGGTGTCTCCTCACGCTGAGATATCTTTCTGCTGGTATCATCTCACACTGAGATATCTCTTTGCTGGTGTCAGCTCACTCTGAGATATCTCAGCTGATATCACCTAACACTGAAATCTCTCTCTGCTGGTGTCACCTCACACTGAGATATCTCTTTGCTGGTATCACCTCACAAAGAGATATCTGTGCTGGTATTGCCTTACACTGAGATATCGCTGTGCTTGTATCACCCCACAGTGAGATATCTGTGCTGGTATTGCCTCACACTGAGATATCTCTATGCTGGTGTCACCTCACACAGATATCTCTGCTGGTATCAACTCACACTGAGATATCTCTCTGCTGGTGTCACCTCAGACTCAAATATCTCTACTGGAATCACCTCACACTGAGATTTCTCTGCTGGTATCACCTCACATTGAGATACCTCTCTGCTGGTGTCGCCTCGCAATGAGATATCTCTCTGCTGGTGTCGCCTTGCACTAAGATATCTCTCTGCTGGTGTCACCTTGCACTGAGATATCTCTCTGCCAGTGTCAGTTCACTCTGAGATATCTCCGCTGGTATCACCTCACACTGAGGTATCACCTCATACTGAGATATCTCTGCTGGTATTGCCTCACACTGAGATATCTCGCTGCTGGTGTCGCCTCACACTGAGATATCTCTCTGCTGGTGTCACCTAACATTGAGATATCTCTCTGCTGGTGTCATTTCACTCTGAGACATCTCCGTTGGTATCACCTCACACTGAGGTATCACCTCATACTGGGATATCTCTGTTGATATTGCCTCATACTGAGATATCTTTCTGCTGGTGTCGCCTCACACTGAGATATCTCTTTGCTGGTGTCACCTCACATTGAGATATCTCTCTGCTGGTGTCATTTCACTCTGAGATATCTCAGTTGGTATTACCTCACACTGAGATATCTCTCTGTTGGTGTCGCCTCATACTGAGATATCTCTGCTGGTATTGCCTCACAGTGAGATGTCTCTTTGATGGTGTCACCTCACACTGAGATATCTCTCTGCTGGTATCACCTCGCACTGAGATATCTCTTTTCTGGTGTCAGCTCACTCTGAGACATCTCCGTTGGTATCACCTCACACTGAGGTATCACCTCATACTGGGATATCTCTGTTGATATTGCCTCATACTGAGATATCTTTCTGCTGGTGTCGCCTCACACTGAGATATCTCTTTGCTGGTGTCACCTCACATTGAGATATCTCTCTGCTGGTGTCATTTCACTCTGAGATATCTCAGTTGGTATTACCTCACACTGAGATATCTCTCTGTTGGTGTCGCCTCATACTGAGATATCTCTGCTGGTATTGCCTCACAGTGAGATGTCTCTTTGATGGTGTCACCTCACACTGAGATATCTCTCTGCTGGTGTCACCTCACACTGAGATATCTCTTTTCTGGTAGCACCTCACAAAGAGATATCTGTGCTGTTATTGCCTCACACCGAGATATCTCTATGCTGGTGTCACCTCACACTGAGATATCTCTCTGTTGGTATCAACTCACACTGAAATATCACTTGCTTGTCTCACCCCACACTGAGATATCTGTGCTGGTATTGCCTCACACTGAGATATCTCTTTGCTGGTATCACCTCATACAGAGATATCTCTGCTGGTATCAGCTCACACTAAGATACTTCTCTGCTGGTGTCACCTCGCACTGAGATATCACTCTGCTGGTATCACCCCTCCCTGAGATATCTGTGCTGGTATTGCCTCACACTGAGATATCTCTATGCTGGTCTCACCTCACACTGAGATACCTCTCTGTTGGTATCAACTCACAATGAGATGTCTCTTTGCTGGTGTCACCTCACACTGCGATATCTCTCTGTTGGTACCACCTCGCACTGAGATATATTTTTGCTGGTATCCCCTCACACTGAGATATCTCTGAGCTGGTGCCACCTCACACTGAGATATCTCTTTGCTGGTGTCAGCTCACTTTGAGATATCTCTGCTAATATCACCTCACACTGAAATATATCTCTGCTGGTTTCACCTCACACTGAGATATCTCTTTGCTGGTATCACCTCACAAAGAGATATCTGTGCTGGTATTGCCTTGCCCTGAGATCTCTGTGCTTGTGTCACCTCACACTGAGATATCTCTCTGTTGGTATCAACTCACACTGAGATATCTCTTTGCTGGTGTCACCTCACACAAATATATTTCTACTGGCATCAGCTCACACTAAGATACTTCTCTGCTGGTGTCAGTTCACTCTGAGATATCTCCGCTGCTATTCCTCACACTGAGGTATCACCTAATACTGAGATATCTCTGCTGGAGTCGCCTCGCACCGAAATATTTCTCTGCTGGTATCTCTATGCTGGTATCACCTCAGACTGAGATATCTCTCAGCTGGAATCACCTCACACAGAGATATATCTACTGGAGTCACCTCACACTGAGATATATCTCTGCTGGTATCACCTCGCTTTGAGATACCTCTCTGCTGGTGTCTCCTCGCACTGAGATATTTCTCTGATGGTGTCGCCTTGCACTAAGATATCTCTCTGCTCGCGTCACCTCACATTGAGATATCTCTCTGCTCTATCGAATCACACTGAGATATCTCTCTGCTGGTGTCGCCTTACACTGAGATATCTTTCTGCTGGTATCACCTCAGACTGAGATATCTCTCTCCTGATGTCACCTCACACTGAGATATCTCTCTGCTGCTATCACCTCGCACTGAGATATATCTTTGCTGGTATCATTTCACACTGAGATATCTCTGTGCTGGTGTCACCTCACACTGAGATATCTCTTTGCTGGTGTCAGCTCACTCTGAGATATCTCTGCTGATATCACCTAACACTGAAATCTGTCTCTGCTGGTGTCACCTCACACTGAGATATCTCTTTGCTGATATTACCTCACAAAGAGATATCTGTGCTGGTATTGCCTTACACTGAGAAAATCTCTATGCTGTTGTCACCTCACACTCAGATCTCTCTCTGTTGGTATCACCTCATACTCAGATATTTCTGCTGGTGTCACCTCACACAGAGATATCTCTGAGGTATCAACTCATACTGAGAAATCTCTGTTGGTATTGCCTCACAGTGAGATATCTCTCTGCTGGTGTCGCCTCATACTGAGATACCTCTGCTGGTATTGCCTCACAGTGAGATATCTCTCTGCTGGTGTCACCTCACACCCAGATATCTCTCTGCTGGTATCACCTCGCACTGAGATATATCTTTGCTGGTATTGCCTCACAGTGAGATATCTCTCTGCTTGTGTCACCCCATACTGAGATATCTCTGATGGTATTGCCTCACAGTGAGATATCTCTCTGCTGGTGTCACCTCACACTGAGATATCTTTCTGCTGGTATCACCTCGCACTCAGATATATCTTTGCTGGTATCACCTCACACTGAGATATCTCTGTGCTGGTGTCACCTCACACTGAGATATCTCTTTGCTGGTGTCAGCTCACTCTGAGATATCTCTGCTGATATCACCTAACACTGAAATCTGTCTCTGCTGGTGTCACCTCACACTGAGATATCTCTTTGCTGGTATTACCTCACAAAGAGATATCTGTGCTGGTATTGCCTTACACTGAGAAAATCTCTATGCTGTTGTCACCTCACACTCAGATCTCTCTCTGTTGGTATCACCTCATACTCAGATATTTCTGCTGGTGTTACCTCACACAGAGATATCTCTGCTGGTATCAACTCACACTGAGAAATCTCTCTGCTGGTGTCACCTCACACTCAGATATCTCTACTGGAATCACCTCACACTGAGATATCTCTCTGCTGGTATCACCTCACATTGAGATATCTCTCTGCTGGTGTTGCCTTGCAATAAGATATCTCTCTGTTGGTGTCACCTTGCACTGAGATATCTCTCTGCCAGTGCCAGTTCACTCTTAGATATCTCTGTTGGTATCACCTCACACTGAGGTATCAACTCATACTGAGATATCTCTGCTGGTATCGCCTCACAGTGAGATATCTCTCTGCTGGTGCCACCTCACACTGAGATATCTCTCTGCTGGTATCATCTCTCACTGAGATATATCTTTGCTGATATCACCTCACACTGAAATATCTCTTTGCTGGTATCACCTCACACTGAGATATCTCTTTGCTGGTGCCAGCTCACTCTGAGATATCTCTGCTGATATCACCTCACACTGAAATATCTCTCTGCTTGTGTCACCTCACACTGAGATACTTCTCTGCTGGTGTAATTTCACCCTGATATATCTCTGTTGGTATCACCTCACACTGAGGTATCACCTCATACTGAGATATCTCTGCTGGAATTGCCTCACACTGAGATATCTCTCTACTGGTGTCACCTCACATTGAGATATCTCTCTGCTGGTGTCATTTCACTCTGAGATATCTCCGTTGGTATCACCTCACACTGAGGTATCAACTCATACTGAGAAATCTCTGTTGGTATTGCCTCACAGTGAGATATCTCTCTGCTGGTGTCGCCTCATACTGAGATACCTCTGCTGGTATTGCCTCACAGTGAGATATCTCTCTGCTGGTGTCACCTCACACCCAGATATCTCTCTGCTGGTATCACCTCGCACTGAGATATATCTTTGCTGGTATTGCCTCACAGTGAGATATCTCTCTGCTTGTGTCACCCCATACTGAGATATCTCTGCTGGTATTGCCTCACAGTGAGATATCTCTCTGCTGGTGTCACCTCACACTGAGATATCTTTCTGCTGGTATCACCTCGCACTCAGATATATCTTTGCTGGTATCACCTCACACTGAGATATCTCTGTGCCGGTGTCACCTCACACTGAGATATCTCTTTGCTGGTGTCAGCTCACTCTGAGATTTCTCTGCTGATATCACCTTACACTGAAATATATCTCTGCTGGTATCACCTTGCACTGAGATACCTCTCCCCTGCTGTTGCCTCGCACTGAAATAGCTCTCTGCTGGTGTCACCTCACACTGAGATATCTCTCTGCTGGTATCACCTCGCACTGAGATATATCTTTGCTGGTATCCCCTCACTGAGGCATCTCTTTGCTGGTGTCAGCTCACTCTGAGATTTCTCTGCTGATATCACCTTACACTGAAATATATCTCTGCTGGTATCACCTTGCACTGAGATACCTCTCCCCTGCTGTTGCCTCGCACTGAAATATCTCTCTGCTGGTGTCACCTCACACTGAGATATCTCTCTGCTGGTGTCACCTCACACTGAGATATCTCTTTGCTGGTATCACCCCACACTGAGACATCTGTGCTGGTATTGAATCACACTGAGATATCTCTATGCTGGTGTCACCTTACACTGAGATATCTCTCTGTTGGTATCAACTCACACTGAGATATCTCTTTGCTGGTGTCACCTAACACAGAGATATCTCTGCTGGTATCAGCTTGCACTAAGATACTTCTCTGCTGGTGTTGCCTAGCAGTGAAATATCTTTCTGCTGGTGTCGCCTCGCACTGCAATATCTCTCTTCTGGGGTCTCCTCACACTGAGGTATCTCTATGCTGGTATCACCTCACACTGAGATATCCCTCTGCTGGAATCACCTCACACAGCGATATCTCTCTGCTGGTATCACCTCGCACTGAAATATCTCTCTACTGGTGTCACCTCACACTGAGATATCTCTCTGCTAGTGCCACCTCGCACTGATATATCGCTCTGCTGGTGTCACCTCACCCTGAGATATCGATCTGCTGGTATCTCCTCACACTGAGATTGCTTTGTGCTGGTGTCACCTCAGATTGCGATATCTCTTTGCTGGTGTCAGCTCACTCTGAGATATCTCTGCTGGTAATACTTCACATTGAACTATCTCTTTGCTGGTGTCACCTCACACTGAGATATCCCTTTGCTGGTATCACCTCACAAAGAGATACCTGTGCTGGTCTTGCCTCACACTGAGATATCTCTGTGTTTTTTTCACTTCACACTGAGATATCTCTCAGCTGGTATCACCTCACTCTGAGATATCTGTGCTGGTATTGCCTTACACTGAGGTATCTCTATGCTGGTGTCACCTCACACTGAGATATCTCTCTGTTGGTATCACCCCACACTGAGATGTCTCTCTGCTAGAATCACCACACACAGAGATATCTCTCTGCTGGTATCACCTCACACTGAGATATCTCTCTGCAGGAATCACCTCACACAGAGATATCTCTCTGCTGGTATCACCTCACACTGAGATATCTCTCTGCTGGAATCATCTCACACAGAGATATCTCTCTGCTGGTATAACATTGCATTGAGATACCTCTCTGCTGGTGTTGCCTCGCACTGAGATATCTCTCTGCTGGTGTCCCCTCACACTGAGATATCTCTTTGCTGGTATCACTTCACATTGAGTTACCTCTTTGCTGGTGTCGCCTCGCATTATATATCCCTCTGCTGGTGTCAACTCACACTGAGATTTCTCTGCTGGTGTCACCTCACACTGAGATACCTCTCCCCTGCTGTTGCCTCGCACTGAAATATCTCTCTGCTGGTGTCACCTCACACTGAGATATCTCTCTGCTGGTATCACCTCGCACTGAGATATATCTTTGCTGGTATCCCCTCACTGAGACATCTCTTTGCTGGTGTCAGCTCACTCTGAGATTTCTCTGCTGATATCACCTTACACTGAAATATATCTCTGCTGGTATCACCTTGCACTGAGATACCTCTCCCCTGCTGTTGCCTCGCACTGAAATATCTCTCTGCTGGTGTCACCTCACACTGAGATATCTCTCTGCTGGTGTCACCTCACACTGAGATATCTCTTTGCTGGTATCACCCCACACTGAGACATCTGTGCTGGTATTGAATCACACTGAGATATCTCTATGCTGGTGTCACCTTACACTGAGATATCTCTCTGTTGGTATCAACTCACACTGAGATATCTCTTTGCTGGTGTCACCTAACACAGAGATATCTCTGCTGGTATCAGCTTGCACTAAGATACTTCTCTGCTGGTGTTGCCTTGCAGTGAAATATCTTTCTGCTGGTGTCGCCTCGCACTGCAATATCTCTCTTCTGGTGTCTCCTCACACTGAGGTATCTCTATGCTGGTATCACCTCACACTGAGATATCCCTCTGCTGGAATCACCTCACACAGCGATATCTCTCTGCTGGTATCACCTCGCACTGAAATATCTCTCTACTGGTGTCACCTCACACTGAGATATCTCTCTGCTAGTGCCACCTCGCACTGATATATCGCTCTGCTGGTGTCACCTCACCCTGAGATATCGATCTGCTGGTATCTCCTCACACTGAGATTGCTCTGTGCTGGTGTCACCTCACATTGCGATATCTCTTTGCTGGTGTCAGCTCACTCTGAGATATCTCTGCTGGTAATACTTCACATTGAACTATCTCTTTGCTGGTGTCACCTCACACTGAGATATCCCTTTGCTGGTATCACCTCACAAAGAGATACCTGTGCTGGTCTTGCCTCACACTGAGATATCTCTGTGTTTTTTTCACTTCACACTGAGATATCTCTCTGCTGGTATCACCTCACTCTGAGATATCTGTGCTGGTATTGCCTTACACTGAGGTATCTCTATGCTGGTGTCACCTCACACTGAGATATCTCTCTGTTGGTATCACCTCACACTGAGATGTCTCTCTGCTAGAATCACCACACACAGAGATATCTCTCTGCTGGTATCACCTCACACTGAGATATCTCTCTGCAGGAATCACCTCACACAGAGATATCTCTCTGCTGGTATCACCTCACACTGAGATATCTCTCTGCTGGAATCATCTCACACAGAGATATCTCTCTGCTGGTATAACATTGCATTGAGATACCTCTCTGCTGATGTTGCCTCGCACTGAGATATCTCTCTGCTGGTGTCCCCTCACACTGAGATATCTCTTTGCTGGTATCACTTCACATTGAGTTACCTCTTTGCTGGTGTCGCCTCGCATTATATATCCCTCTGCTGGTGTCAACTCACACTGAGATTTCTCTGCTGGTGTCACCTCACACTGAGATATCTCTCTGTTAGTGTCCGCTCACACTGAGATCTCTCTGCTGGTATCGCCTTACACTGAGATATCTCTGCTGATACTGCCTCACGCCGTGATATCTCTCAGCTGCTTTTAGCTCACACTGAGCACCCTCTCAGCTGGTATCGCCTCACACTGAGATATCTCTCTGCTTTTATTGCCTTACACTGAGATGTCTCTCTGCTAGCATCACCTCACACTGAAATCCCTCTCAGCTGGTATCGCCTCACACTGAGATATCTCTCTGCTTTTATTGCCTTACACTGAGATTTCTCTCTGCTAGCATCACCTCACACTGAGATCCCTCTTAGCTGGTATCGCCTCACACTGAGATATCTCTCTGCTTTTATTGCCTCACACTGAGATATCTCTCTGCTTTTATTGCCTTACACTGAGATATCTCTCTGCTAGCATGACCTCACACTGAGATATCTGTCTGCTGGTAGCACCTCACACTGAGATATCTCTCTGCTGGAGTTACCTCACTCTGTGCTCTGCTCTCTCCCTCTCTCTCTCTGTATTCATCACCTCAGTTCCATCTCCCTCCAGAGATAGATTCTCTGTAGACTCTAACCTTACTGATTATGAACTCTGCTAAAACACTTTCTAATGACTCTCCTCTATACTAGCCTCTCTGAACACTCACCATATGCATTCCTTATTGTCTCATTGTTCCTATAGATTCTTCCAACACATACTTTACTCTCCACAAACTACAGACTCAGCCAATACACATTTTCCTGGGGATCTCCCCCACACATTCTGTAAGGGTCTCCACGTTTGCATTATCTGTCGCTCTCCCATACACTTTCTCTAAGAACTCTCCCTTGCACTGGGTTCCAGTGCATCTCTGGTGCACACCACGGCTTGTAGTACGCACATTCCCCTCGAGGAGCTCCCCTCGAGGCGCTGCGCTGCGCTGCGCAGGCAGTCTCAGTGTTACAACTTAGTAAGGGTCTGCTTACCGGCATTCGACGGACGGGTTGTAGAGGCTGACGTGGTGCCACCCGTTCTGCCGGCTGCACCTGTTGCGCTGCTGGTAGTTGCAGCGCTGGCAGATGATCCAGTCATGCCAGCTGTTGCAGTGCTAGTTGTAGCAGTGCCAGTTGTTGAAGTATCTGTTGTAGATGTGCTAGATGGAGTAGTGCTGGTTGTAGCAGTGCCAGTTGTTGAAGTGCCTGTTGTAGATGTGCTAGCTGTGGTAGTGCTGGTTGTAGCACTGCCTGTTGTGGCAGTGCCAGTTGTTGTGGCGCTTATCGTAGCAGGGCCAGTTGTAGCAGTGCCAGTTGTTTCACTACTGGTTGTAGCAAGTCCAGTTGTAGCAGTGCCAGTTGTTTCACTACTGGTTGTAGCAGTGGCAGTTGTTGCACTGCCAGTTGTTGCAGTGCTGGTTGTAGCACTGCCTGTTGTGGCAGTGCTGGTTGCTTCAGTGCCAGTTGTTGAAGTGCCTGTAGATGTACTAGGTGGGGTAGTGCTGGTTGTAGCACTGCCTGTTGTGGCAGTGCTGGTTGTATCAGTGTTAGTTGTTGAAGTGCCTGTTGTAGATGTGCTAGCTGTGGTAGTGCTGGTTGTAGCACTGCCTGTTGTGGCAGTGCCAGTTGTTGTGGTGCTGGTCGTAGCAGGGCCAGTTGTAGCAGTGCCAGTTGTTTCACTACTGGTTGTAGCAGTGCCAGTTGTTGCACTGCCGGTTGTTGCAGTGCTGGTTGTAGCACTGCCTGTTGTGGCAGTGCTGGTTGCTTCAGTGCCAGTTGTTGAAGTGCCTGTAGATGTACTAGGTGGGGTAGTGCTGGTTGTAGCACTGCCTGTTGTGGCAGTGCTGGTTGCTTCAGTGCCAGTTGTTGAAGTGCCTGTAGATGTACTAGGTGGGGTAGTGCTGGTTGTAGCACTGCCTGTTGTGGCAGTGCTGGTTGCTTCAGTGCCAGTTGTTGAAGTGCCTGTTGTAGATGTACTAGGTGGGGTAGTGCTGGTTGTAGCACCGCCTGTTGTGGCAGTGCCGGTTGTTGCAGAGCTGGTAGTAGGAGGGCCAGTTGTAGCAGTGCCAGTTGTTGCAGTGCTGGTTGTAGCAGTGCCAGTTGTTGCAGTGATTGTTGAGGCTGTAGTTTCAGTTGTTATAATAGTTGTGGTTGGCAACAATGTTGTTGTGACAGTTGTGGTTGGAGAGGCTGTTGTTGTGACAGTTGTGGTTGGCAAGACTGTTGTTGTGACAGTTGTGGTTGGAGAGGCTGTTGTTGTGACAGTTGTGGTTGGAGAGGCTGTTGTGACAGTTGTGGTTGGAGAGGCTGTTGTTGTGACAGTTGTGGTTGGAGAGGCTGTTGTTGTGACAGTTGTGGTTGGAGAGGCTGTTGTTGTGACAGTTGTGGTTGGAGAGGCTGTTGTTGTGCTGCTTGTAGCATTTAGATCTGGAAAAGGAACACAGGAACACGTTAGTGATGTCATGACTGCATCAGAGGGAGGTTCTTCGAGGTGAACTGAGTGAGCTGAAAATGCAGACGATCACCCAGAATGGTACAGTCCCTCCCTCCCCGCCACCAGTAGGGGGCTCTTTAACAGCCTATTAGGGCTTGCCATTTAAGATGGTTAAAAATGGTGGGAAGCCAAATGCGGGGCCACTGGTGTTTACTGCAGTGCCTCTGAGTGAGCAGTGGGACAGAGGTTATGATTGCGGGCATGTCTACAAAACGTGGGACATTTGGGCACACTCATTAGTGGGCTAATTTGCTGCTTTTCTTTCTGAGACTGTAGTGCTGTTGTGCAGCAACAAACCAAATCTTTATGTCTGAAGCCACAGGTTTAATCTTTTTATAATGAAAATGCATGACAAAAGCTGTAGGTCAGACATATTTATTGTGAAAATCACATGTAAAAGACATAGGCCTTTAATGGTGGATTTTACTACCCACTTGGAGGGCCAGATATGCAATAATCCTTGTTAGACCCTCTTCAGAGGGGTTGTATATTGCTTTTCCAACAGTAATGTTGTACACATTTGTCATTTTATGGCTGTATACTTGATGGTTACCTTGTAAGAAACCGTAGTCTTAATACAGAAGGCCTGAGTTAGTTGCAGCGAAGGCCGATGACAAAGAGTACGGGTGTGAGTGATTCATGAGGAAAAGTTATGTCAGATACCATGGGTCTGATCTGTTTATTATGAAAAATTACAGCAACGGCAGCAGGCCGGCATTAATTATTGTGAAGATAGTATGTTAAAGCCAAGAGGCTCACACGTTAGTATAGTAAGCAAGGCATTTGGTGTTGGTTACTTCTTTGAAAACCCCCGGAGGTGGAAGAAGATTTTCACTGTGATACTCCTTGCTAAACCCTCTTGGGACGGCCTTTGAGATCTAGTTGTTTGCAAGCTCTTAAAATAAAAAAGAATACAAAAAACTCTTTACATACATGTCATACATAGACAGTCGTTTGGTCTGCCCTCTTGTGTCTGAGTGACATTTTCATTCTGCTTCTCCCCAGGTTAGCCTAGTTCTGCCTTTGACTCTATGGCCCTGTGAGACATGTCATTTATCCTGGACACATGTGCACATCTGCATGAAAATGAGTGCGCCTCAGTGCCTGGGCTGGTGGCTAGTCTTTTTTACATGTGTTTCCTTTTGCAGAGCCCCTTACATTTCTTTCCTTCTTTTTTTCAGAACATACTGCTCCCCCTGTCAGACACTCTCCCGGGGCGGCTGGGTTGCCGCTCATCTCATCTGCAGTGCGCTGCATTCTATGCAGCCACGTTTTCTAACTGGATGGCCATATTGGAGTGGTAATGTCCAAGTGTATCACTGATTTTCCATTCAAAAGTTTCCACCATCTTACAAGCATTATATTGTCCACCTTAGAGCAGTACAACAGTGATGCACCATAGATCAGTACAACAGTGATGCACCATAGATCAGTACAACAGTGATGCACCATAGATGTACAGCAGTGATGCACCTTAGATCAGTACAACAGTGATGCACCATAGATGTACAACAGTGATGCACCATAGATGTACAACAGTGATGCACCATAGATCAGTACAACAGTGATGCACCATAGATGTACAACAGTGATGCACCATAGATGTACAACAGTGATGCACCATAGATGTACAACAGTGATGCACCATAGATGTACAACAGTGATGCACCATAGATGTACAGCAGTGATGCACCATAGATCAGTACAACAGTGATGCACCATAGATGTACAACAGTGATGCACCATAGATGTACAACAGTGATGCACCATAGATGTACAACAGTGATGCACCATAGATGTACAACAGTGACGCACCATAGATGTACAACAGTGACGCACCATAGATGTACAACAGTGACGCACCATAGATGTACAACAGTGATGCACCATAGATGTACAACAGTGATGCACCATAGATGTACAACAGTGATGCACCATAGATGTACAACAGTGATGCACCATAGATGTACAACAGTGATGCACCATAGATCAGTACAACAGTGATGCACCATAGATGTACAACAGTGATGCACCATAGATGTACAACAGTGATGCACCATAGATGTACAGCAGTGATGCACCATAGATGTACAACAGTGATGCACCATAGATCAGTACAACAGTGATGCACCATAGATCAGTACAACAGTGATGCACCATAGATGTACAGCAGTGATGCACCTTAGATCAGTACAACAGTGATGCACCATAGATGTACAACAGTGATGCACCTTAGATCAGTACAACAGTGATGCACCATAGATCAGTACAACAGTGATGCACCATAGATCAGTACAACAGTGATGCACCATAGATGTACAACAGTGATGCACCATAGATGTACAACAGTGACGCACCATAGATGTACAACAGTGACGCACCATAGATGTACAACAGTGACGCACCATAGATGTACAACAGTGATGCACCATAGATGTACAACAGTGATGCACCATAGATGTACAACAGTGATGCACCATAGATGTACAGCAGTGATGCACCATAGATGTACAACAGTGATGCACCATAGATCAGTATAACAGTGATGCACCATAGATGTACAACAGTGATGCACCATAGATGTACAACAGTGATGCACCATAGATCAGTACAACAGTGATGCACCATAGATGTACAGCAGTGATGCACCTTAGATCAGTACAACAGTGATGCACCATAGATGTACAACAGTGATGCACCTTAGATCAGTACAACAGTGATGCACCATAGATGTACAACAGTGATGCACCATAGATGTACAACAGTGATGCACCATAGATGTACAGCAGTGATGCACCATAGATGTACAACAGTGATGCACCATAGATGTACAACAGTGATGCACCATAGATGTACAACAGTGATGCACCATAGATCAGTACAACAGTGATGCACCATAGATGTACAACAGTGATGCACCATAGATGTACAACAGTGATGCACCATAGATGTACAACAGTGATGCACCATAGATGTACAACAGTGATGCACCATAGATGTACAACAGTGATGCACCATAGATGTACAGCAGTGATGCACCATAGATCAGTACAACAGTGATGCACCATAGATGTACAACAGTGATGCACCATAGATCTACAACAGTGATGCACCATAGATGTACAACAGTGATGCACCATAGATGTACAACAGTGATGCACCATAGATGTACAACAGTGATGCACCATAGATGTACAACAGTGATGCACCATAGATGTACAACAGTGATGCACCATACATCTTAGCATTCAACGATGGCTAGTTTGAAATGCTATTCTGCGCAGTGTATCACTGCTTTTTCCCCTCCAAATGGAGGACAAGTGCCTTTTAAATATGACAGAGATATGGGAACTTTAATACAACAGTACACTATGTACACTATGTACAATACCACTGCCAGATGGCCACCTGCTGCTATGGTTAATAGTATTTTGTGTAGTGGAAGCATACACCCACTAAGGTGAGGTGGTAGCATGTTTTGTTTCTAGTTTCATTCTTTTATCTTCCATACACTTGTAAAATTTGTGTTCCTGTTTTATTGCAGGTGAGTAGGAGGGTGAATTCAAGAATGAGTCGGTGGGTGGATGAAAAGATGCATGAGTGGAAGGATGAGTGACAAAGTGCATGTAGGTTTACTTAGGAAGTGCTTAAATTCATTTGTGACTGAAGAAGGAATGGCTTCTTACCTGTAATTCTAGTTCTCTGGCATGGGAATTTCCATTGAAATCATGAGCACTGAATAGTCCCGCCCACATGCGGCGATCCCAGATCCAATTCTTTACAATATATATTCTTAAGTCTAGATGTTCGCCTTACTTCATGAAGGCCAGGATTAGCACTTAATTTATTAATGAGGTTATATTGGCCAATTGCTTTATTTTACATTTAAAAAAGGGTCAATAAATAATTTAAAAAACAGGAAAATCACCAAGAGTTGAGTAATTTGTCCTTATAAATCTCATTCACAAGGAAAATGGAGAAGAAGGAAGAGGACAATGTAGATCGATAGGCTGCAGTTCTGCAACAATGAGAAGTGACTCTGTGCCTTTAAGGGCTCACAGCCCACCAATATCCTATCATGCCCAGCAGGGGGCAGTTACCTCAGTTCTTTTTTACCGAGAAAACAGTAGTATTGCTAAGGAAGAAGAATCTCCCTTAATCATCTCTGACTCTTCCACGGGGGGGAGGGGGGTGTTTATAATTTCAATGGATATTCCCTCGAGAGAGAACTAGGATTACAGGTAAGAAACCCTCTCAGGGGATCTCCATTGATAATCATAAGCTCTGAATACAGAAGAAAGCTGTTCCCTACAAACTGCGGTAGAAGAGAAAAAGACGATAAATAGAAATAGCTAAGTAAAGAGATTCCACAGGGAAGCCTGTCCTACTTGAAATCTGTTCTAGCATCTGAGTCCAACCAATAGTGTCCCATGAAAGTGTAAAACCATTTCCACGTAGCTGCTTTGCATATTTTAGCAGTAGGAATATTCCTCATCAAAGCAGCTGCAGCTGCTTTCCTCTAGTGGAATGAGCTTTTGGTCTACCGAAAAGCTTTTTTTCCTTTCTGGTAGCATCTGGTAGGATGCAAGAATCTGTCCACCTGGATATCGATTGTTTAGACGTGGCTAAATCTGAACGTACAGGGCGATAGTTTACAAACAATTGATTAGACTTGCATATGTCTTTTTTTTTGTCTAGATAAAATTTTAAGACCCGTCTACCATCAAAGTGTGGAGAGTTCTCTCTGCTGGAGTGGAAGTGTTCTGAAAGAAAGTAGTCAGCGTAATGCATTGATTAATGTGAAAATCCAAAACAACTTTGGATAAGAATTTCGGATGAATCCTCATAACCACTTTACTGCTATGGGATACTGTATATGGTTCGTGAGAGCATAAAGCTTGAATCTCACTAACTCTACCTGCTGACGTGATAGCAACTAGGAAAGCAGCCTTCCAAGTAAGGTGTTGTAATGAGGCTTTATGAATGGGTTCGAAAGGATGTGCCATGAAACTTGAGATTACTATGTTCTAGGGGTGGGGGGGGGGGTATACTCTACTCTGCTGGCCGAGTTTTGCCACCCCGCGCTTCGCTTCGATCACGTAATTTGGCAAAAAACTCTGCCACCCTTATGTGGCAGAGTTTCCCGGTGCGGGCCCACCCCTAGCATTATTCATCTCTGAGATTTTGCCTTTCAGAAACATTAGAGAGGGGCTGAAAAAAAGCTGTCACTATGCAAAGACCTTGGGTAGGCAAAACGTAAACCAAATCTCACCAGTAGCGAACCACAGATTGCAGCAGTTCTCTTTTATGCGTGTGTCCCGAGGTTGTTTGTGGCAGAGTTTTACTGGAGGCCCCGCGCTCCGGAGGTGAGATAGCTGATTCACACAGCCCTCACATTCGACATACAGGAGAGGCAGGGATTATTCCAACATGCCAGCCTTTGCCCAGCTATGCTGATGCAGATAAAGCAACACAGGTCAAACGGCGCCACTGTTGCCGAAGCCCCAAGAAGCAGAACATTCCCACTACAGGGCAGGGGAGAGGCGGCCGCAGCCTGATGCCAGACGAGCAGGCATGAGAGGCGGGTGCTGCGCCACGCTCTTGCATCGCCGGTCTGGGCTGCATTAATGGTCCTGATTGCCGGGCGTCACGGATGGCTGCTGCTGGAACTAGTAATAATTGTCTGCCTGTTTCGTGTGCCTGGGCACAGAATGCTAGCTGCTGAGGCTGCATGCCTACAGCTTATGCTTGATGGAAGACTCTATCAGACCGAGGATGACACCCGCGCCAGGTTTGTGCACAAATTGAATTTCTCAAGTTACTTTAGTTTTTAGTCTTTAGAGGTACTTACTCTGCTGGATAAATGATTGTGAGCCATGCGTGTAAAGCCTTAGCCTTCAATGTACCAATTAAACATCCTTCACCCCTAAAAGCCAAATAGTGTTAGATTTCTATAAATCACCCCTGGCTGAAGATTGTAAATCCTTCCTGTCACTTATGCATCTTACAAATATCACAGTCCTCGTCAGATGAAGATACTAGCCTTCCATTTGCGCGCTCTAAAGAATGCACAAGTTCCCCCATTCGCCCAATAGCGTGTCATAAAGGTTTTAGGAAATTCCTTCCTTTTTTCTGCAGGGTAGCAAAAGCCTG
This sequence comes from Calotriton arnoldi, assembly GCA_963921515.1. Taxonomy (NCBI): domain Eukaryota; kingdom Metazoa; phylum Chordata; class Amphibia; order Caudata; family Salamandridae; genus Calotriton; species Calotriton arnoldi. The sequence goes on along the minus strand of CAWUFW010006752.1, from coordinate 620,810 downwards.
TGCACGAGACTCCAGTGGAAATACAGTGTTACTGTTACCCAAGTTTTGGTACACGTTTTACCGGCCTCAGAAGGATAGAGGCCGGAGCGTCCTTCGATGGGATTCAAACTCAGACACCCGATTTTTCGTCAGAGAGTGTTCAGCTTTTTTTGCATTATTCTAGCTTCCCTAACATAACCTATTATGTTTCACAACAAGCTTCTCTCTTTGAAACAAGCCAGTCAAATTCATGTTCAGGGGCCACTGTTTGCAGGATTGCTCCTGTTTGTATCCACATGTCTATTTGGTATTTGCATGGAACTGTGTGCATTGTTCTACCTCACGGAAGTCTCGTAGCTCTTTCCATGATTGACTTTATATTACGTGCGTGCTTAATAGACGGTGACGTACTTGCTGTGTTTTCTGAAGTGCCATGCCTGTGGAGCATCACTAAGTTAGAAGTGGCTAGTTGATTTCTGCATTCAGAAACACTTCATTCTTGTTTAAAAATGCTCCACTGTCAGGCTCGAGCGAGTCATACCCTAAAGCCAGTGTATTTCAGCAGCGTTGCTGCATGGAATCTGTGGTGTGCCCTGTTGTGCCTCTTGGAAAGAGAGGAGCGAGTACCATGGCTAACGCTTCCGGGATGAGACAACATATTGCTATATAAATTATGACTGGGCGGAACTCTGCAGAAACTCACTGAGTTTTTACGTAACTCCACGGACTTCCGCGGAATACAACTCCATGAGCTCCGCCCACTCCTATTCAATTCACAAGGAGGGGAAGGACGGCATATTGGAGGAAAACCTTTCTTGATAACCTCTAGGAAATCTTTAATAACTGGGACATTGAAAAAAGTTTTGTGAAGGACATTTTCTATAGGCAGTAATAGCCGCCAAATGGACCCTAATAGAAGAGAATTGTAAGCTGGATTTGGCTAAATAAACCAAATATGGAAATATATCTTCTTCTTGGCATAGAGTTGGATCAATGTTCTTGTCAGAATACCAGATACAAAATCTCTTCCACTTATAAGAGTATTCTCATAGAATTGACGGATGTTTAGCCTCTTTAAGAATGTTCATGCATTCCTGTGGTAAATTTAACTGTCCATAGTGTACAAGTTCAGGTGCAATGCTGCCAAACTCAAAGAGGAGAGATTAGGATGAACCATCTGACCTTCAAATTTCATGAGAAGATCCGGTCTGCACACCAGCTTCACATGTGGACGTTCCGATATGTGGAGTAGATCTGTGAACCAGCATTGTCGGGACCACTCCGGAGCTATGGAGCTATTAATATTATTCTGGCCTTCGAGTAAGACAGCTTGATAATTACTGATGAAATCAGGAGAATCGGAGGAAAAGCATAGAGAAATTTGCCGGACCAGTCGATCCATAGGGCATTGCCAGATGTATCTGGTTGGTAGTACCTCGAGGCAAACTTTGGGCATTTTTTGTTTTCCGCGGTTGTGAATAAATCTATATGAGGAAAACCCCATGAGCAAAAGATGTTTTGAACGTCGTCGTCGTCACCCACTTGTGCTCTTCCTGAAGAATACTACGTAGGGAGTGTGCTTGGTTATTATGGACACCCGGTAGATGGGATGCAGTGATTCTCAGGTGCCTGGCTAGCAAACAATTCCATATTGTTTGGGCTTCTAGTGACAAGGCTCTGTACCTTGTCTTCCCTTGCTTGTTCAAATAGTGCATAGTTGTTGTGTTGTCTGAAAAAGAAAGGATTTTGTCTTAAAGGATGATAGAAAAGACTTCAAGGCCAAATAAACAGCTCTTAGTTCCAGAAGGTTGATATGATAAGTAATTTCCTTTGCAGACCATACTCCCTGAATTTGAAGGTGATCCATGTGCGCTCCCCAACCCAACAGAGAGGCATCAGTCACTATTATCTGAGAGGGAACATTCTGATGGAAAAGCAGCCCTTGTAGATTATTTGGCTTGCACCACCATTTGAGGGATTGACTCGCTTTGAGGGAAAGTGTGAGCCTGTCTTCCCAAATGCCTGAGAATTGACTCCACTGGTCCTCCAGACATTCTTGTAGTGGTCTCATGTGGAGACGGGCATTTGGCATCAGAAGTATGCAAGATGCCATCGAGCCTAGAAGAGATGACATTTTTTCAACATTGGATGAGAGACTTTCATGAGAGATTGACATTTCAGACATATGGATAAAAGTCTCACCTCTGAAGGATACACTTTTGGTTTTATGGTGACAATCCTAGATAATGAAGAGACTGAACAGGCAAAGAGGTCTATTTCTGGTGATTGACATGAAGACCTAGTCAATTGAGAGTAGAGACAGTTATTTGATAATGAGATTATGCTTGTTGCGTTGATGACTCAATAAGCCAGTCATCTAGATATGGTTACACAAATATTTTGAGTTTCCTGAGATGAGTGGCGACCATAAAAATGCACTTTGAAAAAGTACTGGGATCTGATTTGAGGCCAGAAGGAAGTAATTTGTACCGGTAGTGATCGTGTCCTACTGCAAATCTCAGGAATTTGCTGTGTTTCCTGGCTATCGGAATGTGAAAGTACGCATCCCGAACATCTATGCAAAAGAGCCTGTTTCCTTGATGGATCTGAGGATAAATTTGATGTAAAGGTAACTGTCAGAATTTTTCTCTCCATATACATTTGTTTGTGACTTTCAGATCTAGTATGGGAATTTGTTTCTTTTTCACCAAGAAATAACAGTAATAAATCCCTGTTCCCCATTGGTTCAGAGGTACGGACTCTACCGCATGCTTCTGCAGAAGGATGTTCACTTCTGATCTCAGCATCTGTAGATGTTTAATGGGTGATTTTGGTGGAATATTTGGTGAAGGACTGGGGAATCTGAGACAATAACCATTCTGTACAATATTCAGAACCCAGTCATCATTTGTGATGGATTTCCACTCTGGTAGATATTCGGAAATACTTCCCTCTACTGGAGTGGGTAACAGAAGAGGAGGAACCAGACTTATTATTTGGAGATTGTAGGATGCTTTCCTGTTTGGGCAGATTGGTGACCACCTCTTCCCTTTGGTTGACACCTTTTATGTTGCTGGACAGGCCTTTGTTGCTGCTGTTGGTGGTGTCCTTGCAATCGCTGAGGGGTTTGAACCCTTTGTGGATAAAAACGCCTGTCATTAGGTTTGTAAGTATGCTTTCTTTGTTCTTTAGGTTTTCCAGACCAACCTCCTTCGAGGTTCCCTTCTCGATTTTCATGCACACCATCTCATCATCTGTATGAGTTCCAAATAGAGTGTTACTAGAGAAAGGAAGGTTGAGTATCCTCTGCTGAGGTCCCTGCTTGAGCACCATGAGGCTAAGCCAAGAATGTCGCCTGAGAGTCAATCTGTGGCAGTAACCATGGACTGCTAGCAAAGATGAATCGGCACAGCGCTGATCACTTGATTAGAAACCATCATGCCTTTTGTCATCTCTGTGGTCTCTGGGGCAGTTGTCTACAAATTGCTGAAGGGAGTCCCATAAGGATCTTTCATGCTTGTGGCAGCTGAGCCACATACCTTGCACCGCAGAGTTGAGTTTCCTGCTTTCCTTGTCTGGTGGAACGTGAGGGAAGGATTAGTTGTGTGAACTTTCTTTGAAGCCAAATTCACACTGAGTCAGGAGTAGGGGTAGGAAAAACTCACTAAGTTTCACTCCACAGAATTTCGCAGAGTTACATAAAAACTCCGCAAGATTCCGCGGAGTTCCACGAGAGGGCGGAATTCGGCATGTCACGCTGATTTTCAGCACCGGGAGCTTGTTCCTCGTTGTAAAGTCAGTACAAATGGCACCACACGCCAGAGGGCGCTGCTTCTTTCTGCTGCTCTAGTAGATTTTCTACTCCAGCGGTAGCTTTTTCAACGTGAAGGGTCGTGACCTGCCGCAACCCCCCGTTTTGAGAAACCTTGCCGGGAGGCATACTAGCGCCTGATAATCACACTAGGGGACGCAAATTCTTGCTTGCTGAACGTTAGCAAGCCATGCACAAGAAAATACTTTGGCAAGTGGTGGTTGGTGGAGTTTTGCTGGAACTACGCCTTCCAAGCGGAACATGGCATGGGCAAAACTCCGTGAACTCCACCACGAAGCGGAATTTTCGCCCACCCCATGTCAGGTGGAGGGTCTGACTGTAGGAATAAGGGATCGTGCTCCGGAGGCTTATAATTTTTCTGAAGCCAAGACAGAGCCTCTTTGGCTGAAGCAGGTTTAAGGAAAAGTTTCATGGCTGGTTCTATTAAACCTGGAATTAGAAGTAGGAGGATTTTTGATGCCTAATGCTAGTGAAGAGTCAAAAATATCACTGATGTAGCCTTTGATGGAGCAGGCAATGAAATATTCAGTTTTGTAGCTCCTCCTACAAGCACCTCCTGAATCGTGTTGATCTCAATAATTGGCGAGGCTCTTGGCTAAGGAGAATCAGTTAGCGTTGGTGAGTATCTTACAGGGCCAGAGTAAGAAGTGGAATAAAAAGACATCCATCTGGATTGTGCCCTGGATCTGAACCTAGGATGATATCTATGGCTGGAAGTCACTCTTGTTCTCGATATATGACAAGATCTGACTTGGACTGGACTGAAGAGACCTTGATCTCCATGGGGAAGCTGGAGGCCTCACTGGTGAAGGAGCTCTCAAAGATGCCTTTGTCTGAGGAAGAGGTAGAGATGAAGTACATGGTGTTGGTGCTGAAGGAGGCGGCGGTGGAGGAGGTGGTGGAGAAGGCTGCGGAGAGTATGAATTAAGGACTCGTGATGATGGTGAACACGCCTTGGAATACTCAGAATCGGAAGTTGATGGTAACTTGTTGTTGGTCTCGATTTCCTGACCCATTTTGAGAATCTGATATGCCTCGACATCGACAGGCTTCTTGACGTTGTTTGCCCTCTATGTCTCGACGTCAACAGACTTCTTGACGCCAAGCATTTCATGTGTCTCATCGTCTTTATCACTGTCGACATCCTGTGTTTCGGCAAGCGTGTAGGCACTGTACCTCATCTTGACGTCGATCAGCCAACTGGGATGCCACAAATCGCCCTGAAGCTAAAGAGTCCACGGCAGAACTAATTATTAAGACTGAACACTGGGTCCAGGGGAATGCTTGGTGTAGAGGCAACGTTTTCCCTGAGATTCTTATTGCAAGGAGAGTGGATTGGGTGGGGAAGATGCATAAAGAATTTGACGGGGACTGCATTATTGTCACTTTTAGGGATCCTAGGGATGCTGGTGGCCTCATTTGGGCCTCTAGACAAGTGTATGCTACCCCAGTAAAATCAAGATATCCCCCCGGTCTACCTCTATAGAGACCTGGCTATGAACCTCAATGGGAGGGAGAGACCCCCTCTACCCCAGTCTGTGCAGCCACCCATATTTAGAGTACCGGTCCTAAATGGATTTTCCCCTTTAGGTGGTTTGTCAGAAAATGATTGACTGACTACCCATTATGTGGCTAAGAAGTGGCCTGTTGAAGAATCTAGCAGGATAGAGGACTCACCAATTCTTACTCCTTTTTATGTGGCCTAATGACATTTTTACAATGGGTTTCTTGGGTTCCACAGCCTCACAAATTTTAATGTTATGTGATTTTATTGTGGACTTGGAAGTCAAACTTGCTTATTTGCACTAAGGGTGTGACTTTATTTTAGTCGGGGATTTTAATGCTAAATTGGTGTTGACACAGATGGATGATCACTATAACTTGGGTGCTAACATTGGTCTAGGGTACGACTCCCTGCAAAGAGACCGGGAAGGCCTAGCACTCCTCCAACTGATTGAGATATTTGATCGGGTTAATGTGAGTGAAGCCTGTGACCCTAATTACGCAGATACACTCTTCGAGAGGGGCAAATATTCTTCTGTTATTAATTATATCTTTGTCACTCAAGAATTGATGGCCAGGGTTGTTGGGGCATCAATTGTTCCCAGGACTTATAGTGCCAATAATACCCTAAGTTTAGATCTTTGTTTATCCAGGAGGATGAGGGGACCCAAGAGTGTGGCATCTGAGTCATTAACCATAAAGTCCCAGGGCCTGTGCTTGGCGGGGAGAAATGCTGATATGAACACCGTCTTGGTTAATTCGTGTTCGAATCATTTGTCCCTAGTGACTGACTGCCTTAGTTCCTCATCTGCCTATAGTGAGAGGGCCAACTCCTTTGTTCAGGTGAATCTGGAGGCCTCTACTATGCTACTGAAGCCTTGCAAACCCGGGCCCCTAGAAATCAAGCGGTTTGATCAGCCTTGCAGGAAGGCATTCACATCGCTTCACGAGGCCCTAAAAGAGTTACCCAGGGATCCAAGTAAAATACGAAGATGTAGAGCAGAGTATAAGGCAGCACTAAGGAATAGGTCGAAGGAACTGCAAAATGAATCTTGGGGTAAACTATTAATGGCATGTAGGCTGAAGGACACCAGGGCCTTCTGGATGGAGCTAAGCTCAACTCTGTTGTCACTACCATCAGCTTTGAAGCTTGGGTAGACCACTTTAAGGAGTTTACAGTGTGATGGCCGCCCAATGTTACGAAGAGGAGGAGGTGGTCTTCCCTTTAGCAACAGAATTCAGACACGACAAAGTCTTGGAGGCTATTAACAAGAGCCCATTCAATAAAGCTCTGAGTCTGGACGGTGTCCCTAAGGACCTGTATAAATCAGCACCAGACCTCTGGGCCCCTCTACTTTGTAACATTTTCAATGCTGTTTGTAAAGTGGGTCTCCCTCAAACATGGCACACTGCTGTAATAGTGCCAAATTTTAAAAAGGAGAACCCGCAATCCCCCAGGTGCTATCAGCCAATATCCTTGCTGGATTCAGCAGTGAAGTTGGCAGGTAGAGTTGTTCTAGAGCACCTCCTCACCTGGATTAAGGCGACAGATACCGGGTCAGAGGTGCAATATGGGTTCCGTGAGCAGCTCGGCACGATGGAGCAATGGTCCGTTAAAGAGTATGTGGACATTCCCTCTTCCCCTTCCCTGGAGCCATACCTAGAGTGGATGAGGGGCTCCTGGGACAGGCTACTGCTCACTAGGTTCAGGCTGGATTTTGTGAGGTTGCACCTTGGTTTTCCCCTTGGCCAATTTGAGCCCTCAAAAGTGTTGTTATGCTCATGTGATAAATCTTCCCCTCAAAGCCGCCTGCAATTTACTTTCTTTTGCAATTTGTTTATTGACTTTACAAAAAAGTTCTTAATTCCGATTATACGAAATCAGGGGATTAGAACCTCCAGATTAGCCCTTGTGTATCTGCAACAACTAAACCCCCCCTCTAACTGCGATAACATTTGTTCTTTTTTAAAATGTGCAGTCAGCAGAAGGAAAACATTAGTGTTTCAACTGGAAGGTCTCATTGTATGATGGAAGCCATGTGCACTTTAATGAGCTCACCATGTGATTTTGGCACTATGCTCTGCACTTTATATGTATCCCCTTGTTATGTAATATAACAGTTAGTGATCAATCTGTTGTTTGTTTTGTGACCAGTTTATGTATTTGCGTGGCATTGTTGTTTGCTGCTGCTTTTAATTTAAATTGTGTTTTAATTCTCTGACTCTTGGATATATATTTTTAAATGCGATGGACTGTGATGTTTATTACATGTGCTTTTATGGTCACATTTGTGCCCAAAATAAAATGAATTCAATTTGATTTGAGTGTGTAAGTGAAGTCTTTACTGAGTATATGGGTAGTGTAATGAGTGAGTGAAGTATGTAATAAGTGAGTGTCAGAGGGAGGATGTTTGAGTGAAGTTTTAAGATAGAAGGAAACGTAACTCATGTGTAACCCTAGTTATGAATCGTAGGCATTCTCAAAGAAGTCATGAAAGTAGAATAGTCCTGCCTGAACCCGGAACACCTCTTTAAACATATTTTCTGACTTCGGAGTTAGCTACTTCAAGGTTTAACAGTCTGGTGACACCCCCTTAAGTCCGTCACAAGTCAACTTTACCTGCATTTTATTTGTATAAAAGACTATAGCAATATAATTAACATTAAAAATCTAAACTGCATTGCAGCATTTAAATTCGAAATGTGCTCTATTATGAAAAATAGCCTAGAATAAATGAAATAAAAGGTACCTGTCAGGTCAAAAGTGCATTCAATACTCTCAGTGTACACTGTAGCTTTAAGAGAGCCAGCAGCCTCCATTACCCAGCATGCACTGTGCTGGCAGTTTGCCTCACAGTTTGCCTCACAGGCTCAGTACTCAGAGGAGTATACTATATCGCAAAGAGACCCCTGTATACTAATGTTTGCCTTGTATTCCACTGATAGCGGGGGAGGCTGGAGGGTTGTTCAAATCTTTGATGAGAACACCTTTGATGTAGATCTGGGAGTACACGTGAGCAACATGTCCTGCAATGCTGCATTGTTGTTTAGATTTATAATAATGGTGATTATATTACTACTGTCTTTTATTTAAAAAAAAAAAGAGGTTAAAGGTGGCCTGTTACAGACCTCTGGAGATACCACCAGATTGTTCAGCATTGAGGTGGTCACCTCCAATGTCCCAAAATATCTATAAAGAAGTGTTCCGGGGTCCCCACATGCCGGTGGGACTATTCTACGTTCATGACTTTCAGTGAGCGTCTTAGGATGCAGAAGTGAGAGCTTGCTTAAATAAGGGAATTAATCTGTGAGTGAATGAGATGAGTGAGTGAAGTAATTAGTGAATGTGCAAACTAATTAAACAGTGACGTTATGAGCGGGGACGTGAAAGAGAAGAGTAATTAGTGAGTGAAAGAGTGAAGTATTTAGCAAGTGCGTGAACATGTGAAGAAATTGGTGAGTGAAGTAGTTAGTGAGTACCTGAAATAACGCACCAGTGAATATTAGTAGTGGCCAGGGGTCCCTGCACACGTGTCATTATGTTTTAGACATGTCCAGTCAGATGTTTACTGCCCCTCGCCTTAGATACAAATCCTGACTGGAAATAACGGGAAACTGTCTGCCAGTCTTGGCTAGTGAACGCTGTCACTCACCGCCCACTCTGATGGCCGTCAGTATAAATTGTCCCAGAATCTGCAAGGGGCTGTTAGGAGATGACACGGCTGCCAGGAAGGCGTTGAGGATGTCTTCGTCGGTCACGCTGGGGTCTGTGAGCACCAACAAGTAGAAGACCACGGAGCCGGGCCTGTAAGAAGAAAGAGTGCACACGTTAGACTAGTCGGGTCGAGCGCCAGGAAGAACAATTGTGAAATGTGAGAAGAGAAGCTTTAGGGACGAGACCACAGCTTCCACCAGAGAGGAGACAGAACAGTAAAAGATCCAATGAGATCTGTACTAAGTTCTAGCACCGAGAAGAAAGGAAAAAAGGCTGTAATGAAAATAAATTGGCTGCCACCAGTATGGAGAGAGGATGGAGCCTGTAAAGATGAGACATCAGGTTCCACCAGTAAGGGGAGAGGATGGGAGCCTGTAAAGAACAGACATCGTCTTCCACCAGTGAGGAGAGAGGATGGGAGCCTGTAAAGATGAGATATCAGCTTCCACCTGTGAGGAGAGAGGATGGGAGCCTGTAAAGTAGACATCAGACTCCACAAGGAGAAGAAAGGAAGGGAGCCTTAAAGAAGAGACCTCAGCTTCCATTACTGAGAAGAAAGGAAAGAGCCTGTAAAGAGGAGAACCCAGCTTCCATCAGTGAGCAGAGAAGAAAGCAGCCTGTAACGATGAGGCTGCAGTTTTCACCGTGAGTGGAGAGGAAAGAGCCTGTAAAGAAGAGACGTCAGTTTCCACCATTAAGAGACAAGGCAGTCTGTAGTGAGAATAACTCATCTTCCCGCAGTGCACTGAGAAGAGGGGAAGTCAGCCTATAGGGATGAGACCCCGGCTTTCACTAAAGGAACAGATGAAGGTAGAAGATGAGAGCCAAGCTCCCATGAGTGTGGAGAGAGGGATAGAGCTTGCGAAGAAGAGACATCAACTTCCACCAGGGCCAGCTCCCATGAGTGTGGAGAGAGGGATAGAGCCTGCGAAGAAGAGACATCAACTTCCACCAGGGCAATCTCCCATGAGTGTGGAGAGAGGAATAGAGCTTGCGAAGAAGAGACATCAACTTCCACCAGGGCCAGCTTCCATGAGTGTGGAGAGAGGGATGGAGCCTGTGTAGAAGAGACCCCAACTTCCACCAGGGCCAGCTTCCATGAGTGTGGAGAGAGGGATGGAGGCTGTGTAGAAGAGACCCCAACTTCCACCAGGGCCAGCTTCCATGAGTGTGGAGAGAGGGATGGAGCCTGTGTAGAAGAGACATCAACTTCCACCAGGGCCAGCTTCCATGAGTGTGGAGAGAGGGATGGAGCCTGTGTAGAAGAGACCCCAACTTGCACCAGGGCCAGCTTCCATGAGTGTGGAGAGAGGGATGGAGCCTGTGTAGAAGAGACCCCAACTTCCACCAGGGCCAGCTTCCATGAATGTGGAGAGAGGGATGGAGCGTGTGTAGAAGAGACATCAACTTCCACCAGGGCCAGCTTCCATGAGTGTGGAGAGAGGGATGGAGCCTGTGTAGAAGAGACCCCAACTTCCACCAGGGCCAGCTTCCATGAGTGTGGAGAGAGGGATGGAGCCTGTGTAGAAGAGACCCCAACTTCCACCAGGGCCAGCTTCCATGAGTGTGGAGAGAGGGGTGGAGCCTGTGTAGAAGAGACCCCAACTTCCACAAGTAAGAGGTGAGGAAGACAGAAGACAGATAACACAAGAGCTTATTTCATTCTTCTACAGGATAAGATTTCTGACTCTTACCGAAGTTCCACCAGCTTACAGGAGACGCAGGAATACGAGGCTTTCCTATATATCTCTGTCAGCTGTTGGTCACAAAAACATTGAGTGAGCATCAGTTCATTCACTGAGATGGGACTTAGAGGAAAAACAATGAGAGGGGAGAGTGGGGAGAAAAGGGAGCAGCTTGAGGGTGAGAACATACAGTGACGCAAGAAGTCAACTGTGAAGGATGGAGAGGGGCTACGGAAGAGAGGGAGACTGCTGCGAAGAATGAGCGACAAGTGGAGGATTGTGAGAAGGGAGGTAGGGGAGGGAGCGATAGGGAGAGGGAAGAGAGAGGCAGAGTGAAAGGAGGAAAGGGATGGTAAGAGGAGCAGTGTGAATGGGAGAGAGATTAGGGAAGGACAAAGGGAGTAGAGGTAGAGAGTGACGAATGGTGAGGAAGAAGGGTGCGGAGGACGATAGGTTGGTGTGGGAGGAGAGATCTTGAGGACCGAGTATGAGGGGAGAATATATAGTGAGACAATAGAGGTGAGCTGAGTATGAAGAAAGGAGAGCAGCACAGAGGGGGAAGAGAGATAGGGAGGTGTGTGAGGAGAGATCTCAAGGACTAAATAAGAGGGGAGAAAATATACTGGGACAGAGGTGAGCTGAACATGAAGAAAGGAGAGAAGTACAGAGGGGGGAGGAGAGATAGGGAGGGGCGGGAGGAGAGATCTCAAGGACTGAGTAAGAGGGGAGAATATATACATGGAGAATAGAGGTGAGCTGAACATGATGACATGAGATAAGTGCAGAGAGGGTGGAGCGATCGGGAGGTTCAGCATGGGGGAGCGATGAAAGGATAGAGAGGAGACGAAGTACAGAAAGGAGGTAGTACGAATGAATAGAGCGACTTGAAATATGTGTCCATTTGGATCAAACAAGCATTGGCAAAGTCAATGGGTCTCGCCTTGAATATGCGTATGTTGCGTATGTTGATCTTTATTTCTGTATTTCTAAAACATATTGGGCCCGATTCACAAAAGCAATCTGAGACAAAAGTCTAACTTGACGACTTTTGGTATTCACAGAGTTCATTTACAAGTCATATCCTTATGTCCGCAGTCAGGCTGGAACCTCTGTCTTGGGCAGTGCTGGCGGCAGCCTTGCCTTTTCTGGCTGCCGATTGTTCTCTCCCCAGTGCCTCGTTGGGTTTGCCTCTGGTTCTGTTCAGTTTGCAGCATACTCGGTTTGAAACTTTGGGATTAAATGCCTTCTAGTTCCCTACTGCCATGGTTGTGTTTCTGGTGGCTGTTTCTTCGGCATAACGGTGGGGTGATTCGGACTTTGTTGTCCTCCCCTCAGTTCCTTCAAGTTTATTTCCAGATGAGGTGGTTTCCTCTTTTCCTTTTGAGGTTCTGAGGTGGTGTTTTTTTTTTGTGTTATAATTTTTTATTAGCATCTCATAAATACAATACAAGAAATATATGATAAAATTGCAAATTCTAAAACATTTTGTAATAGAGAAATATTGATAAATACAGTTATAAATAAAAAAGCAAATACATCAAAATCCATAGAATAACAGAAAAAGGAATACTTAGGGGTAGAACATATTATAGCAAGTAGAATTAATACAACCACCATTTAAATATTAAATATTGAATATGAAATACTAAAATATTAAGCCAATAAATTGTCAACAAATCATTAAAAGCTGAAGGTAATAAAATACTAATTTGGTAAAACATTAATTACACATTTCATTAAGTAAATTCATTTGAAATACTAAAAGGTAATGCACTAATGAGAATACAGGATCATACCAGTGATAAGTATGAGTATAATATGGATATATTTACTAACTGAATAAAATTTAATAAAAGTACCAATCTATGAACTACAAGGATGCCATAACTAGGCAGTGTAATGAAAGGAAAATAATTAAATATCAGTTGTTTGAAATGGCCAAATTAACTTAATAAGTGGAAGTAGTTACAGAGACATCTTCTACATGTAAGAAAGGATCCCATACTTGAAAAAACAATTCAGTTTGGTCTTGGATGTTATATATGACTCTCTCATGTGAGGCAGTTTGGATCATTGATGCTAACCAATTCTCTTGGGATGGCGGAGACGGGGATTTCCATTGCCTTAATATACAAATGTTAGCAGTAGCCAATGCGGTATGTACAAGAAGACATTGCGGTTTGGAAAGGGTAGGGGAATCTCGTAAATCATGCAGCAAAATAGTTGCTGGCGAGAGTGGGAAATGTAAAGGAACGGTGTTATGTAAAACCTGACCTATATAGGACCAATAATGCTTAACCATGGGGCATTTACATATAATGTGGACTATGTCACAACCAGAGGCATTACATCTCCAACAATTAGTATGCGATAATAGGCCCGCTTTATGTAATTTTAGCGGTGACCAATGCCAGTCATGAAGTATTTTAAATAGACAAAATTTTAAACGAGCCTCCCGGGCACCTTTATCTAAGTTTTCCAATAAAGTCACCCATTGTTCATCTTCATAGGAAAGCCCTAGACGTGATTGCCACTTAGAACGAAGATTACGGGATAGAGGATGAGAAAATAATTGTGTTGTGAGTGTTTTATACAAACCGGATATAACCCCTTTATGTCTCCCCAGGTGTGGAGATAAAATACTATTGGTGAGATTTGCAGTATCATTGGTTTTGGGCCTAAAGCCTTAGTAAGAGAGTTATTGAGCTGTAAATAATTATCTGTTTGTAATAGGGGAAGATTAAACTCATTCACCAATTGTGAAAAAGGTTTGAGATCTCCATTATGAAGAATCTGTTCTAAGCTAAGGATGCCGGCTGATTTCCACTGGGGCCATGAGAGAGTTTTCCCTTTAATGCGTATTCCAGAGTTATTCCATATTAGGGCTTTTACATGTAAACGTGGATTAAAGCCTAAAATACGGTGTGTCCTTTGCCATGTTTTACGCATTGCAGATAATATAGGATTGCGGGGATCTAGACGGCTTGTACCTGACCCATATAGGGCTGAGAGACCCAATTCAGTAGATAAGAGGGATCTTTCAATATGTACCCATTGTGGTGTGTTAGAGTTATCTTGGAGCATGTATGTAAGTTGGGATAATTGTAATGCAATTGAATAATGTTCAATCGAGGGAAGACTCAGACCGCCATTAGAGTGATGGGCATTAAGTTTGTTTATGGCTAAACGGGGTTTGATGGAGCCCCATATAAAAGATTTTATCTTAGAGTCTATGAGACGTAATGTAGATAGTGGAATTTGAAGAGGAAGCATTCCGAGAGTATAAAGAAAACGTGGAAGAGTGACCATTTTTACTGCTTGGACTCTACCCCACAGAGACAAACCCAAAATTTTCCATTTATCGAAATCACGTTGCATCTGAGTAAGTAAGGGACTTATATTATCCGTGACCATGGCTTCTGTTCCCTTGTTAACAAGAATACCTAAATATTTTAAACGAGAGGGTTGCCAATGGAAGGGATAATCTTGTATCACAGGTTTTGAGGTGCCATCTGATATAGGAAGCGCTTCACTCTTGTCCCAATTAATTTTATACCCAGAAAAGGAGGAGAAATTCTCTATGATTTGAAGTAGTGATGGTAGTGATCGTGATAAGTCAGTAATGGTGAGTAGAATGTCGTCTGCATAAAGATAAAGTTTAGATTCTCCCACCGGGAGAGGGATACCAACAACAGAGGGTGACTGCCGGATTGCTGCTGCCAAAGGTTCAATAGCCAGTAAGAATAAAAGAGGTGACAAGGGGCAACCCTGACGAGTTCCTCTGCGGATTGGAAATGCATCAGAAACGAAACCCCCACAGTTAACTAATGCAGTAGGTTGTTCATATAACAATCGTACTTTATTTATAAACTGATCCCCCAATCCAAATTGTTCTAAAATTTTAAATAGATATGTCCATTCTACTCGATCAAATGCCTTTTCGGCGTCAAGCGATAATGCTATGGCATCGTCCTGCAGGATTTTGGCAGCATGGAGGGTGTGGGCTAAGGAACGCAAATGATTTCTAGAAGAACGCCCAGGTATGAATCCCACTTGGGTATGATGGATTAGGGAGGGAATAACTCTGCGGAGACGAGAGGCAAGAATACTGGCCAGGATTTTTATGTCACAATTAAGGAGCGATATAGGACGATAACTGCTACAGAGCAGTGGGTCTTTCCCCAGTTTGGGCAGGACTGCGATAACTGCTTTATTAGAAAGACTTCCTAGAGAAGATGTATGTTCAGCCTCTTGGAATGCAGCATGTAAACAATCTACTGCGCTGTCACCTGACCAACGATAAAATTCTGCAGCAAATCCATCCTCCCCTGGAGCTTTATGATATGGAAGTTTGGCTATAGCTTGTGATATCTCCTCTTTACTAATTTCTGTATTTAAAAGTGCTCTGTCTTCTGCAGAAAGGAGAGGTAAATCGATTCCTGCAAGGAAATATGTCATTTTATCAAGATCTACTTGGGTACCTGGGGTATAAAGAGATTTATAGTAAGTAGCAAATTCATTAACTATATCCTGAGGGCGAGTCAACATGTTACCAGCAGATGATTTTAGGGCTGGAATAGCCATGGCAATTTCTCTTTGTCTCAATTGTGCTGCTAAAAGTCTACCCGCCTTTTCTCCCTGTTCATAATGCCTCCCTTTCATTTTTTGTAGAGCATATTCTGCCTTAGAGGTGAAGAGACTATTCAGTGCCATACAGGCTTGTTCTAAAGATTTACAATTTTGTAAAGTAGGTTTTTTAGTGTATAAGCGGGTGAAATGTACAATATCTTGTTCTAATTCTTTCTGTCGAGTAGCATTTTTCCTATTGGCCTGAGCTGCATTCCGCATAAGGTGCCCCCAAATAGTAGCCTTAGCAGCAGACCACATAATCCTACCAGAGGCCACAGAGCCTTGATTTAAGGAAAGGTAGTTGTGAAGATGATCCTGTAATTGTGTTTTACCCTTAGGTGTTTTGTGGCGTTGAATATTCATCCTCCAAGGTTTGCGACCTGGTCTGGACATTCCTGTTTGTAAATGTAATAAAACTGGAGAGTGATCAGACATTGTTGCTTCCAAAATATGAGATTCCTGAACTGATTGGACTATACTTTGAGAGATTAAAAACTAGTCCAACCGAGAAAGAGTTCCATGAGTGGGGGATGTGAAGGTGTATTCAGTATTATCTGGGTGTGAAAGACGCCAGTGATCTACAAGGCCGTTGTCCTCAATTATATCATTCATGAGTGCTCTGTCTGCAGCATTATGTTTATCAAGAGGACCTGTCCTATCAAGAACCGGATCTCTCACCAAATTCCAATCGCCTCCTATAAGGTACTGTGAAGCATCAATCTCTGATAACAAGCGATTCAAATGCAAGAGGAAGGATTTTTTGGAACCTGTCGGGGCGTAGACTGATCCCACACAGATATGAGTATCTCCAATACGTAACTTAGCGAAGAGATAGCGGCCGTCCGGATCTTCCCATGTTTTGGATACCATAACTGGAAGGGTTTTTCGAATGAGGATTGCCACACCACATTTTCGAGTAGGGCCTGTCGTCATGTATACTGCTGTGGAAAACCTTTCCCACCCAATCCCTACACAATTGTTTTGATTCAAGTTCGTCAAGATGTGTCTCTTGAAGAAGAGCCACATCTACTTTTTTGGATTGAAGATAAGAGAGGACTTTTTTCCTTTTAATGTAATGTGTTAAACCATGAACATTCCATGATATTGCACATAAGGCATGAGAAACAACCATGTTTGTAATAGTACTAGGGGTTTTGTTGTACTTTTTCTTTTAAAAAGGTAATGGAGAGTGGGATCCCAAATAGAAGGAGGAAAGTGAATTATGTAGGAATAGATTTTCCAATGACCAATATAAAATTGTTGACTTACTAGCCAATGAAAAGAAATGTATTGTGTAGAAAAAATAGAAATATACGTTCAAGTTACAATATAATGGTATATAGGGTACTACAATATTAAGACTTTGACCGCGGGTCTGGGCTCACAAGAGCACCGCTCCGGGCAGGACACCCACCAGGAGTATAAATCAAAGGTCAGGACCGGTTATAAGAAGTATGGGAATCTAAGGAATCCAGTTATATTTAGTGGTGATCTGTGAAGGGTAGGACCAAGTACTACAAGACATATAACCAGCCATATCTAGGATATATAAGAAAGAAATCTAGAGAACATTCTAAAGGGACATACATGTCAATAATATAAACAGATGAGAAAATGTCATTTTAGATATTTCATAAAAGATCTAATATATAATAAATTACATTCATAACTATAAATATCATTTAGTAGACATGTTTGTAAAAAAAATAAAAAAATAAAAAGATCGCAAGTAGAATAAATACATTTTGAGGGACAATGAATCTACCAATTGAATAAATATGAAAAGATGAGCAGAGAAGAAAGTATTATCCAATAAAGAACATCAATAATGAATAATAAAATAGTTAGTGTAATAAACATTCATCCTAAGTAGAAAGGCTAATATATGTATATAGAAAAATTGAGAAATTGATTACAAGCAAATTTTAGAACTAAAAGGTTTACCTCTAAAAAACCTGCTGCTACCTATGGGAGATGTTAAAGAATCTCCAGAGTATCAACAGACTAAGAAAGTGTGTTCCCACAAAACTGTTAAAATATAATTCATGAAAAATTACGAATCCTGACAGTAAATATCACATAGAAAATACATCTTTATAATAACTAATATAATAAGTAAATTTCAGATCTTAAGGTGAATATAAATAAATATATAAACATCTCATTTGAAACTTTGGCAACATTAATAAGGAAGTAAATAGAGAAATAGTGTGAATAGTACTCATCTGATGCATACGAAGGGATTATCTTTCAGCGAAATATGGACATGGAAGTCGTAAACTAGAATGGTTATTAACTGAAGTGTGCAAGGTGCTTGTCTCCCTGTGAAACATGGACATGGAAGTCACAAGCTAAGATTTTAATTAACAAAAGGAGAAACATGGCATCAAGGACTACTCTCCATCTGAAGCGGATTTTAAAGGAGAGCGAGATTTGTCTCTATGCTGATCTTGAGTAAAGTTAGATACTGTCTGCAAAGCTGAGGTTTTATCTTCCTGGGTACGATTCGATCTCTCAGACTCTCTACCACATTGACGAACTTCACTCGGGATTCGACGTCTGCAATCTGTAAGGTGATGAGTAGGTTGAGAACTTTGAGAAATCTGAAGCGTAGACGTATGCTGTATGTCCATATCTTGCAGCTTCATGTCATCCAAGAAACGTTGTAGCTCGTCTGGGTTGTAAAAGTCTCTTGAATCACCGTTTTTGGTGACACGAAAACGGGCTGGATCGAACAAGCCGTATTTAATGTCCATTTTTCGTAGCTGAGGCCTCATCGATAAAAAGGCTTTCCGTCGTTCATTAGTTTCTCGAGAGAAATCAGCTGCCATTCGGATTTTGTGCCCCTCATAACTGTAGGAACCTTGTGTGCGCGCCGCTGTCAGTAATTGCCTAACCTGATCGTGTCTCAAAAAGCAAGCAATGAGGGGTCTTGGACGAGTATCTAGGTCTTTACGCGGAGGACCAAGACGGTGCGCACATTGAATTTCAAGCATTGGTTCAAAATGAATACCAACCAATTTGGGAATAACATCACACAAAAAGGCTCTAGTATTCTGGCCTTCAATTTTCTCTGGAAAACCAAAGAAACGAATATTATCTCTCCTGCTGCGATCTTCCAAATCAACCAGCTTACTACGGAGAAACAATAGTTCTTGATCTCTGCTTTGTACTGAGTCAAGTTTATTTTCAACTACTGTCAAGCGTTGATCCAGTCCTTCTGTTTTATTATGAAATTGCACTATATCTGCTCTTATTGATTTGGCCTCCGATGCAAGGGAAGAAATGTTAATGTCCATTTCCGTTAAACGGCAACTAATGGTTGAAATTTCCTGAAAAAGACGGTCCATAGCGTCTCCTGATATTGCAGTTGAAGTAGTGCGGGACTGATTAGATGACGGTGAGGTAGAGCTCTTCGCAGACATAGTATTTGGTTGCTTAAGTACGTCAGCAAAAAGTAGCTGTTTAGTAGACTTGTTCTCGTTCTTGTTATTAGGCATTACCTCAAATTTTTGAAGTAATAAAGAACAATAGTAGTTCAAACTTGCCAATAGAAATCAAGTGAATTGTAGTTACTTAATGTTCTTTAACGGAACGTGAAGCATATAAACTTTTATTGGCTCTTGTTGGATGTAAACAACCCAGTATATGATCCTTGCCAGCTGATATTGTGAGGTATCATGATCAGATTGAGAGGCAAAAATTCTGCATTGGTGAAGCAAGCGGTGTCAGAAGTTTTAGCTGAAAAAAAACCTTCATTTTCCAGGGATATACAGCTGAGGAAATATCATGTACTCAATATGTGTGAATTCATTATGCAAATGTCGTAACAGAGGCTCATTATATGATTGGCAAGCCACGCAAGATCCAAGGTAAGTAGTACACAGTATAACGTAATAGTACTTTTGTTTCACAGTATGTAAAAAGTATTAACGAGATATTATGAGGGCTTTCAACTACTGAGGGGCCGATTCCGATTCGGGCCGGAAATCTCTCCGACCGAGCCGGACCCGGAGAGATTTCCGACCGAATCGGACCCGTGCAGTCCGACCGAACGAGTACGATGCGCACGTATGCCATCGGACTCGATTCGGTCGGACTCCCATTGAAGTCAATGGGAGCCGGTCGTACAACGCGTACGCGGGCTCCCATTGACTCAATGGGTGCGAGGCGGACAAGGGCGCCCCCTACAGCGTGTACGCGGCGAAGCGACTCGCGCCGTACACGCACAGGTAGGGGGGACCCATGGGTCCCCCCTGTGTGCGACTCGCGCGGCTACGCGTACAGGGGGTCCGACACGGACCCCCAAAGTACGGCTCCGACTGCTCTTTTGAGCCGGAGTGCGCGGCTCGGTCGGACTGCTCGCGGCACTCATCGTACTTACCCGGCCGGGGAACGTCTCCATTGCGCGGTGCGAGTCGAGTCCGAGCGAGTCGGTCGGTGCGGTTAGACCCGGGAACGAGTCGGTCGGAGCGGTCGGGATGCCCGGACGAGTCGGTCGGCGATTTCGCATCGTACTCGCTCGCCCGGACGCGCGTACGAATCGGTCGGGAAATAGGGCTCCGAATCGGATCCGGTTAAGCCGAATCCGATTCGGAGCCCTACCGGCCGAGATCGGAATCGGCCCCTGAGTCTTTGTACACAAGTGGCCGCTGTAATTTGAGGAAAACTGCAATAAACTAGCACTTGTCGAGGCAGATATTTCAAGCGTGACATATAGTTCAAAATAGACTTCTTTTGCCCTTTTTTACATTCGAAGGTAATTTATATATAAATTTCAGCTAGCTTCAGATTGTAGGAAGGAAAGTGTTAGCTTTTAATTGATGGAGTCTAAAGACGTGCTGACAGGAACCAGAACAAGTTTTACTCAGACAAAGAAGCTAGTAATGATCTGAAAATAATTGTTGCAATATAGAAGAGCTGAATGCAGTTACGCCTTTGAGTTGAGTTATCTTTAATTTAAAAGCGCTTCACATCAATAAGAGTTCAAAAAAGAGAAAATACCTTGTGACTGGAAATTCTTCTGTCTATTCTATAAATAGGTTTCTTAACAGAGACATTTTACTGTGGACTCCGAACGGCAATTGCTTACTGAGAAGATGGTTTCGCGTGTTGAAAGTGAAAGCGGATAAACCGCCTGCTACACAAATCTCCACACGCCGAGTCCAGCAGCTCATCAGAGAGGCGGGTGCGGAGATTACGTGAGGCCCGGGGTTTCTGATACGTCACGAGGCCCGATCGGCGCTCGTTTCCTCAGGCGTTCCTTCGACTGGAGAAAGCCCCAAAAAGAGGTCGCTGGTCAACAAAACGCGCACCGTTCATGGCCACGTTATTCAACCTGCACGGGAGCGTCGCGTTGATAGTCCTGAACTCGCTGCAAACAACGCTGCCTCCATATGAGTGCCGTCCCGGAGCGGAGCTCCTCATTTAGGCGGCCATCTTCCTTCGTGGCCAGACCACGCCCCTC